>JARQOC010000004.1:412448621-412945451 GCA_033576535.1 Allobates femoralis | reverse complement strand
TGTAGCACAGGCTTCCAGTATCCGCTGTTTTAGATGCTGCACATCTCGTATCTTCACAGCATAGACAATTGCCTTCTGATAACCCCAAAGATAAAAGTCTAAGGGGGTCAGATAGGGAGAACTTGGTGGCCATTCAACTGGCCCACGACGACCAATCCACTTTCCAGGAAACTGTTCATGTAGGAATGTTCGGGACTTGACACCCATAATGTGGTTGTGCACCATCTTGTTGGATAAACTCAGGGAACGTGCCATCTTCAGTGGATAAAGAAGGCAACATATCATGTAGCAATTTCAGATATCCAGTGGCATTGAGGTTTTCACTGATGAAGAATGGCCCCACTATCTTTGTACCACATATACCACACCATACCATCAATGTTTGTGTTCCAGCAGTCTTGGAGGGATCTATCCACTGTGGGTTAGTGTCAGACCAATAGCGGTGTTTTTGTTTGTTAACTTCACCATTCACAAAAAAGTTTGCCTCATCGCTGAACATAATGTTCTGTGTAAACTGAGGGTGCTGCTCCAATTTTTATTTTGCACATTCTGCATATTCAGTGCGCTGATCTGGGTCATCCTCTTTGATATGCTGCAGCAGCTGGATTTTGTAAGGGTGCCATTTGTAAATAGCTCATATCCGCCAAAGGGATGTTCGACTGATGTCACTCTCCAGAGTGCTACGTGGTGGGCTCTTGCTGAATGAAGCTAAGACAGCCACTGATGTTTCTTCATTAGTGACACTTTTCTTGCGTCCACATTTTGGCAAATCCAACACTGAACCTGTTTCACGAAACTTGGCAAGCAGTTTGTTAACTGTAGCATGGGAGATGGGTGGTCTCGTAGGGTGTCTTGCATTGAAATCTGCTGCAATAACCCGGGCACTGTGTTCACCAGACATCAACACTATTTCTATCCGCTCCTCATGTGTTAACCTCTGCGACATGTCAATGGCTGTAAACAAAGAGAAACTTGAAAATAACTCATTAAAGACTAAAGTTCTGTTAAAACCAAGCACACCATTGTTTTTTTATGACATTTTTCAATAGGTTTGATGTGTCACATGACCCTCTTCCCATTGAAAAAAATGAAGTTGGATCCAAAACAGCCGACTTTAAAATGGCCGCCATGGTCACCACCCATCTCGAAAAGTTTTCCCCCTCCCATTTACTAATGTGCCACAAAAAGGAAGTTGATACCACCAACCATTCCCATTTTGTTTAGGTGGCCCACCCTGTATATTCATTTGTAGTAGTTACATTTCACAAAAAGTTGAACAACAAACTCGTTGAAGCTGTAAGCATCATATTGATTATCACATAGTTTTTAAATATGCTTGTGTATAAAACCAGAAAATTCCTTTAGAGTTATTAGCACTCCATCCTAATTACAGCTATGAATGGGATGTCGTTAATGTATCCTGCACGTATGGTGTGGACATCTTATTTATCCAATCAGCATATACCAAGTGCACTAGGGAGAGCAGCTGCCAATCACAGTTTGCCTTTAACTTCCAACTCTCTTAATGGTATAAGCACTGACTTTCTTTTTCTGATTCACCATGACCACTGGTACATAATTATATAGTACAACTGAAAAAAATACAGATGTACAGCAGGATCAACCAAGAGATTGGTGGCGATAAAGGGATATAGGGAAAGCCTTAATGCATAAAACAATCTACCTAAAAGTTAATTCTTCCAGCCTGATCCTTAGTGTCGATGGACTTGATCAATAATCAGAACAAGAATGTTAGACATTTACAAATGTATTTATGCTATTTTCTTCTAAAAATGTATCTAAACCTTTTTGTAAACTTTGGACAGTTCCTGCTATGATCAGATAGCCATTCCACAGAATAATAGTTCTCAAGGCGAATAGTTCTCATTGCCTCCTCACATGGATAGAAGCTGATCTGAAGTACCTGGGGAAGCCACTACCCTGTATGATGAAGCTGGGCTGTTCTGATCACCACAGTTTCTTTCCAGCTGTTGCTGAGAGGGGAAGAACTGTTAAAAGAGTTATCCAGGACTTTTATTATTTTTGTGCATGGGGCCAAGAGCTAACAAGCAGGAAAGTACTAATGACCTGCCTGCTTTGCACAGGGATGGTCTCTGCTGGTGATTCTCCTGCTTCATTTCACCTCTCATAGACAAGGCAGCACCTGCTCTTTTGGTCTGCTTTGTTGAAGCACTGTCACTTCCGACAACATGATGGTAAGTAGCGGGGTGCTACTGGGGGTGTTAAGACGCCCTGTCAACTGAGCAGAATGGAAGGGTAGATGCTGTTCTGATGACATGACATCGGAGAAAGCAGGGGGATTGTCAGCAGGTGCAAGCCATGATGTCTCTGAAATAGCAAAAACCATCAACCAGGAACATGAAGGTAGATAGAAACTTAGGTAATGTTATACTACTAAAAATAGTATATTTGAGGTGCACTACTTTTAACCGCCCTATATTCTATGCTCATTAATAATATTAAATATATTCTCCCAAACTAGAAACTATTTGCATAAATCACAATTAAGGTCTGCTTCACACCGCGGCGTGATCCAGTCCGGGCTGTCCGGGATGCCCCTGACAGCCGCGGACTGGATCAGCACACAGAACCGGAGGGCTAATATGCCCTCCAGTCCGGTGTGCAGCGCACGCAGCGGTCCTGACTTATCAGCAGCGGGAACTGCATGCGCTGCACACCAGACTGGAGGGCATATTAGCCCTCCGGTTCTGTGTGCTGATCCAGTCCGCGGCTGTCAGGGCCATCCCGGACAGCCCCGGACAGGATCACGCCGCGGTGTGAAGCCGGCCTTATTCACCAGTCAATAAATCATATATATAGTGTTCAAAACCGCAGATCCCGGGCGTAGGGCTGCAGAATTGTCCATCAATTTACTCTACACATAAAACACACATAAAAATAATATATATATCTTTTTTTATATACCATACAGTTGATCTTTAAAGTATTCCCCTGAGACATAGAGCTCAAACTGAAAAAGCTGCTACTTTTCAAGCAGTCATTCCTTGCTTTCAGTTTATTATTCATGTAGCAATACTAGCTCAGTTAATTAGATAAAAACTTAGCCCTGTATGCAAAAATTATAAAAGTCCCGGATAATGCCCTTAATGTAATCCAAATATAACTTTATTCCTGTGTGTTATAGGATGATGTAGAAGAAAACTGAAATCCACACTTTTAGATTTCTTTTATCTGTTTGCCATTTGAGATCAAAAGGTTTAAATGATCTTGTTGAGTAAAATACATTAAAATTTCACCCAAATAAGGATAGGTCATCAATATCATAATAGTAAGAAACCTCCTGAACTCTCTAAGACCTTGCTGTCTTTCCTCAGGTGTGAATAGCAGAGGCATCATTCCAGAGAATACTACCTTGGAGGTCCTTCCCTTAAGCATGCAGCATAATACTTTAGAATTATTCTTAAGGATCATCCCCTTACCACTTATTCTGCCTTTAGTCCTCAGGGACCAAGAGATCATCACCAAAGACACCCGCCAAGTAATTTGTCTAATCGTTCTACCACATGTTGAACCCTGGCACCAGCAATATAGCATTCTATTTGGTTGAGGAGCTCTTGATGATTTACTCTATTCATTTCCTAATTATAAAATCTTCTATAACCACCAACTGTCTTCTCCTACCTTCAATAGCATCCTAACAGCTGCTATCTGGACTGTTCTCCTGACTGTTTGATGAGTAGTATACACTAAGGGTGTAGTTCTGAGACTGTCTCCCATGCATCAGCACTCAACTTGGGTACGGTATCTTGATTGGATTCACAGAACCAGGAGTGGCCTTCTTTTTCTTGCAAAGACGTGGAGGGGGGGGGGGGTCGCGTACCCCAGTGGATGCTCTTATAATCGTAATGTTTTAATAAAGACCTAGAAGCTTTGACCAACTACAGTCTGGTGCCGGATTTTCCTTTCACATTTACTCCAAGATGGAAACCAGCCATTTATGCTGAGCCCCAACAGCCTCCAGAAGTCTTGGTGAGCATTTCCCATTCGCTAATCCCTTTACACCTGCTTTCTACTCCGTGTAATTACATTAACCCAGCTACTTGCCTGCTCCTTTTAACCCACTTCTATACCCAATATATCTATGCCACTAACTAATGATTACATGAGCAGCATGTTCCTCTCAATTGCCCTCACAGGGGCATTTTGCTCCCCTGGATCTCTAATGTGAGCTTTCAAGAGAGTAACATGCTCACTTTTCACCCTGGAACTCTTGCTTGACTTGTCCATACATATGCCAGTTTATGCACCGACAAAAACCTCCAATTTTGATATCCATTATCTAATTAATGTAAAACAGTAAAGAATATTAAAAAAATAAAGAAAAATAGAGTATCTATTGGACTTTACTACTGCTTAAAACTCCCATTGTTTAACTCTATTTAATTACAAGCCACTGCATTCAGCAAAGTTAACCATCTCTTCTTTCTGGTTTCCTTCCTGTGCCGGGGGTTAATATCGCTATCAGTGTAATGTTTATAGACTTCTATAAAGTAGTATATACGTCTATAGCCAGTGGCGTAACTTGAAGCTCACGGGCCCCGATGCGAAAGCTCCAATGGGGCCCCCAAGTATTGCAAATCTTTAATAGCAGTAGTCATTTCCATAGGCCAAAGGGACTTTTGGGGCCCCCCAGGCTCCAGGGCCCAGGTGCGATTGTAACCCCTGCACCTGTTGTAGTTACGCCCTTGTCTATAACTACTGTGGTTTACTGTTTTGAGCTCATAGCTGAAGGAGAGCTTCTGCTCCTTCCTTTTAGTGATCGGTAGGAGTCTCTGCGCCCAGACACCCATGTCACTATGAAATGTCATTTGTTTTATGAAACATGAGTATCATATTACTTTTCATTTTATGCATACTATTAGCACAAGAGATACAAATCGAACTGACCTATATTTACAGGTGTGGTCCTGAGGGGATATATTTTCTCAATGACATCACACCAATCTTTAAGAACCATGGTACCAAGTTCTTCTTTTGTCTTAAAAAACCTCACAGGTAGTCCTCTGTCCACAATGCTGGCTTTAAGTTCCCATATCCTTAATTCTTCCTCTTCACTTTCACTTGAAAAAGACGATAAAATCCTCCACTTGTCATTCTCATTAGCTTGCTGTAATTTGTCTTCTACATACTGATAATCTCTGAAGTAGAAGTATTGAGTATGAGGGTCTTTTAAGATTAAAGCCTGAATAACCTCAAGTTCGGTAACGCTACATGTCTTGTTGCTTCCTTCTACGACCCATGGGTAGCCGCCATTGGCTGCAAAAAGAAGATTCTTCTCTACTTCTGATAAATCAGCAGAACCACTGGATGCTCGGATCTGATGTTCTTGTACAAATTCTCCATAGGTGTGACCAAGTATGCATATAAGAAAAGGGGAAGAACCATTGATATAATCCAAACACAACTTTAATTGCTGCTGTGTTATATGATGATGTACGTGAGAGCTGAAATCTACATTTTTAGATCTTTTTTCTGTTTGCCACTTGAGATCCACAGGTTTAAATGAAGTCCCTCGGGTAAAACAGAAGTGATTAATCTCAGGGAATATTATCTCAGCCAAATAATTTCTCTCTTCTATAAAATCTCTTGGTGTTGAGCACACATATGGCAGATAGGTGGCCTGCTGGTAAAATAATACTGATTATCATTATTTGTAGTATGCGTTGGCATCTTAAGTGCTTACGACTGAGATGATTGATTCAAATGGTATGTTAACGGAGACTTTGGAAAGAATCTGTCATGTATTTCTTTCTTCATCGCCTAAAGAAAACAGTAAAAAAAAAAAAAGCACAACCTCAACATTCATACTGTGGGAACAGTTATAAAAAGTTTCCAAAAGGACTATTTGACATGAACAAGGTTCCTAAACAATTATTATTTTTTTTTTTAAAAAGTGTTTACCTATAAAACTATGAGACATTAATCCCCTGCTAGATACTCAGTGCACCCTGCTCCGGAGCTGGGTACTGGCCAGTCACTTGTAGTCTTGCATAGAATTTGTGGTTCACAGTGAGCCTGATGTCCGATATATGATCCACAAGCAGTATATGGCTGTATTATCCCAGCCAGGTATGTCTGATTATGAAACACTGCAGAGTACTAGAGAAAGACAGCCAAGCCACGCTGCAGACTAGTCAGACAGGCGGGTCCTCGGCAGCTTCTTCTGCCCGCTGCCAGCAACTGGAAAGTCCCTACCTGTACATGCAAATAGGGAAAGACCTGTCATTCCAAAGCAGTGGGCAGGAAAAGCTGCCAACAACCCGCCTGTCTGAATAACCTCCAGGGTGGCATTGGTCCCCAGTGGTTCTTCACCCCTTAAGGACTGGGCAATTTTTTTGTGGTTTCTTTTTTTTCCCCTTATTCTAAAAGCCAAATATTTTTTATTTTTCTGTTGATATCTCCCTGAAAAACCTTGCTTTTTGTGAGATGAAATGTACTTATGAATGACACCATTCATTTTATTATGCGATGTGAGTGGGAAAAAGTTCCAAGTGTGGTGATATAGCAAAATAAGTGAAAATCTGCAAGAGTTTTTTTGCAGTTAATTTTACCATAAACCGGACCTGGCAGTTTGATTCTCCAGGTCAGTACGATTATGTAGATTGCAAACATGTACAGTTTTTGCTTTATTTAAGTGGCGAAAAACAATCAGACATTTTGGAAAAAAGAATAAAAAAACTTGCTTGTATCATGACTTTCCCAGAGCCGTAACATTTTACATTTTTGGAATCTGGGGCTGTGAGGGTTTATTTGCGACTGTAGCTGAAGCTTTTATTGGTACTAGAAATATGCAGTACAGACCAAAAGTTTGGACACACCTTCTCATTCAGTGAATTTTCTTTATTTTCATGACTATGAAAATCACACTGAAGGCATCAAAACTATGAATTAACACAAGTGGAATTATATACTTAACAAACAAGTGTGAAACAACTGAAAATATGTCTTGTATTCTAGGTTCTTCAAAGTAGCCACCTTTTGCTTTGATTACTGCTTTGCACACTCTTGGCATTCTCTTGATGAGCTTCAAGAGGTAGTCACTGGAAATGGTTTTCACTTCACAGGTGTGCCCTGTCAGGTTTAATAAGTGGGATTTCTTGCCTTATAAATGGGGTTGGGACTATCAGTTGTGTTGTGCAGAAGTCTGGTGGATACACAGCTGATAGTCCTACTGAATAGACTGTTAGAATTTGTATTATGGCAAAAAAAAAGCAGCTAAGTAAAGAAAAACAAGTGGCCATCATTACTTTAAGAAATGAAGGTCAGTCAGTCCGAAAAGTTGGGAAAACTTTGAAAGTGTCCCCAAGTGCAGTTGCAAAAACCATCAAGCGCTACAAAGAAACTGGCTCACATGAGGACCACCCCAGGAAAGGAAGACCAAGAGTTACCTCTGCTGCGGAGGATAAGTTCATCCCAGTCACCAGCCTCAGAAATCACAGGTTAACAACAGCTCAGATTAGAGACCAGGTCAATGCCCCACAGAGTTCTAGCAGCAGACACAGCTCTACAACAACTGTTAAGAGGAAACTTTGTGCAGCAGGCCTTCATGGTAAAATAGCTGCTAGGAAACCACTGCTAAGGACAGGCAACAAGCAGAAGAGACTTGTTTGGGCTAAAGAACACAAGGACTAGACATTAGACCAGTGGAAATCTGTGCTTTGGTCTGATGAGTCCAAATTTGAGATCTTTGGTTCCAACCACCATGTCTTTGTGCAACGCCGAAAAGGTGAATGGATGAGCTCTACATGCCTGGTTCCCACCGTGAAGCATGGAGAAGGAAGTGTGATGGTGTGGGGGTGCTTTGCTGGTGACACTGTTGGGGATTTATTCAAAATAGAAGGCCTACTGAACCAGCATGACTACCACAGCATCTTTTATCAATACCAAACAAAGAAGGAGGTTTCTGGCTCATTTGAATAATAGATGCATCAGAGTGACCCATGCTATGTTTGAATAATATGAATTTATTTGAGTAAATACAACATAAAAATAAAAATATAAAAATTCATCCCATAGCAAGTTGTAGAAAATACATCATAAATAATACATTTATTTCATATAATGATCAATATTTAAAGTGATATTGTGACTATAAAATCCCAGGTTCGGTAGATTAACCCCTCACGTTATGATATGATGTAAATAGTCTGAGGTATAAGGCTTATTTGACCTGTGACCAATCTATATATATACAGTATAGTATACTCCCCTGTAAGGGATAGGAATGAGATTGTACTAATAGAGTATCCTTTATCCCAACGTAGGGAGCCCTATGGGGCAGGGCTGGACATTATATCCAGAACACTATCTCCACAGTCCATCCACACATAGAGAGGGATCTCCGCTCAATCCTACCCCTTCCCAGGGTATTTAGTATATATTGCACAAGGCCCAGAGTACATGCATACATTTACTCCCTCCTACCCAATCCTCAGCACTCACCCATATCAGTGGGGGAAGTAGGTCTCCGGGTGGCCCCAGACGCGTTTCGCTTGGTGCTTTATCAATGGGGTCACAGATAGAAGTATTGAAATTAGGTTTGACTTCCGCTCCTGTTAACCGTTTCAATTACTTTATAGTGTTAAAGGATCTAAACCTCTTCACCCGGAAGCTTATTTTGCATAAATTACACATGAAAAGAAGGGTCGGTGATGGACTATCAGAGATGGAGAGGGAAGCAATAAGTGATTTGGAGTCATTGGAGTTGGACTCGGAGTTGGAGGCACAAGGTAAATTCCCCAAAAGTTTGTTTCCACGGTCGACCACGTTCCCCCGTTTCCCCCTGTCCTGAAGTTGAGGTCTTCTATAAAAATGTGATAGGGGACTTCAAAAAATTAGAAAATCGGAGAATAAGAAAAAACAACCTGACCAGGCTCCAGAGAGAAGCCTTACAACAACTGGAGGCACTCTCTGACGTTGTTGTCAAACCTGCGGATAAGGGGGGGAACGTGGTCATCTGGCCTACAAACATGTATGAACGGGAGGTAATGAGACAGCTAAGGGACAAAGAGTCCTATAGCATACTTCCTTCAAACCCGGAAAGAAATTTGAGGTGGAACTGTTCGGAATTCTCGAACAAGCATTCCAGCAGGGTATCATACCTAAACAGATCTTTGAGGGTCTCATTGTGTCTTTACCCACCACTCCAACTTTCTATGTATTACCCAAGATCCACAAGGACCCCCTCGTCCCCCCAAGGTGTCCAATAGTCTCAGGCATAGGAGGGATCTGTGAGCCAGTATGCAGGCTTATCGAGTATTACCTGCATCCGCTGGTAGAAACTCTTCCCTCCTATGTCAGAGACACCACGGACGTCCTGCGGCAGATTGATGGGGTCTTTGTGGATCCTGAAACTACCCTCATTACGGCCGATGTGGAAGGTCTATACTCCTGTATTGAGCATCAGGATGGTCTGAGGGCAGCAGAATTCTATCTGAATATGAGCAGTCTGGATGGACTTGTTAGAGTATGGAGTTGTTAGAGTATATACTTACTCACAACTTCTTCCTGTTCAAGGACCGCTATTACCTACAACAAAAGGGCACTGCAATGGGCGCGGCCTGCGCGCCGTCCTAACGCGAACCTTTTTCTTGGATATTGGGACAAGGAGGTTTTCGATGTGGGCGCGTGTGCCGCGTCCCATGCGCAGTGCTGGTTGAGGTTTATAATGATGTTCTGGTTCTATGGACAGGAACAAACGAGGAACTGAGCGAGTTCAAAAATATGCTGAATACTAACCAGTATAATATAAAACTGACCTTTAAAGAACATACCTCGGAGGCTGAGTTCCTCGATATAAAACTTGTGGTCCATCCAGATGGCTCCCTACATACCAATATGTTCCGGAAAACAACTTCTGTGAATGCTTTGCTCCATGCGACCTCAGGTCACACGCCCTCAACAATAACAGCGATCCCTACTGGCCAATTTTTAAGGGCCAGAAGGGTTTGTTCTACAGAAAGTTATTTCCAGGAACAGGCGTGTGACCTGAGGAAGAGATTTTTGGCGAGAGGGTACACTAAAAGGAGTATAAAAAATGGGTACCAAAGAGCCCTAAAAACTTCTAGAGCGAATCTCCTTACCCCTAAACCAAAGCCAGTAGAAACGGACCAAAAAACAATCCGCTTCATCTCTACTTTTAATGACCAGTGGGGCAACATGAGACAGATTTTAAGACAACACTGGGACATATTAAGTTGGGAGTTTTTAAACAGGTCCTCACGACTCAACCAGCTATGACCGCAAGAAGTTGCCGTAATCTGAGGGATGCAATAGTACATAGTCATTATGTGCATAGTAATCAACCCACTATAGGAGACATAAAACCTAGAAAAGGTTTCTATCCCTGCGGGGATTGCAAGGGGAGTCGGAATATGGTCAGATCCACATCCTTTGTGGATTCAAAGGGAGAAAAAGAATATAAAATTCTAAAATATATCAGCTGCTCCACATCTAATGTCATCTACTATGCTACATGCCTGTGTGGTTTGGTCTATATTGGACTAACCACACGGGAGTTACGCATACGGACAGGTGAACATGTTCGTGATATAAAAGCTGCAGTAAAATTGGAGGTGGACGACCCTGTATTGAAGACCATACCCTGACACTTCAAGAAAAAGCATAATTGTAACCCGGCAGGTTTTAAAGTCAGAGGTATAGATACTCTCAACATGGGATCTCGTGGGGGGGAATTACAACAAGAGACTGGCACAGTTGGAGTGTAAATGGATAGTGAAACTAGATACGATGAGCCCAAAGGGATTAAATGAAAAACTGAGTTTTGTACCCTTCCTTTAAAGGACTTGTTGCTAAAACTGCTGACTTGTTGATCATTTTTAATAAGTGTTTTTAAACTTTATTTTAATCCACTTTTTCCAAGTTTTTTCCAGATAGGAGTTTGATATCACGCATCCGTAAGGCGGACCCCATTGATAAAGCACCAAGCGAAACGCGTCTGGGGCTACCCAGACACCTACTTCCCCCACTGATATGGGTGAGTGCTGAGGATTGGGTAGGAGGGAGTAAATGTATGCTTGTACTCTGGGCCTTGTGCAATATATACTAAATACCCTGGGAAGGGGTAGGATTGAGCGGAGATCCCTCTCTATGTGTGGATGGACTGTGGAGATAGTGTTCTGGATATAATGTCCAGCCCTGCCCCATAGGGCTCCCTATGTTGGGATAAAGGATACTCTATTAGTACAATCTCATTCCTATCCCTTACAGGGGAGCATACTATACTGTAAATATAGAGATTGGTCACAGGTCAAATAAGCCTTATACCTCAGACTATTTACATCATATCATAACATGAGGGGTTAATCTACCGAACCTGGGATTTTATAGTCACAATGTCACTTTAAATATTGATCACTATATGAAATAAATTTATTATTTATGATGTATTTTCTACAACTTGCTATGGGATGAATTTTTATATGTATGTTATATTTACTCAAATAAATTCATATTATTCAAACATAGCATGGGTCACTCTGATGCATCTATTATACAAATGAGCCAGAAACCTCCTTCTTTGTTTGGTATTGATAAATATTGCTATAGGTGGGGCTCACCCTGGCCACTGGCCAAACTAAAAACATACATTGTAAGGACAACATTTTTCATGTTATTGTACCACAGCATCTTGCAGCGGCATGCTATTCCATCTGGTTTGCGTTTAGTTGGACCATCATTTATTTTTCAACAAGACAATGACCCCAAACACACCTACAAGCTGTGTAAGGGCTATGTGACCAAGAAGGAGAGTGATGGGGTGCTACACCAGATGACCTGGCCTCCACAGTCACCAGACTTGAACCCAATTGAGATGGTTTGGTGTGAGCTGGACCGCAGAGTGAAGGCAAAAGGGCCAACAAGTGCTAAGCATCTCTGGGAACTCCTTCAAGACCGTTGGAAGACCATTTCCGGTGACTACCTCTTGAAGATCATCAAGAGAATGCCAAGAGTGTGCAAAGCAGTAATCAAAGCAAAAGGTGGCTACTTTGAAGAACCTAGAATATCAGGCTGTTTTCACACTGCAGTTTTTTCCTGATCAGGATTCATCAGGTTTTGTGTGCCAAAACCAGGAGTGAAACTTGCAGAGAAAAACTATAATTGAAAGATTGACACCTGTTCTGGGTTTTGGCACACAAACTGGATGGATACTGATCAGGGAAAAAACTGCAGTGTGAAAGCAGCCTAAGACATATTTTCAGTTGTTTCCAGGGGTGCACCAAGCCCCACCGCCGCCTGAGCCCTGAGCCGTAGCAGCTGATGACCGGGGGGGTGCTGGCAGATCCCCGCACCGCCGCCCCTTGTGCTGAGCTTGAGGACCCGGGGGGGGGGGTGTAATGAGCAGCGCTGCTCGGTGGGTCTTACCTGACCTGAGCCGCCGGCGCCATGGCAGGGGGACGCTGTGTGCATGTGGCGCCGCCCCCTTCTGCACAGCCGCTCTCCCTGCCACTTGCCCCCTGAATGAAAGGGCTCACACTGTCCAATGGACGGTGCGGCCCTGGTTGTTTCACACGTTTTTGTTAAGTATATAATTCCACATGTGTTAATTCATAGGTGATCATAACATTGTACAGTACAGACCAAAAGATTGGACACACCTTCTCATTCAAAGAGTTTTCTTTATTTTCATGACTATGAAAATTGTAGATTCACACTGAAGGCATCAAAACTATGAATTAACACATGTGGAATTATATACTTAACAAAAACGTGTGAAAAAACCAGGGCCGCACCGTCCATTGGACAGTGTGAGCCCTTTCATTCAGGGGGCAAGTGGCAGGGAGAGCGGCTGTGCGGAAGGGGGCGGCGCCACATGCACACAGCGTCCCCCTGCCATGGCGCCGGCGGCTCAGGTCAGGTAAGACCCACCGAGCAGAGCTGCTCATAACAGGGGGACGCTGTGTGCATGTGGCGCCGCCCCCTTCTGCACAGCCGCTCTCCCTGCCACTTGCCCCCTGAATGAAAGGGCTCACACTGTCCAATGGACGGTGCGGCCCTGGTTGTTTCACACGTTTTTGTTAAGTATATAATTTCACATGTGTTAATTCATAGTTTTGATGCCTTCAGTGTGAATGTACAATTTTCATAGTCATGAAAATAAAGAAAACTCTTTGAATGAGAAAGTGTGTCCAAACTTTTGGTCTGTACTGTACAATGTTATGATCACCTGCTATTAAATATTTTCTATTGTTGCGGCAGCTGAAAAACTGCAATTTTGGTGTTTTGATTTTTTTGTTACGCTGTTTATTGATCAGATTAATTTATTTCATATTTGCATAAATCGGACATGTCAGAATACAACAATACCAAATATGTGTATTTTTTTTATTTTCAATGGGACAAATGGGGGATGAATTAAACCTTTGTATTTTTTTATATTTTCATATTTTTTAAGACTTTTTTTTTACATTTTACTGTTGCTATTAGTCCCCTTAGGGGATCTGAAGCTACAATCATCTGATCGCTTCTGCTGTACAGAGCATTGCAACAGCACCACTCTGTACAGCAGAAATCATCAACTTCTATGAATGCTGGAGAGCAGCCAGTGTTCACAGGAGGGTCATCATGACAGACACAGGGGTCATCAGTGACCCTCAGATGCCATGACAACCAATTGGCACCCTATTATCATGTCATGGGGCTGCCGATGGAGGTGGGGTATGATGCGCTCCCTGCTGTCGGATGTTAAATCCTGCTGTCAGAGATTGACAGCAGGATTTAACTGGTTAACAGTAGTGGGAACATCTCCAATCCGCCCATGGCTATTAGAGTCATGTCAGCTGATCAGATCAGCCGACGTGTGCAGGAAAGATGTGGCCGATGTGGCAAGCTCACATCAAAGGCAGGGAGACGAACCATGACGGACATAATATGTTATGAGTCGTTAAGAGGTTAAAGTAGGTCTTTCTCTAATAACCTACAGCGCTTCAGAGTCAAACATACCTGGCTAAAATTGTGCAGTCATTGCCTGGTACATGCAGCTCCTGGATTAAGAAGAATGTATCAGCTATATCACCAAAATGTGTTTTTCTAAATAGTGGAAGAGTAACATATATTGGATTGCACTTCAAAATATATGATACCGTTTATCAAAAAATGCCTAGGTCAATGTATGTATAACCACGGGCAAACACTGAGATTCCTTATAGAGGTTTTACCACAAACAAAGTTAATTTTAAAGTTAATTTTAATCAATAGATCTTGGAATAATAAGAATATCCACAATGGGATTCAAACTTTAAAAAAATGAAAAAATGAAATGCACAAACATCGTCCAGTAACGTGCAGCACTTTCACCACTGCTATTCCGTGAAGCAAAGCTGAAGCCTTCACAGGTACATGATCCATGAATCCAGCATAAGGCCTTGTTCACATCAGCAGATAATAGAGGAAACGGCAGCAATAACCAACAGTGGAAGCTTCAACTTTGTTTCATATGTGCTTCATCAAAAACTGGTAAGGGCCATCAGGCTAAAAAGTGAAGGGAGGGAGAGGACCTCCTGGGCACCCTGCTGTAATCTCCCTCCCCTTATTGTTTGGCCTGATGGCCCTTACCGGTTTTTGATGAAGCACATATGAAACAAAGTTGAAGATTCCACTGCCAGTGAGTGCTGCCGTTTCCTCTATTATCTGCTGATGTCCACAATTGGATGTGTTTAAAAAAATGTTCCTGTGCTGAGATAATCTTATATATGTGTCCCTGCTATGTACTGTGTAATGAACGTGTCTGACAGTACAGGGACATGGTCTGATCATACCACATCTCCTGTGCTGAGATAATCTTATATGTTTCCCTGCTATGTACTGTGTAATGGTTGTGTCTGACTGTACAGGGACATGGTCTGATCATACCACATCTCCTGTGCTGTAAGGTCTTTATATTCTTTGCATCCTCCCCTGCCAAAGAGATGTATTATGATCAGACCATGTCCCTGTATGGTCAGACAAATCCATTACACAGCACATAGCAGGGACACATATATAAGAATATTTCAGCACAGGAGATGTGGTATGATCAGACCATGTCCCTGTATGGTCAGACACATCCATTACACAGTACATAGCAGGGACACATATATAAGATTATCTCAGCACAGGAGATGTGGTATGATCAGACCATGTCCCTGTACGGTCAGACAAATCCATTACACAGTACATAGCGGGGTACATATATAAGAATATCTCAGCACAGGAGCTGTGATATGATCAGACCATGTCCCTGTATGGTCAGACACATCCATTACACAGTACATAGCAGGGACACATATATAAGATTATCTCAGCACAGGAGATAAAAAAAATGTAAGATTGCGTTTTTTTGACCAAATCTGCTGCACTTTTTCAAAAACACCAGTGTGAAAGCACCCTAAATCCTCTATTATCTGCTGATGTCCACAATTGGATGTGTTTAAAAAAATGTTCCTGTGCTGAGATAATCTTATATATGTGTCCCTGCTATGTACTGTGTAATGAACGTGTCTGACTGTACAGGGACATGGTCTGATCATACCACATCTCCTGTGCTGAGATAATCTTATATGTTTCCCTGCTATGTACTGTGTAATGGTTGTGTCTGACTGTACAGGGACATGGTCTGATCATACCACATCTCCTGTGCTGTAAGGTCTTTATATTCTTTGCATCCTCCCCTGCCAAAGAGATGTATTATGATCAGACCATGTCCCTGTATGGTCAGACAAATCCATTACACAGTACATAGCAGGGACACATATATAAGAATATTTCAGCACAGGAGATGTGGTATGATCAGACCATGTCCCTGTATGGTCAGACACATCCATTACACAGTACATAGCAGGGACACATATATAAGATTATCTCAGCACAGGAGATAAAAAAAATGTAAGATTGCGTTTTTTTTACCAAATCTGCTGCACTTTTTCAAAAACACCAGTGTGAAAGCACCCTAAATCCTCTATTATCTGCTGATGTCCACAATTGGATGTGTTTAAAAAAATGTTCCTGTGCTGAGATAATCTTATATATGTGTCCCTGCTATGTACTGTGTAATGAACGTGTCTGACAGTACAGGGACATGGTCTGATCATACCACATCTCCTGTGCTGAGATAATCTTATATGTTTCCCTGCTATGTACTGTGTAATGGTTGTGTCTGACTGTACAGGGACATGGTCTGATCATACCACATCTCCTGTGCTGTAAGGTCTTTATATTCTTTGCATCCTCCCCTGCCAAAGAGATGTATTATGATCAGACCATGTCCCTGTATGGTCAGACAAATCCATTACACAGCACATAGCAGGGACACATATATAAGAATATTTCAGCACAGGAGATGTGGTATGATCAGACCATGTCCCTGTATGGTCAGACACATCCATTACACAGTACATAGCAGGGACACATATATAAGATTATCTCAGCACAGGAGATGTGGTATGATCAGACCATGTCCCTGTACGGTCAGACAAATCCATTACACAGTACATAGCAGGGGTACATATATAAGAATATCTCAGCACAGGAGCTGTGATATGATCAGACCATGTCCCTGTATGGTCAGACACATCCATTACACAGTACATAGCAGGGACAAATAAAGAGAATTTTGTTTACGTACCGTAAATTCTTTTTTCTTTAATCATCAATGGGAGACCCAGACAATGGGGTTTAGGGCACTGCCCTCCGGAGGTCACACTAGGTACTACAAGTTTGTAGACACCGCCCCCTCCGCTTATAAACCCCTACCGCAGGGAACATCCTCAGTTTGGTCTACAAGCTGCGAGGAGGAAAATAAACCACACCCGAAACATCGGGAAGAATGCCGTGCACAAACGGTTCAACAACCCGGCAAACACTGTCTCAACAGAGAACAGGGCCAATGCAAAACATGCAAAGGAACAACTGGGTGGGTACTGGGTCTCCCATTGATGATTAAAGAAAAAAGAATTTACGGTACGTAAACAAAATTCTCTTTTTTCTGGTCATCATAATGGGAGACCCAGACAATGGGGATGTCCTAAAGCAATACCCCAGGGCGGGAAGAGTTCCTCAACAAGACGGATAACATGGTTCCCTTTTAAAGGTGGGCAACCGCCGCCTGTAGAACCCGCCTGCCCAAATTTGCATCCGCAGAGGCATGGGCATGCACCATATAGTGCTTAGAGAAAGTGTGTAGGCTGGACCAAGTGGCCGCCTGACACACCTGTAGAGCAGATGCTCTATGTCGCAAGGCCCATGAGGCACCTACGGCTCTGGTAGAGTGAGCCTTCAATCCCACCGGGAGAGGCAAACCAGAAGACCGGTAAGCCTCTTGAATGGAAGCCTTAATCCACCTGGCTAAGGTTGACTTTGAAGCCGCGGACCCCTTACAGCGACCTGTCGTAAGAACAAACAAAGAATCCGAACCCCTAAAGGAGGCGGTTCTGGACACATAAATGCGTATAGCTCTCACGAGATCCAGAGTATGGAGGTCGCGCTCAACCTGATGAACGGGAGCGGGGCAAAATGACGGGAGAACAATCTCCTGGTTCAGGTGGAACGTTGAAACCACCTTTGGCAAGAATTCCGGCCGTGGACGCAACACCACCTTGTCTTGGTGAACCACCAGAAAGGGAGACTTGCACGAAAGTGCAGCCAATTCTGAGACCCTCCTCAGAGATGTAATCGCCACCAGAAAAGCCACCTTCTGGGACAGACGAGAAAGGGAAACCTCCCTCAGAGGCTCAAATGGCGGTTTTTGCAATGCCGCCAGGACCATGTTAAGGTCCCACGGATCCAGAGGTCTTTTGTAGGGTGGAACCATCCGCGACACCCCCTGCAGAAATTGACGGACCTTCGGGAGAAGCGCCAATCGTCTGTCAAACAGCACAGAAAGTGCTGAGACCTGACCCTTTAAGGAGCCAAGGGATAATCCCAACTCCAAACCCGACTGTAGGAATGCCAACAGTGTCGGGATGGACAAGGGCCACGGGGACCGGCCCCCAGAGGCACACCAGGTAAAAAAGATTTTCCACGTCCTGTGGTACATTTTCCTGGAAACTGGTTTTCTAGCCCGATTCATAGTGGCAACCACTGTAGGGGAGAACCCCCTGGATGTCAGCAGCCAGGCCTCAAGAGCCATGCAGTCAATCTGAGGGCCTTGGAATTGAGGTGGAAGAATGGGCCTTGCGCGAGAAGATCTGCGCGTTCTGGAAGAGCCCACCTGTGTCCGCCTGACAGTTGCCACAGGTCCGGATACCAGGACCTCCTGGGCCAGTCTGGAGCCACTAGAATGGCTACCCTGCATTCCGACCTGATTTTCCACAGCACCCTGGGAATCAGAGCCAGAGGAGGGACCACATATGGTAGATTGAATCTGGACCAAGTCAAGATCAGGGCGTCCGCTCCCAACGACTGGGGGTCCCATGACCTCGCCATGTATTGCGGAACCTGATGATTCAGCCGTGAGGCCATCAGATCCACGTCCGGAGTGCCCCATCTGCTGCAGATGTCCCGAAAGACGTCTGGATGAAGGGCCCACTCTCCGGCGTCCATCCCCTGCCTGCTCAGATAGTCGGCCTCCCAGTTTTCGACCCCTGGGATGTGAACTGCGGAGATCAGGCAGTTGTTGTCCTCCGCCCAGGATAGGATGCGGTGGACTTCGGCCAGAGCCTCTGCACTCCTGGTTCCTCCTTGATGATTTACATAAGCGACGGCCGTCGCATTGTCGGACTGAACCCGGATGGGTTGTCCTGAGAGGAATCTCTGAAAAGCCAGGAGTGCTAGATAGATCGCCTTGATCTCCAGCACGTTGATCTGTAATGCCGACTCCGACAGAGTCCAGAGGCCTTGGGCCCTGTGGTGTAAGAACACCGCACCCCAGCCCTGCAGACTGGCGTCGGTGGTCACCACTAACCAAGACGGTTTTATGAAGGACCGGCCCCGCGACAAGTGATGTGGTTGAAGCCACCACTGCAGGGAATCTCGGGTCGGTTGTGACAGTGTCACCAGCCGATTCAGCGAGATCGTCCTCTTGTCCCACCTGCGTAGGATCTCCAGCTGGAGAGGACGGAGGCGAAATTGTGCAAACGGCACCGCCTCTATCGCTGCCACCATGCGACCCACCAGCTTCATCAACCCACGAAGGGATGATTGTGGTGACAGGAGCACCGCTTGTACTCCCGATCGGATCGCCACCTGTTTGGATTGTGGCAGAGACACCAGGGCTGAGGACGTGTTGAAGTCCATGCCCAAATAAGTCAAGGACTGGGTCGGAACCAGGGTTGACTTCTGAACATTGAGGAGCCAACCGAATTGTTCCAGAGACCGCATGGTCACATCCAGGCTCGCTTGACAGAGGTGTTCCGATGGCGCCCTGACCAGCAGGTCGTCCAAATAGGGAATGACGGCATGGCCCTGCACGTGCAGGAGAGCCATCATGGAGGCCATCACTTTTGTGAACACCCGCGGTGCCGAGGCCAAGCCGAACGGCAGCGCCACAAATTGGAAGTGTTCCTCCCCCACTGCAAATCTCAACCATCGCTGGTGAGCCGGTGCAATGGGCACGTGAAGGTAAGCGTCTCTGATATCTATGGACGCCAAGAAGTCCCCCTGTGACACAGCCGCGATCACTGAGCGCAGTGATTCCATACGGAACTTCCGAACCAGCACGTGGCGGTTGAACAACTTCAGGTCCAGAACCGGGCGGAAGGATCCGTCCTTCTTTGGGACTATAAAGAGGTTGGAGTAAAAACCCCTGAACCTCTCCCCGGAAGGCACCGGGACCACCACTCCGTCTCTGCGGAGTCCCTCCAACACCAAAGAAAAGGCCTGAGCTTTTTCTGGGGAGGGGACCGACCGATGGAATCGGGATATCGGTTTTGACGTCAGCTCTATCCTGTAACCTCGCGAGACCACGTCTCGAACCCACTGATCTGAAACGTGAAGTAGCCACTCGTTCTGAAAGCGAGACAAGCGGCCCCCCACCTGTGGGGAGGCGGGAAGAGAGAGCGAGTCATGTAGAGGCGGGTTTGGGGGTGGCAGCTGCCGCCCCCGCCGGCTTCTTTGGACGACTCTTAGAGCGCCACTGAGAAGCGGGCTTGCCCCCTCGGTCCGTGCGAGCGGACGGTGCTGATGACTGTGAGCTGGACCGAAAGGACCACTGTTTTGGGTTCCTTTTAACGGTATACCGTGGCTTAGGTTTATTCTGCGGTATTTTAGACTCAGCAGAATCCTTAATTAGCTTATCCAGCTCTGTGCCAAAAAGCCTGTCACCAGCGAAAGGAAGATTCTGCAGAATCTTCTTGGATGTGGCATCTGAGTCCCAGAGACGCAGCCACAACAACCTGCGAATCGCAATAGCATTGGCCGAAGCCACAGCTGAGCGAGTAGCAGTTTCCAGAGTCGCCGTTCTGGCGTAGTCCGCATAGGCCCTTGCCCTTTCGGTAAGTGCCAGGACCTCTGGACTGGACCTTGCCAGGTCAGTGATACCATCCAAGCAGGTAGTAATCGCTTGTAAGGTCCAGACCGTGGCAAAGTTAGGGGCAAATGACGACCCCACCGCCTCATAGGAAGACTTGGCGAGTTGCTCGACCTGTCTATCAGTAGCATCCTTCAGTGAGGAGCTATCAGAGGCAGAGAAAAGGGAGCGTGCAGCAATCCTGGTCATGGAAGCATCCACCTTCGGGGACTGCGACCACTCCTGAAGCACCTCCTGGGGAAAGGGGAAGCGATTGTCCTTGGGTTTGCGGACATAACGCCGCCCAGGATGTAACCTGGGGGCTCTAATCACCCTTCCAAAATTAGTATGGTCCATAAAGGAGCCACTTGGTCTAGCCTCCGGCCGCAGCCATTGATAGACCTCCTTCGGGTGCACCGTCACCTCCTCAGGGGGTGTCACGAGACGTAAGGTCTCGTTGATAGAGGACACCAGATCCTCCACCCCATCTGGTGGTTCAGACACAGATACAGACCCGAAAGTCGAACCCCCATCATCTTCCTCACCATCAGAGGAACGCTCCTCCTCAGAGAGAGTCTGGAGCTCGGGTGAAGCCTCACGACGAGCCCGCTTAAGGGGTCTCACAGCAGAAGAGGGAGACACCCGGGGGTAACTGGAAGGAGTAGCTGGGCTATCCAGTCTCCTATTAAGTGCCTCCAGGGATTGCGACATGGAGGACAGCTGAGACAACAGAGATTCATTGATCCTGTTCTGAGTCTCCCAAGGCCCTGAGATCACCTGAACCTCGGGGTATAGCACCGGGGTTGCTGACCCAATAGTTGCAGCCCGGGCCTCTGGGCGTCCACAGTTATTGCAGGACCCCTCCACCAGTGTTCCATTGCACGTAGCACATGTAACGGTGGTCTCGGCCGTCTTAGCAGCACGCTTCCCAGCTGAGGACATGGCCACAGTAGGGGTAGATAAGCCCAATTGCAGACAATAAAACCGGGGATCCCGGTGGCTTACCGACCGCTGTAAAGCGGTATGAGGGAGCGGTGTGTGTGTGTGACCTCCGCGCTGTCTTCCGGTCTCCCCTCTTGGAGTGCAGATTGCATACAGATCCCAGCCGGGAAGTGAGGGTAAAGATGGCCGCCGACAGAGAAACTGTGGGCGGCGCCGAAGACACGCGGGAAACACACACACACGCCCCGCGGTGACGTCACCGCACGGGCTGCATCCCATCCTCCAAGCATCCTTCTCATGAGGGAGCTGGAGCCCGCAGGGCGGGAAACAGTGTAAAAAACAATGTACACAGACTGCAATAACATGTCACACATCCGCAGCCTACGGCCTCAGCCCCTGTGACACACAGGGCGGTCAGCCAGGGTGACCCCAGCACAGGGTACACCCGCAGAACCGCGGACCCGAGGGCAACGCGCGGTCTGAGTGTCATGAAGCACATAAAGTGCCAGACACTACCCCCCAGGCACACAGGAGACACCGAGTGCCTCAGTGCCGGTCCGGTCTGTAAGCACCATGTAGGGAGGCCTCGGACGGGGGTGCAGCACCAGTCTGGAGTGTAAGCACCATTTAGGGAGGCCTCAGACTGGGCCGCTCAGCCCAGTCCGGAGTGTAAGCACCATTTAGGGAGGCCTCGGACTGGGCTGGCTCCAGTCCGGTCTGTAAGCACCATTTAGGGAGGCCTCGGACGGAGCGGAGCTGTGCAAGGCTCCCATCTCCCACTCACCAGAGCCCCCCAGAGAGGGATGGAGAGGAGTGTAACAGCGTACCGGGAGAACACCAGGTGTCCAGGCCCTAGGCCCTCCGGTACCTCCACCAGCGTGTGCCACTAAGGGTGAGCGGGGAGGCTGTCACCGGTCCCGACTGGGACCTTATTACCTTGTCTTCAGACGCCATCACGTAAGTAGTGAGAATGCAGTGAAGTGCAAGCAAAGCGTGATCCTCCGAGCACACTAAGTTTAAAACTGAGGATGTTCCCTGCGGTAGGGGTTTATAAGCGGAGGGGGCGGTGTCTACAAACTTGTAGTACCTAGTGTGACCTCCGGAGGGCAGTGCCCTAAACCCCATTGTCTGGGTCTCCCATTATGATGACCAGAAAATATAAGATTATCTCAGCACAGGAGATAAAAAAAATGTAAGATTGTGTTTTTTTGACCAAATCTGCTGCACTTTTTCAAAAACACCAGTGTGAAAGCACCCTAAACGCCGTTTTTTGACCTGCCACAACTGCAGGATTTGCCAGGTAGCAACAAAAAACGCACTTGCTACAACTGCCGCAAGTCCCATACAGAATAAATGGGGGCTTGCCGCAAGTCCGTCATTATGCCGCAGATGGGGTAAATCTGCCGAATCTGCGAAAACGCTGATGTGAAAGCAGGCTTGGTTTCTGTGGCTTTTTTCTCATGCATTTCTATAAAGCATGTAATGAGAAAATATGCAGCACCAAACGCAAAAATTGGATCAGAAACAGTATGTTATTTTGCTTTAGAGGAAATCCTTTGCAGATAAAAATGCAGCAGAAAAAAAGGAGAAAACATGTGATCGAAGTAGCTACAATGTCATCAGTTTTTTTTTGTTTTTTAAGACAATTCCTGGTCTTGAGATCATCATTGTGATCATGCTAGTCCAGAAAAGAAGGAGATCAACGTAGGCATGGTGACATGTGGATGGGTCACTTGGACTGGATCACTGTGGGGCAGGATTATGTGGTTGATATTTGAGGAGACAAGGATTACTGGGGAGCTTGGACTGGGAGTCTGGATCACTGTGGGGGGTGGAACTGTGACTGTGAGCGTTGGACACAGAGGGGGGCCGGGACACTGTGGAGGGAGGGAATCACTGTGGGGATGAGGATCACTGTGGGGACTGGGATCACTGTGAGGCGACACTGTGGAGGACATTCCACTTGGGGTAGGACAGGGATTCACTGGGGGAGCTGAGGATCACTGTGGAGAATGGGGATCACTGTGGGGGTGAGGATCACTGTGAGCGGGATGGAAGGAAATACTGTGGGGAGCTGGGATCACTGTGGAGGAGTGGGGATCACTGTGGGGGTGGGACACTGTGGACAGGACTGGGTGGACAGGACACTGTGGGGGAGCTGAGGACACTGTGGAGGGCTGAGGAATCACTGTGGAGGATGAGGATCACTGTGGGGAGCTGAGGATCACTGTGGAGGCCAAGGGCCACTGTTGAGGGACAGGGATCACATGTGGGGAGGAAGGATCACTGTGGGGAGCTGAGGATCACTGTGGAGGAAGGGATCACTGTGGGGCGCTGAGGATCACTGTGGAGGCCAGGGACCACTGTGGAAGGGACGGGGATCACTGTGGGGAGCTGAGGATCACTGTGGGGAGATGGGATCACTGTGGAGGCGGGATCACTGTGGGGAGCGGGATCACTGTGGAGGCATGGAGATCACTGTGGAGGAGACAGGGATCACTGTGGGGAGCTGAGGATCACTGTGGGGCAGCTGGAGGGATCACTGTGGGGAGCTGAGGATCACTGTGGAGGGAATGGGGGAAATCACTGTGGGGAGCTGAGGATCACTGATGGAGGCCAGGGACCACTGTGGAGGGACGGGATCACTGTGGGGAGCTGAGGATCACTGTGGGGGCTAGGATCACTATGGAGGCAGGACACTGTGGAGGGACGGGATCACTGTGGGGAGCTGAGGATCACTGTGGAGGCCAGGGAGGCCACTGTGGAGGGACGGGGATCACTGTGGGGAGCTGAGGATCACTGTGGGGAGCTGAGGATCACTTGGAGGCCAGGGACCACTGTGGAGGGACGGGGATCACTGTGGGAGCTGAGGATCACTGTGAGAGGACACTGGGGATCACTGTGGGGAGCTGAGGATCACTATGGAGGCCAGGGACCACTGTGGAGGGACAGGGATCACTGTGGGAGCTGAGGATCACTGTGGAGGCCAGGGACCACTGTGGAGGGACGGGGATCACTGTGGGGAGCTGAGGATCACTGTGGAGGGAGGGGTCAGAGGAGCCACTGTGGAGGCGGACGGGGGATACACTGTGGGGAGCTGAGGATCACTATGGAGGCCAGGGACCACTGTGGAGGGACGGGGATCACTGTGGGGAGCTGAGGATCACTGTGGGGAGCTTGTAGGAATTCACTGTGGAGGCCAGGGACCACTGTGGAGGGACGGGGATCACTGTGGGGAGCTGAGGATCACTGTGGGGGGCGGGGATCATGGGGGGGTGAGGGGACAGTGATCACTGTGGAGGCCAGGGACCACTGTGGAGAGACAGGGATCACTGTGGGGAGCTGAGGATCACTATGGAGGCCAGGGACCACTGTGGAGGGACGGGGATCACTGTGGGGAGCTGAGAATCACTGTGGAGAGACAGGGATCACTGTGGGGAGCTGAGAATCACTGTGGAGAGACAGGGATCACTGTGGGGAGCTGAGGATCACTATGGAGGCCAGGGACCACTGTGGAGGGACGGGGATCACTGTGGGGAGCTGAGGATCACTGTGGAGGGACAGGGATCACTGTGGGAGGAGCATGTGGGAGGATCACTATGGAGGCCAGGGACCACTGTGGAGGGACTGGGATCACTGTGGGGAGCTGAGATGTAAAATCACTGTGGGGAGCTGAGGATCACTATGGAGGCCAGGGACCACTGTGGAGGGACGGGGATCACTGTGGGGAGTGGGATCACTGTGGGGGACGGGGATCATGTGGGGAGCTGAGGATCATTGGGGAGCTGAGGATCACTGTGGAGGCAGGGACCACACTGTGGGGACTGGATCATGTGGAGCTGAGATCCTGTGGAGAGACAGTACACTGTAGGAGGAGGACATTGAGGCCAGGGACCACTGTGGACGGACCGGGATCACTGGGGGAGCTGAGGATCACTGTGGAGGACAGGGATCACTGTGGGGAGCTGAGGATCACTGTGGGGAGCTGAGGATCACTATGGAGGCCAGGGACCACTGTGGAGGGACTGGGATCACTGTGGGGAGCTGAGGATCACTGTGGAGAGACAGGGATCACTGTGGGGAGCTGAGGATCACTATGGAGGCCAGGGACCACTGTGGAGGGACGGGGATCACTGTGGGGAGCTGAGGATCACTGTGGAGGGACAGGGATCACTGTGGGGAGCTGAGGATCACTGTGGGGAGCTGAGGATCACTATGGAGGCCAGGGACCACTGTGGAGGGACTGGGATCACTGTGGGGAGCTGAGGATCACTGTGGGGAGCTGAGGATCACTATGGAGGCCAGGGACCACTGTGGAGGGACGGGGATCACTGTGGAGGATGGGGATCACTGTGGGGGGGGGGATCATGGGGGGGTGAGGGGACAGTGATCACTGTGGGGGGACGACAATCACTGTGGGGCTTCTGTGACTTATGACTCTGAGACACATCACGCTATATAAGGAGAATTACCGGCGCATCTCACTGCTCACGACCTCCTCGTCCCTCCCGCGGCCACTTATGACCGCAATCACACACTGGCAGGCGTTCTATCCCCATAGCAACCCCGGCCGCCATGTAACCATGGTAAACAACAATGGTGGTGACCCGGAAGCTCTTCTGGCAGCCCCTCCCCTATCCCCTGCACAGTGGCTCCTCCCACCAGTCATTTCCTGCCATTTTTTTTCACACCGGTCCCTGGAATCCGCCTTCACCTTTTGTGCAGAGAACGCCGGGCACGTCAGCCAATCACAGCGAGACACGCTCCTAGCGCTCAGCGCCGTACATGGAAGGATCCTATTGGCCAGCAATGACAGCGACACGCTGTGCGAGGAAGGAGTTCATTGGCTGCTTATTGTGCGTGGTCGGCTGCCATTGGAGCTGCTCGGAGTCCGCCCGGTGCCTGTCAGGGGAAGATATTAAAGCTTAGAGGCGGCCCGGGGCTGCTGCAGTTGTCGGTGGAGAGAACGAGCAGGGCTTGTGTCCGTGTGCGGGGCTGTCACCATGAAGAAACTCTGGGCTATTGGCCTGTGCTTCGTCCTCTTGGCGTGTGGTGAGTGCACCGTGTGGTGGAAATGCTCAGGAGCCTGTAGAGTCTAGAAGCTTTCTGGCCGGCGTCCATCAGAAGGCATCTGAGTGCATGTACTGTATGGGGCCTGGTACAATGGAGCTGCTGGGCTGACAGGCCTTCCTCCACATGTCCGGGTATAGCTGTATGTACTGGGCTCTTTAGCTCAGCTGCCAGACCAGCTCCTACACTTGTCTTCAGGTGTCACGGCCATATTCCAATGTGAATCTAGATTGGGAGGCCCCTACAGAGTCTGGCAGGGAGCTGAGGTGCACATGCTTTATCTCTGCTCCAGTCATTGACCTTAGGACTGTGGGAATAGCATGGCAGTCCCATACACAATGAATGGAGGGAAGGTTGAGCACATGCATCTCTGCTTCATTATGGTGTCTGTACAGCCTGGTGAACTGAATCATAATGGGTTCTGACGTCTGATCAGTAAATGCTTGCACTCCTTTTCCGAGCCTTTTTTCTATGAACTCTTTATTGCACTAATCTAAATCTGTAAACTGATGGCCTTGTGTGACATGTTCTCCCTGATGGGAACCTGTTGTGTTTAACACCGGTATCTACGTCCTGGAAACCTGTTCTAGCTGATCCAGTTGATAGAACTCGTGAAGTTTCAGTGAAGCTTACCTGTTATTCACTGACGTCTTTAGTGTCTGTAGATCTGTCCAGTGAGTGTGTGATCAGTCACAATCGTCCCTGTATATGTGCAGAGACAACTGTCAATCACGTGGACCGCTATGTATACAACACCAGGATTTTGTTGAATAAAACACAATCTATACTTTTTCTTTTTTCCCACAATGTTATAAATCATTCTGCCTCTTGTCACTATGCTGTCTACAGATCGGACCATATGTACAATGTGACAGGTTCTTTATTAAGGATATTTTCTCCCACTGGCCCATATGACTGGTAGGGTTCAGACCTCCTAGCTGTATCCTGTGTGGTTGTGTTTTTAACTTCATAAAGGAACATCAAGTTACAGCTACAAGGATATGAGCGATGCCTTATACCTGTGGCCAGAAGCCTTTTGTGGAGGGAAAAAGGCCTAAGTACAGCAGTCATTGGATGCTGAGACTTCACACACTGATTTCATGGTCCATATAGGACACCCCCCCAATGCCAGGACTGACTGCAGTTCTCTTGACGTGAACATTCGGGCTGAGCGTCTTAGTCCAGGTATTGGGGTCCTATATGGACCATGAAATGCCCCTGTGTGAACCCAGCCTTACACCGCAGCCCCAGATCCAGTAGTTTTTTTTTTTTGCTCAGTGGTACACTGATGGCATGGCCACATCACACTCCACCATGCTGCATACTATATTAATGCTGTTTCTGGCTTTTTAATTGGCCATTTTCAAGGACAAATAACTATTCTATTGTTTAATTTACAAATGTCTTTCAGCGTCTGCCAGAGCGGAGGATGATGTAGACGTTGATGGAACTGTGGAAGATGACCTGGGGAAAAGCCGAGACGGTTCACGGACAGATGATGAAGTTGTAAGCAGGTCTGTTTCATGAGCGGAGCTAATATTACATCTGCTCTTTAGCATTGCAAATCTCTCCCAGCTCCTGTGTTCATAGGCAAATCCAATGTAAGACAATAATCGCTGGATCTGGTGACACTAGATGTGATGAACATGCACAATCGGCAGAGAATCTAATTGCGTTTCACTTTGTTTCTATAGAGAAGAGGAAGCCATTCAACTAGATGGACTCAACGCTGCACAAATTAAGGAGATTCGAGAAAAATCTGAGAAGTTTGCGTTTCAGGCAGAAGTGAACAGGATGATGAAATTGATCATTAACTCTCTGTACAAGAACAAAGAGGTAATATTCATAGTCGTCTTCTGTGGATCACTTCAAGCCTTGAAAATAGCACCTAATATAAAATAACAATTTATTCATTCCCACCAGATTTTCCTTAGGGAGTTGATATCTAATGCTTCAGATGCCCTTGACAAGATCCGTTTGATTTCTTTGACTGATGAGAATGCCCTTGCTGCTAACGAAGAATTGACTATTAAAATCAAGGGAAGCGACAATTTTGTTAGCTGCTTATCTAGTGCAGAACAATAAAGGGAATCTGTCACCAGGTTTGTTGCACACATCACAGAGCAGTATAATTTAGTGGCAGAGACCCTGATTTCTGTGATGTCACTGGGCTGCTTGCTGCAGTGTTGCTAAAATCCTTTTTCTCTGAATGCTGAGCTCTGTATAATCCCGCCCACACCATGACTAGGAACGTCTTCCTATGCACAGTGAACATCAGTGTAGGTGGGGTTATACAGAGTTTATATGGATGACTTCTGGTTATTCACTGCAAAAGTGAAACTTGATACTTTGTCCTGTCATATTATCCATATCTTCAGTTTATTCCAACAATGCTCACTATATACAGTAAATCAGTCAAATGAGTGATAACAGTACTGCATGTTTTCACGTCTGGTTTTTTTTTCTTTTAAAAAAAGAGGCAAAAAAACTGCATGGTAGCACGTTCTATTAGTCCTTTGCAGTAGTATTGATAAAAACGCCATTATCGGCAAATCACCAGTAAGTAACACATCGCTACATTCAGGGTCTTTGCCCCTACATTATACTCTTCTGAGATTTGGTAGCAAAAGCTTGGTGATAAATTGCACTTAAGCTTATGAGGAATTGGTCACAAATGGTGTACAATGGGAGCTTGTTGAATATTGTACTTGGCCTGTTACATGTAATGTAAGCTTAACCAATTTGTTATTCTGTATTTTATATTTATCTGATCTCTGCATCTTTCCTTTAGTGTGATAAAGAAAAGAATATGCTGCATATTACAGATACTGGCATTGGCATGACAAAGGATGATCTTGTAAAGAATTTGGGAACCATTGCCAAATCTGGCACTAGTGAATTTTTGAATAAGCTCACAGACGCCCAAGAGGACGGCCAGTCTACATCCGAGCTCATCGGCCAGTTTGGTGTTGGCTTCTATTCTGCTTTCTTAGTTGCAGATCGTGTGATTGTAACATCGAAACATAACAATGATACACAACACATCTGGGAGTCTGACTCCAATGAGTTCTTAGTCACAGATGATCCTCGTGGTGACACATTGGGCAGAGGCACTACAATAACGTAAGTATGTGTGTGCTATAACACTACATAAAAACTGGTATTTGGAAAGTTGGGTATTTATTTATTTATTTTTTTCCCCTTCCCTCTTTGCCTTTTTAGGATGACAAAAAAAATCTAATTACATAATTGTGAAGTGACGTCTGTCATTCACTTCCGGCGTCCTGATGTCTTTATATCACATGCCAGCTGCAGCCATATTTGCACACCCAAGTGATGGGTGTGCAAATATGATGTCCATTGGCGGTAAAGGCAGTGCTTCTGGCCCCTGGAACAGACAAGGCCCGCAACAGATGCCTGGAACTCTCCACCTAATAACTAAGTGCGGCTATGTGCAAGCGTAGCTAGTCATTCGTTGGTGATACCTGCACATACAAAGATGATGGCGGCATGACCTAGTGCTCATACCTCCGCCATCTTTGTACACTACAGGGGGGTGAGAGATGGCACAAGGGGATGGACAGCATACAGGGGGGAGGGGGAGAGACTGCCCACGGGGCAAGACAATGTTTATGCCATCACTGTTTTTAGATACCTGCTTTTTAGGGTTTCTGACTCTACACCCTAATCACTGATGACCATCCTGCATTTGTAGGAATTGATAACCACAATTTAAAGTTTCTGATAGCCACTTTCTTCTGTCTCATGTAAATAGAGTATATTTTTTAGTCAGCAATACTATTATTATATTAGATTAGTTTTGGCAAATGTGAAACTGATGTAAGGACTACTGCCCTCTCAATGGAATTAATAAGAATGAATCTTTTATTAGCTTGGTCATGAAGGAAGAAGCAACTGATTATCTTGAACTGGAAACCATTAAGTCTCTTGTGAGGAAATACTCCCAGTTTATGAACTTCCCCATTTATGTCTGGAGCAGTAAGGTAAGGACCTGTTTAGGGTATCTTGGCTGTGCTATGTGGGCATACCCACATATACTCAATGGGCTTGTTGTAATCTGCTCTAGACTGAGACTGTGGAAGACCCAAATGGATGAAGATGAAGCTGCAAAGGAGGAAAAGGAAGAGGAGACAGATGAAGAAGCTGCTGTTGAGGAGGAAGAGGAGGAAAAGAAGCCCAAGACTAAAAAGGTCAGCTTTATTGCAGACTATAGCCTTCAACCCTCTTGTGTGGAAGTGATGCAGAAATGTCCAGTCATGTCTTCCTCTGTGGCATGGAATACAAGATCTAACAGGTGCATTTCCACACAGGTTGAGAAAACCATTTGGGACTGGGAGCTCATGAACGACATTAAGCCAATCTGGCAAAGGCCTGCAAAGGAAGTTGAGGAGGATGAATACAAAGCCTTCTACAAATCGTTCTCCAAGGTGTGCTTAATTCTTAGATTCAATTGGCAGCTCTCTTTTCAGGAATACAGTATTTCTAATCCTAGTATTAAAATGCAATATAATATTTACATTTCTCATCCAGGAAACTGATGAACCATTGGCTCACATTCACTTCACTGCAGAAGGAGAGGTCACTTTCAAGTCCATCTTGTTTATTCCCTCCAGTGCCCCACGAGGACTGTTTGATGAATATGGCTCAAAGAAAAGTGACTATATTAAGGTGGGTTTTAAATTTTTATATATTTAAGTGCTGCCACTTATTTATAAAACCATGAAGAGATGATGCATATTTTCTAAATGGCAAATTCTTGTTCCAGCTTTACGTCAGAAGAGTCTTTATAACTGATGACTTCCATGACATGATGCCTAAATACTTGAACTTTGTCAAGGGAGTGGTAAGTTTGGTCTTTTTACTATTCCCTCCAAGACTAGTTGTGCATGTCTATTCAACACTAAGGGTACCTTTACACACGGCTACATTTGTAGCTTGTCACCAGGTAACTTACTGGTTGCAGTGAAATCATGGATACATGGTTCTATCTTGTTGCTGTGTACAAATGGAATCATGTATCCATGATTTCACTGCAACCAGTAAGTTACCTGGTGACAAGCTACAAATGTAGCCGTGTGTAAAGGTACCCTTACTGTGCTCTTGTTGTAAGAACGCAACCAGACTGCCAGGTCTCCTTACCTGAGGAACTGACTCGTAGGCATATGAAGTAGTTGCCTCAGGTAAGGAGACCAGGTGGTTGGATTGGTCTCTCTGATCCAAGAACTATCAATATTTCATGAATGTGGGAAACTCTCCACCCCTTTTACCTTCACCTAAAAAATAAATAAATAAATTGTCTTTTAATTTTAATTCTTCCAGGTTGATTCTGATGACTTGCCTCTCAATGTATCCAGAGAAACACTACAACAGCATAAACTACTAAAGGTGTGTATTGATCAAGTTTTATGACATCATTATACAGTTTTTGGATGCTTAATGATTTATAACGAAAAACAAAAAAACACTACCTTATCACCCTTGAGGGGTGGTTATTTGTCCTTCCTCATTCTTGGGTCCTCCAAGAGCCCTGGGAGTTTAAGGGTTCTGTGTAGGATCTTAGTTGTTCCTGGCACTGCGCTTTTCTGGAGAGTTCAGATGTTGTTCCTGAAATATGTTATAGCCGTTTTTAAAACTTAGGGTCACTGCTCCTATCACCACTGGAGTCACTGTTGCCTTCTCCTTACATAGTACTTAAGGTTGAAGGAAGACCTTAAGTCCATCTAGTTCAACCCATAGCCTAACATGTTAATCCAGAGGAAGGCAAAAAAACTTGTGGCAACACTAAGCTCCACATTGGGGGGGAAAGAAAAATTCTTCCTGATTCCACATACAGCAATCAGGCTAGTTCCCTGGATCAACGCGCTATCAAGCAATCTAGTATATATAACCGGTAATATCATATTTTTCAAGAAAGGCATCCAGGCCACTATTAAATGTTAGTAGTGACTCACTAATTACAACATCATGTGGCAGAGTTCCATAGTCTCACTGTTTACATTGCCATTCCACATCTTCTCCAGTTCTTTAAAGGGCCTGTCACACGCATCAATATCGCCTGCAGGATATCGGCTGCACATGACGTTGCAGCGATATTGATGCGTGTGACATACTGAATCAACCAGCGATAAATCGCTGGTTGATGATCGCCAGGTTTTAGGGTCCCTAGTTACCCGCTGTGTACCTTAGATACCAGCCGGTGAGCGGAGGAGGCTGGTAACTAAGGTACACGTCGGGTATCTAGGCAGCGCGCACTGCCTAGATACCCGCAGTTTACCTTGGAGACCAGCCTGCTCCTGCTTCCAGCAGGCTGGCAGCGGGAGCAAGACATCGTGGAAACGATATTTAAATCGTTTCCACGATGTTTCTGGTCAATTGATCGCTGGTGAGTCTGTGTGACAGCTCACCAGCGATCAGCCGTCAATGTCGTCAGCGATCAGATCGCTGACGACATTGACACGTGTGACAGGCCCTTAAGGCTCTGGTATTTCTCCAGCTTCTCATATTCCTTCTTTGTGATGTTTGTCATTTAGCACTTCCACATCTATTATCATTGTCTTCAGATCCTTGTCTACTTTCATGATATCCGGTTACTTGGCTAACACCTGCTTATCCATCTGGATCTTTAAGTCTCTCAGGATTTTAGCCCTTTCATTCTCCACCACTTTTTTGGGGGTCTTCTACCTGGACTTAGGGGGACTTGGCCCATGCGCTATACAGATGTTCCTGTATACAATTCCCGCAATGTGGTTGTGGCGTTCACTTGCATTTTCATCATCCTGTCACTGTGTGTTGCACTGTTTTCAAGGTTTCTTTACATAGTCTTCACCATGGGTCTTGTCTCGCGTGGTAGATCCTTGCTTCTATGGATCTGGTACTTAGCGCCTGCTCTTGCACTGCTATAATTAGTGTCTGTGCTGTGTTGGAGTCCAGCTTTCTCCAGCCATTGGTAGGTTTTCTCCATGTCCGCCACCTCTATGATCTATCACAGGAACAACAACCCATGCAGCAGCTTGTCTTGCCATGGCAATTCATGGTCTTGCTTCCAGGACGGTTGTTGGGGTGCCTTAGACTTTTTCTCAGCATCTCATATTTTGGTGCCATTTTTCTGATGTATGCCTGGATACTCCTTGTTTCATGCATGATGGTGGTTTGGACACCTATTAAGACTGCGACCACCATCCTTTCTGTTGATGTATAACTTGAGTGCTGGGGTGGAGACCTTTGCATATATTAGCATTCACTTCTAATTGTTTGTTTTTCAAGGTTATACGGAAGAAACTGGTGCGTAAGACCCTAGACATGATCAAGAAAATTGCAGATGACAAATATGATGAGAAATTCTGGAAGGAATTTGGGACCAATGTTAAACTTGGTGTGATTGAAGACCATTCTAACCGAACCAGATTGGCCAAGCTTCTTAGATTCCAGTCTTCTAACCACAAGACAGAGTTGACCAGCTTGGAACAGTATGTGGAAAGAATGAAGGAGAAACAAGATAAGATCTACTTTATGGCTGGAACAAACAGAAAGGAGGTGAGATGCAGCCCTGCATGTCCCTTCATATTGCATTTAGGATCGATGAATGGATGTAAGAGGTCACCCTCATTATATTTCTTAGGTGGAGTCTTCGCCCTTTGTTGAGCGTCTTCTTAAGAAGGGTTATGAAGTGGTGTTCCTCATTGAGCCTGTGGATGAGTACTGCATACAGGCATTACCAGAGTTTGACGGCAAGAGGTTCCAGAATGTTGCCAAAGAAGGGCTGAAATTTGACGAGAGTGAAAAGGCAAAAGAAGCCCGTGAAGCTTTGGAGAAGGAATATGAGCCTCTATTAACATGGATGAAGGAAAAATCTCTTAAAGATCAGGTAGATTTAAAGGGAGCCTGTCAGGTCCCATGTGCCCCAGATTCATGACTGGTTCTGTGACCATATCTAAATTTCCTGCCTAAAAGTGCCTTCCTGTAGTAGCTAATATAAACTATTTTAGAAAAAAGTATTTCTAAAGATCTTTAGAGATGCTAATTAGGGCTTTGACTAGTCAAGGGGGCATTACTTCCCCACTAATCAACCCACTTTGCATGTTCTGTCCCTGTGGGCATTAGAACATGCTTTACCACCACAGCCTCATCAGCATTGTTGTAAAAGGCCACATGTGCTAGCAACTTTCTATATTTCAGCATTGAGCATCTCTGATGCTGGATGTATGCACCCCTGTCTGAAAGGCTCGCTGTGCATGAACGGTGGCTGCACTTGAATTCATACACGCTGCCTCTGAAGTGGGGATGCACACACCCAGCATTAGAGTAGTGGGCTTGACCGAACACATGGCAACTGATCATGCGCAGTGAGCCTCTCTGAAGCTGTGGGAGCATACACCTGGCGTCAGATGAAGTTTCACATATTCGGGACTTTGTATGGCAGTGCTGGCTATATATAAAGTATGTTAAATAGGCTGACTAGTTGGGAAATAATATCCTGTCGACTAGCAAAAGCCCTAATTAGCATATCCTAAGCGGTCCTTAAAAATACTTTGTGTATGCTACTACATGATGGGACTGTTGGGCAGGTATTCTAGGTATGAGCACAGAACTAGTTGTGGTTCGGAGTGCACAGGGGTCCCTTTTAATACTTTTGCACTTGCATCTTTTTAATCTAATATTTTTTTTTTTTTTCATTTTAAGATTGAAAAAGCAGTCTTATCTCAGCGTTTGACACAATCGCCCTGTGCCCTGGTGGCAAGTCAATATGGCTGGTCTGGAAATATGGAGAGGATAATGAAGGCTCAAGCTTATCAGACTGGAAAAGACATTTCCACTAGGTTAGTCTTGGTTTCTTCCCCCTTTCTGCTTCAGGTACAGGACATATTTGATAAAATGTAACAACTTGCCTAATGTAATATTTTTAAAAGGAATATCCATTGTGTAGCAGAAGTTTTACCCTTTCACCTTCTAGACTTAAACCTGTTGAAGGAATGTTCTGCATGGCCCATTGACTGACCTATGTAATCTTCATTTCAGCTATTACTCCAGCCAGAAGAAGACTCTTGAGGTTAATCCAAGGCATCCACTTATTATAGATATGTTGAGACGAGTAAAGGTGAGCTGTCTGCTCGAATGGCCATTTCTTTGTCCGTCAGACTTTTAGAATACAAGGCAATGATTTGACATTCTAGAGATGTCTTGAGATTTACATGATTGTTAAATGATTTTGAAACTGAATCTGGTCCTTCAATTACAGGAAAATGAAGATGACCAAACTGTAGCTGACCTTGCAGTTGTATTGCTTGAGACTGCCACGTTGCGATCTGGATATCAATTACCAGACACTAAAGCATACGGAGACAGAATTGAAAGGATGTTACGGCGAAGCTTAAATATTGACCTTGATGCTAAGGTAATGGCTTTAGAATTTGCATGAAGATAGACAAAAATCACTATATAAATTTCTATAAAATATCAGCCACTGCAACCCTCATGTGTACCAGACCACTACTCCCCTCAATCACTGAAGGAGAACTTGCACACCTTCTCTCTAGATTGCACCTCATTACTTGTGCACTGGATCTCATCCCACTTCCTCCCCAAGGTCACCACAACACTTATCCCAGCCCTAACCCACCTCTTCAACCTATCACTAACTTCTGGTACCTTTCCTTCTGCTTTCAAACATGCAACAATTACACCCATCTTAAAGAAGCCATCCCTTGACCCCACTTCTGCAGCCAGCTACTGGCCCATATCTCTGCTCCCGCGTTCACTTGCAAACTTCTTGAAAAGCACGTCCACACTGTACTCTCGTCCCACCTCCCATCCAACTCTTTGACGACCTTCAATCTGGCTTCCACCCTTGCCACTCCACTGAAACTGCCCTGACTTACTACTAACTGACTGAATTACTAACCACTTACTCGCAGCCAAAACTAACAGTTCTCCGTCCTCCTCTGCATTCAGCACAGTCAACCACTGCCTCCTATTACAGATCCTCTCTTCCATTGGTATCACTGACCTTGCCCTCTCCTGGATCTCCTCCTACCTTTCCAACCGCACATTTAGTGTCTCCCACTCCCACACAACCTCTTCACCCCCATCCCCTCTGTTGGGGTCCCTCAAGACTCTGTCCTGGGGCCACTCCTTTTTACGATCTATACCCTTGGTCTGGGACAACTCAGTCCCAATGATTCCAGTACCACCTGTACACTGACACTCAGATCTACCTCTCTGGCCCAGACGTCACCTCTCTCCTGTCCAGAATCCCAGAGTGTCTATCAGCCTTATCCTCCTCCTCTCGCTTCCTAAAACTCAATGTAGACAAAACCAAACTCCTCATCTTTCCTCCATCTCGCGTTACTCCCTTACCAGACTTATCTATCACAATGAATGACATCACACTTCGCCCTGTACCTGAAGTCTGCTGCCTTGGAGTAACCCTTGACTCTGCCTTGTCCTTCAAACGCCACATCCAAGACCTTGCCGCCTCCAACTCAAATATTTCCAGAATCTGTCCCTTCTACAACCCTCAATCTACTAAACTACTAGTGCATGACCTTATCTCCCATCTCAAATACTGCAACCTCCTCCTCTGTGGCCTCCCTGCTAACACTCTTGCACCTCTCCAATCTGTCCTTAACACTGTTGCCTGACTAATCCACCGCTCTCCTCGCTGCTCCTCCACTGGCTCCCAATTCCCCAGCGTATTCAATTCAAACTACCGTGTTTCCCCCGAAAATAGGGCGCCCCCCTGAAAGTAAGGCATGCTTGGGGGGTGGCGCCCTACCTCCTAATATAAGGCACCCCCCGATTATAAGGCGTGCACTCCGGCGGCCCCCCGCTCTGATTCTTACTGTGGCTGCTGATCTCCGCCCAGGTCAGGAGCTTTGCGCCAATTACAGCCCAGGAACCGCAAGCCAATCTGCGGCCAGCTGACGTCGTGCATGGCCTCTGATTGGCTCGCGGTTCCTGTGCTGTAATTGGCGCAGGGCTCTTGACCTGGGTGGAAATCGGCAGTTACAGTGGGAATCCGGACAGCGGAGGCCACTGGAGAGCGCGGACTGGTAAAAAACTGAATTGGTCCTTACCGGTAATTCTTTTCTTGGAGCCTTCCACGACAGCATTGGAGGATGTCGTCCACGCCCTATTGGGGGACAGGAACACAGAGGTTAAAAGCCCCTCCCCTTTCTCAGTACTCCAGTGTTTACCAAGATCACCCTTAGCCATGGTTTACCTGATACAAACTGGAATCAAACACCAACAAGGGGGGAACTGATGCTGTCGTGGAAGGCTCCAAGAAAAGGAATTACCGGTAAGTGCTAATTCAGTGCTCTCCATTCGCCTTCCATGACAGCATTGGAGGAATACCACTGATACTCCTCAGGGTGGGACTATTGCCTGTAGGACTTTCCTACCAAAGGACAGCTCCCGAGTGAAGGACAGATCTAACCTATAGTGGCGCGAAAAAGTGAGGAGAGACTACCATGTAGCCGCTCTGCAAATCGGCTCCGATGAAGCTCCAGCCTGCTCCACCCAGGACATAGAAGCAGCCGTTTTGAAGGAGCCTTCAACCCCACCGGAGGAGCAAGGACCGGAGCGACGTAGGCCTCGCAGATCATTCGTGATCCAGGAAGCGATGGTAGCCGAGGAAGTCGTCTTCCCTGTATTTTTTCCAAAATGCTGAACGAAACAGGTTCTGATCTAACCTCCAGGAAGCAGTGTCACGGAGGTAGTGGAGGACAGTCCGACGAACATCGAAGAAGTGAAACACAGCCTCAGCCGCATTAGCAGGAGATTGACCAAATGAAAGTAGAACCACAACCTGGGACCGATGGAAAGCCGACACAACTTTCGGAAGAATAGATGAATGCAACCGAAGCGTAATGCGAACAACTGACACCACGAGGCACAGAGCCCGGATAGAAGTGCCTGCAGTTCTCCAACTCTGGAGCAGAAGTGATGGCCACCAAAAACGCCACCTTGTGAGAAGTAAGGGATGCAGCAGACAAGGGTGCAAAGGGACTTCGAGAGAGCCCGTGGAGAACAATCGTCAAATCCCAGGGAGGGACAGAAGGCCGAACCGGGGACGCTGCCCTCAAGCAGAAGTGAAAAAACGCTTGATCCATCAATGGGAAGCAAGATCCTGGGCAAAAACTGCCCCAAGTGCCGACACCTGGACTTAAAGAGTGCTCGGCCGAAGCCCCGAATCAAAGCCACGCTGCAAAAACCCAAGAGTTGGGCCACATTAGGATGATGCATGGCCGGGATGGAAGGAGCACACCAGGACAGGAACAGATTCCAGCCCTCCCGTAAATGGCGTGCGACAAAGGCTGCCTGCCCTGCCGAAGCGTGCGGATCACTGCCTTGGAGAGACCCTTGGTCCTCAGGATCCCAGCCGCAACAGCCAGGCCGCCAGAGCCACTGAAGGCCCGGGTGAAAGAGGACCCTGGGACAGTAGGTCCAGACGGTGGGGCAACCTAATCAGTCCCTCCAGGCCCAGGTCTCAGATGGCGTCGTACCACGCCTGTTTGGGCCACAGGGGAGCCACCAGGATAGTCGACACCCCCTCCGCCCGAATCTTTTGCAACGCCTTGGAAAGTAGCAGGATTGGAGGAAATGCATACACCAAACGGAAGACCCAGGGATGGGCAAAGGCGTCCAGCCCCCGAGGATGGTCCGACCGCGTCGGGGAGAAAAAGGGCGGCACCTTTGTATTCGAGCCCGAAGCAAACAGGTCGATCGAAGGGACACTCCACCTGTCCGTAAGAGAGCGAAATACATCCGGATGGAGGCACCATTCTCCTGGGCGGACCTCCGTGCGGCTCAAGAAATCTGCCTGTACATTGGCCTTTCCCTTCAGATGTACTGCCGAGGAGGAGAGAAGATGGCGTACTGCCCACGAAAAGATCAGTCTTGCCAGCCCCTGCAAGTGTAAGCCTCGAGTACCGCCTTGGTGCCCAAGAAGGCAACTGTAGTCACGTTGTCCGACAGGATCTTGACATGATGACCCCGGAGACCGTGAGCTGCGCATGAAGCGCTTCCTCCACTGCCAGAAGTTCCCAGAAGTTTGAAGACTGGCGACTGACTGAGCGACTCCAAATCCACTGGAATGGTGTGCGATCCGGTTGGGGCGCAATGGTGGAACCGCTGACCTCAGTGGGAACTGAGGTCACAGGAGCCTGCAGCCAGGCCACCCTTGTCCGAAGGTGTCTGGGATTCATCCAGGAAAGCGAGGTTACCATCCGCCCCAGGTTCCGGACCTGCGAGTTTAAGGAATCCTGACGTCTGTCCCAGGAACTCGGTATGTGTTCCTGGAGCAGACGGGAAGGAGTCTGAGCCCATGCTACCGACTGAATGCAGGCCGTCATGGCCTCTAACAGGGATATTGCTTCCCGCAAGGAGGGCGACCTCCTTGCCCGGAAGCAGGTCAGATGCATGCAGCGCAGAAGCTGATGTGCCGCAGGAAGGAACGAGGCCTGTCTGGAGGAGGCCAGCAAGACTACCAAAAATTGACGACGGGTTGCCGGCACCCATTCCAATTCCCAAAGATTGGGTACCCACCCCAGGGACTGAAGAATCTCCAACGTTTTGGAGACCAGTGTGCGCAGAACCACTGCCAAAGGAGTCTCCACCAACATGCCGTCTAAATAGGGAAGCACACATCCCCTGGGTCTGGATGAATGCGATCACTTCCTCCATGAGTTTGGTAAACTCTGGGGGCCTACGAAAACCCGAAGGGCAGCACATTAAACCAATAATGGACCGTCCTGCCTGCCCCGGAGATCTCGACTCGCAGAAAGCGCTTGTGGGATGGGTGAATGGGGATATGATACGCGTTCTGGAGATCCATAAACAAACCGGAGTAACGCCCCTGGCCCTCCTCTCCAGGAGGAACCGGGGATCCCATACCCGAATCAAACAGGTCTCGCAGACCCGACAAGAAGAAAATGTGCGAGAGTTCCCCAGAGGAAGCGAGGGGACTCGAAGACACGGAGGGGCTGGCTTTCGAATTCCAAGTGCAGACCCTCCCAAATGGTCGAGAGGATCCAAGGGCACGAGGATATTGCTTGCCTCTGTGGCAGAAACCGCAGGAGCTGCCCCGCAATGGGGAAGGCGCATTGTTTAGGGGGTGGCTGGTGATGCCGCTGCTGGGGAAGCAAGATATTACGGCTCTTGTCCCCTTTCTGGAATGCCCAGCGACCAGACTTGTCCTTCCCTTTTAGACTGGGAGGGTTGGCTGCGCTCAGGCCGAAAGGACTGCCTCCTTCTGTTCCGGGAGACACATTTTCCGGTCTGACACCTTTCCCAGGATGTCATCCAATGCCGGACAAAAGACCTTTGAAAGGGGAGGCCACACAGCTGGAGCTTAGACCCAAGGGGGACAGGAAGACACTGGAGTACTGAGGAAGGGGAGGGGCTTTTAACCTCTGTGTTCCTGTCCCGTCCCCCCCCCATAGAGCGTGGACGACATCCTCCAATGCTGTCGTGGAAGGCGAAGGGTGAAAAAAAAAATGGTTTGTGTGTATGGGAGGCTGCAGTGGGTTGTAGGGTATAATATAAGACCCCACCCCCCCCCCCCCCCCCCCCCCGAAAATAAACATGGTCCAACTTGGGACCAAAAAAAAAAAAAAAAAAAGACGGTACTGTGTTCCCCCGAAAATATGACACTAACATTTAACATTGACTTAAAGCCGTCCACAATCTGTCCGTCGTTCCAAACCCCCCCCCCCCCCCTCCCATATCTCTAGACTAATGTCCCGATATCATCCAACTCGTAATCTTCGATCCTCCGAGACTTCCTTCTTTCCACCACACTTGTACATTCCTCATCTACCCGCCTGCAAGATTTCACCCAAGCATCCCCCCGTCCTCTGGCATTCTGCTTCCCAAAACATCCAACTGTCCCCTACACTCAGAACCTTCAAGTGGTACCTGAAAACCCATCTCTTCAGAACAGCCTACAGCCTGCAATGACCACAGTGCTACCTCATCATTACTGGACCCAGCAACATCAGAGCAGACCTAACCTACTGTCTCTCTCCCCACTGCCCTGTAGAACGTAAGCCCGCAAGGGCAGGGTCCTCCCTCCCCTCTGTATCGCTCTGTCACTGTTGGTTTGTTCTTTGTATTTTTAACTTGTTTGTAATGTTTTCTCATGTACAGCACCATGGAATCAATAGTGCTCAAATAAATAAATAATAATCAACTTTTATAAGAAGAAAAACCCTTGAAATTATTCATCCCAGTACTTCTCAAAGCCCCCATTCATGCATTGGAGTGGTCACTAATTTCAGCATGAATTCTGCATTACATTATAGCTAAAATTTGACTCTACAGTCCATGCATGCATGTGTATTGGGTGTTCATAAGTACTGTTCACATGCAGCAGAAATCCTAGAGGATATTTGGCAATGTGGCGGATTGGTACCTTACCAAAAATTAAGACAACAATGAAGTATAGCTTCAGATAGATGAAATGGCACAGAACTTTGCAATTTAAGTAGTAATGACCTTCACAATTTAACTGCAAAAATGTAGCTAGTGTATGCAATTCTGTTTTGCTGCATAGCCTTATTGGTTGGGAGCTTTCAGTGGGTATACATACTGCTCATTGTAATCTAATGGGGATGCTTGGCCATAGGTGGAGGAGCCAGAGGAGGAAGAGGCGGAAGAGGCAACAGATGAAACGGAACAGGAAGATTCAGAAGACATTGAAGAAGTTGATGCAGAGGAAGATACTGAAAAGCCAGAAACGGAGGATCAGACAGACAAACAGGTAAGAGCTTATACTCCAGAACATCATCATGCTGAGCGAAGGTTCATTAATGTTCCTCAGCAACAGAAGCTCGCATACTATAAAGGATGGTATCACACAGTTTGTGATTTAAAGACTTCTGCTGCAAAAACTCATGAAAACATTGATTTGGAGAGCTTCTTCTCCTGAACAAAAATCTCAGTGTAAACATGCCCTAAAAACCTCCCATCTACAAAAAAAATTAAATCCAGTGGTCCACCTTGACCAACAGCCAGCTCTAAAGCATCAGATGTACCCAGATTTTGGCTGTTTGACAAGTTGCAGGGGGACCTGGCAACAAGACAGTAAGGGTATGTGCCCACAGGATTTTTGCTGCGTTTTCTGCATGCAGCTTACCATTGGTTTTATGGTAATTTTATGCTAATTTGTTCCTGCAGGTTTGATCCCTAGCAAAACCAATGTGTTTCACAGAAATGCTGTTCCCACACATTGACAGTTCTTGACACTTGCAAAACCAAATACCTGCGTTTTTCGTGCGGATGGGAGAGAATTGACATGTTCTATTTTTCCTGCGTGTTTGCTGCAGTCAATGGGAAAAATCGCAGCATCAGAAAACGCAGACAAGATCATAGCTAATCTCCTGGCAAGGACTCTAGGATCCTTGAAAGCAGTTAGGCTTTGCTGCATTCAGGACTGGTTAAAAAATGTGCTGTGGGCACATACCCTAATGGTTCCTCAGGTCTTCCCTCCATGCTACAAAGAAATTGGTAATACTGGTAATTTTATTGTACACAGTAGATGCATAACTGGCAAAAGCAGAGCTAATGGATCTTACCAATGGTGTATGGGTTAAGTGTATGTGTATATGTGTAATAAATAAAATAAGATACTAAGACATCCAAAGACTACAACTTGTAACTGGAAGCCTTTAATGCATAACAGTTAATTGGTGCTATTTCCTTTCTTTTCAGGAATCTACACACATAAAAGATGAATTCTAGACGCCATCTTGCAGCTGTTTTGGGTGGGCTAGGTTTTTTTGACAGTGTTGGGAGGGTTTTTTTAGTTTTTTTTTTTTTTTTTAACATTCCTCATGAATGTAAATTTGTACTATTTATGATTATACTGTTGTAACATCTTTCACATGAACACAAGATTCAGGCAATTCCATATAACTCAAGCACTGCTCGGGATAACTTTATTTGGATGTTGGAGGGATCTCAGATGACCTGCACTTACCAGATATGGACTGGATATTTAATCATTATTGCTGTCACCATGTTGACAAAGACTGGACTTCGGCACAAATGTGACACTTGCAGCGTAACTGTTAAAGAAAATATTTTTTGTGTATGTGTAAATTGTTAATGTTTCATTGGGGGAAAGCAGAAGCCCTAATTTACCGGCCAAGATGCAGCATCCTGTAACCTTATTCCAGTTACCTGTTGTCACAACGTTGCCGTCAATTTCCACAGCAATCTTGCCTTTCGAAAATAAAGTTGTATGTGACTTTGTTATTCAAATGTTGGGAGGACTGAGTGGTCAATATCTAGTTTCCAATTACTGTAACTGGCAAAGGGTTCATGATCAACAAAGGCTATTTGGATATTTATATCATCACCTGGGGAAGGGTGTACAAAGTTCTCTACTGAACGTATCCTGCTAGATTTGATCAAATAACTATAAGCAAGATAATGGAAACCACTTCTCTTTGGAAAAATGTGCTGTTCCTGCTCAAATGCTTTTCTAGGTTTGTCTGTCAGGTTGGAGCAGTCTCTGAGCAATGGTGAGTTAGGTCGTTCTGAATTAATGTGCAATAGAGGAGAGAGAGTCTGCTGTATATACATCATAGGCTCCACTTCACTAACTCCACCCACAAAGAGTATCCTGGCACTGGCTATTGTTGGGTGTAATCCAATGGTGCACTGCAAGTGTGCACTCGGGGTGGGGTGGGGAGGAAAATGAAGGGCCTATGGACAGAAAAACAAGTTTGTTGGTACAAGTATTAGCTGTCACCCAGTAATGTCTGAGGGCTGCCTGAAACAATACTGCAAATTCATCATTCTTGCTTAATAACCGTTTATATTGCAAAATCCTGCTGGCAAGTCTTAAAGGGATCCTGTCACCTCCAGAATGCCTCATAAGCTACCAAAACACGTCCCTGCAGCTTCCCATCACTAATCTCACACTCATTTTGTCTCCTAAAAGCATCCTGTGAAAGTGCATAAAAATGTTTTAATACTCACTCATTAGTGATTATAATTAGCAGGGGCTATATTCTTTAGTCACCAGGGCGGCTGTTTTGCAGGCTCCAGGATCCACCCTCTCTCTATGTGCTCTGCTTGTGCAGGCTTTACACCCCCCCCTCTCTCACTCACAGAATGCAAATCATTAGTCCTGCCTTCAGCTTCACATCACAGCAGCACAGACAGAGAGGGTGGATCCTGGAGCCTGCAAAACAACCCGCCCTAAGGGCTAAAGAATATAGCCCCTGCTAATTATAATCACTAATGAGTGAGTATTAAAACATTTTTATGCACTTTCACAGGATGCTTTTAGGAGACAAAATGAGTGTGAGAGTAGTGATGGGATGCTGTAGGGACATGATTTGATAGCTTAGGAGGCGTTCTGGAGGTGACAGGATCCCTTTAAAGGGAACCAACCACCTCAGATCACCCTAATACAGAGGTAGTATATGTCCCTGCACCCTAAGGATACCTTTCCAGCACTGGTTTTGTGTAAAATCTTGCATTAGTATAACTCATATAAGGAGTTTATAAACTTACTAGCCTGGTGACTTCTGGGCGTATCCCTCCTTCTGTTATACTTCAGGGCTGTGCATTCATTGCATGGCTGTGCTCCCCCTCCCTCTGTGCAGAGGAGATAACGATCACACCCATCAGGGCAGGGCAGCAGGCACGGAGGGAGGGGGAGCACAGACATGTAATGTACAGCCCTGAAGTATAACAGAAGGAGGGATACGCCCAGAAGTCACCAGGCTAGTAAGTTTATAAACTCCTTATATGAGTTGTACTAATACAAGATTTTACACAAAAACAGTGCTGGAAAGGTATCCTTAGGGTGCAGGGACATGTACTAACTGTGTATTAGGGTGATCTGAGGTGGTTGGTTCCCTTTAAGAACAGGACATAATGGTGTTCTGCATATGCATAAATTGATAGTGGAGGGGTGTGTGTGTGTGTGTGTGTGTGTGGTGTGTGTGGTGTGGTGTGGTGTGTGTGTGTGTGTGTGGTTTTTTTTTTTTTTTTTTTTAAATCTGAGACTTGGAGGACCTGTGCCCCCAAACCCGCCCCCCCAAAGATTTCAGTCTTAAGGCAGCACTGAATGCAGCATGTCTGCGGCATTCAGGCAAAGGGTCCCCTATGTGTTTCTGATGTATACATCATGCCTTTTAAAATGTGTACAACAAAGTCAGGAGGCCATTACCAGATCAATGAGTCAGTGCCTTCCCAGGGGCTATTCCTGCTTCTGTTCCTACCTCCTCCCTCTCCTCGCCGCCTCCTTGATGCCTGTCGGCTTTCTTCTCTGCGCCTGCGTCTCCTTGTACTACCTCATGCAGGTGCAGAGTGAGGTGTTGCTACAGTCACCCCCTCGCTCATGCTCCCACCCTTACAGCAGCATTAGTTCAAAGACGTAGGGGCTGAGAAAGGACAAGGAGAAACAGAACCAGGGGCGGGAATAGCCCCCAGAGAAGGAGCTGACTCATGGATCTTGTAATGCCCTCCTGCCTTGATTTACTCATTTTGAAGGGTGTATTTAATGATTCTGATGTATAAAACACATGGGGGACAGTTGCCTTTAGATTAAAATCTTTGGGGGGGTGGCAATAGGGCCTCTTTAAGGGTACGTGCCCACAGAATGTTTTTTTTTTTTTTGAGCAGTCCTGAATGCAGCAAAACCTGAACTGGTTTCAAGGATCCTAGAGTCTTTGCCAGGAGATTTGCTGATTTCAGGTCCTGCGTTTTTGATGCTGTGTTTTCTTGCGTTTTTTCCATTGACAGCAGCAAAAACGCAGGAAAAAAGAGCATGTCAATTCTTTCCCATCTGCACCAAAAACGCAGGGCTTTGACAGTTCACCGCAACTGCTGCGATCAGCGTAAAACGCTGATGTGAAAGCAGCCTTAGGCTGGTTTCACATGCGTTCGGAACAGTGCATGCGTTGACAGTGAAATTGCTGTAGGAATCCATTGTAAAGTGGGTCTCCAGAGGAAATAATGATGTACAGTCGAGGGAGAGCTGTGGTGACATGCAGATGGCAATGCAGTACCATTGACCTGCATGCATTATTTGTGCGCTTCACTATGCTTGCATAGGAAGCAAGCCACCTCAGATGCGCAACAAGTTGTGTAGATGGTACTTAGGAAAAAGTATGGCAAACGCAGGTACCATGTGTTTCCATGTTAAACATAGGAATCCAGTATGCATGCATTTGACTGCGTTCGCAAATGCTGTGTCACGAAAGCAAATGTAAAACTGGCTTAATACAATTGGTTTCTGGGTTCATTATTCATCTTGTTCATTTTATGGTAAAACTAATGTGTCGGAATAAGGCTTCTGGTCGGTATGAGTTTATAGATGCCAAACATGTATGCATTTTTACTTTGACAAAATTTCAGAAGTTCTTAAAGAATTGCATCTTTCGTGCCACTTTCTGCGACATTATCATTCTTTGGGATCTGGGTCTGCTTATATGCAGAAGATATTCACCAAATAAGCAGCAAAATACACATTGTGCGAACGGTTACTTATGGATCAAGCATTTCTGAGTGCGGCGATACCAAATGTGTTTTTTTTTGTTTTGTTTTTTTGTTCTTAATGGGGCGAAAGTTTAAAGTGTTTTCTGTATTTCACACTGCCCCTTATGGTACCGTCACATGCCGCAATCACGGCTGGGAATCCTAAAGGCGATATGTCACCCTGGAGCAATCGCCGTGAAATTGCCTCACAGTTGCGGCGTGTGATTGGGGAATTTCGCAGCGATAAATCGCCTGTCGACTGATTCCTGAGCACTGCTCTGAAATCGGCCTCAATCATGAAGGCGACATTTCCGGGTTGTGGCTTGTGATAGGGCGATAGTGATGTGCCTGTGTTGTGCAGAGAGATGCTTCAGCATCCCATTACAGAGCACAAATGATCACTTTCTGCCGGCGACGTCAGTTGGGCGTCACTGGCAGGAAGTGAGTCATGACGGCATCCAGTGCTGACCCAGCACTGTATTTGCAACACACAGAGAGCCTGTTATCGCATCTCGGGACCGGGGAACTGTGCGAGCCCTGCCACAGTGCTTTAGGCTGCTCTCAGCGATTGACAGCAGGGCTGGATTTAGGGAAATTGAGCAGTCGGATGTTTGGCTTTACTGACTCCACTGTCCTGAGTGACAGTGTGATCGAAAGGGTTAAAAGTGCCGATTGGATTAGTGATATGATCGGTGCTGTTAGCTACACATGTCATCTAATGTGTGGGGGATGATGTGAGCTCAAATCAATGGGAGGGAGGTAGCCAAGGATGTACACATACTCTCTTGGTCGTGAAAGGGCAGAAGAACTACAGATTGGACTCCTTTACAAAAGGTTTCAATATAGGGGCTCGCTCACGTGTGTGTGTGTGTGTGTGTGTGTGTGTGTGTATATAATATAATATATATAATTTTTGTACTCTCAATGTTACTCAATGAGGCAATGTTTTTGTTTCTTTCCTTCTTTTTCTTTACCTCTCAGCTGTATTTAGCATGAGGGGGAAAAATGGATGCCATAGTCTAGCTTCAGGCATTGCACACCAGATGAGTAAGGGGGAAAACAAATTCACTTTTTTTTAGTACATGTAATATTAGCATATAGATTCAATTAGAAATTTAGATACCGTATTTTCCGGCGTATAAGACGACTTTTTAACCCCTAAAATTCTTCTCCCAAGTCGGAGGTCGTCTTATACGCCGGGTACCTACTGGGGGAAAAAATTGCCGGCATCTGCAGGGGGCCAACCGTGCTTAATATAAGCCCCACCTCCCGAAAATGAGCTGTGCAGTGCAGGCACAAAAAAAAAAAAATTATACTCACCTGCCTCTGCCGTCCATGTCCTCCGAAGCTTCCCGCTACCACAGCCGCCGTGTACTTAGCCGCCGGGCTCCATAGATGTACGGTAATAAGCCATCAGCCAATCAGGCGGCTGCTGGTGTCTGGCCGCAGCATTACTGTACATCTCCTGTACGGAGGTAATCTGCGCCGCTCAGTGTGGATGTACGGTAATGCCAATCAGACGCCAGCAGCCGCCTGATTGGCTGATGGCTTATTATCGTACATCTACGGTGCCCGGCTACGTACAGCGGCGGTGGCAGCGGTAAGCTCCGGCAGGGTTCGGTGACACCGCAGTGGCACAGTGTGTCTGGCTGTGTGTGTGTGTGTGTGTGTGTGTGTGTGTATGTCTGACTGTGTGTATCTTACTGTGTGTCTGTGTCTTACTATGTATGTCTGACTGTGGGTGTGTGTCTGCAGAATAATATTGGGGGCTGTACTCCCCCACCACCACTGGCACGACCCTCTCCATGTCACCTACCCCCCTCCCCTTGACATTGGCACGTCCCCATCTCTGTCTCTCTTAAACTGCCCCATCTGGAGCTGGTATGTCCCCCACTCTGTGTCACTCACCCTTCCCACCCAACCCAGCACTGGCACATTACACTCTTTATAGTACATGGAGGAATATGGGGGTGCATTACACTATATGAAGAACTATGGGGTGCACTATATTATCTAGAGGACTATGGCGTGTATTATACTATATGGAGGACTATGGGGCGTGCATTATAATATATGGAGGACTACGGGGTTGCATTATACTATATGGAGCACTATGATGATGCATTATAATTTATGGAGACAATTATACTATATGGAAGTCATTATAATACTGAGAGGGCTCTGTGGGAGCATGATAATACTTGAAGGTGTATGAGGGAGCCTCTATACTTTATGCAGGGCTATTTTAGGCCACGTGCACACGTTGAGTATTTGATGAGTTTTTTACCTCAGGATTTGTATCCAAAACCAGGAGTGGATAATTAAATACTGAAGTGGTGCAGGTGTTTCTGTTAGACTTTGCCTCTGATTGCTCCACTCCTGGTTTTGGTTACAAATCCTGAGGTAAAAAACTCATCAAAAACTCAGCGTGTGCACATGGCCTTAGGGCTGTGTGGGGGCCATAATACAGTGTGATGAGATGTAGGGGCCATTATTCTATATGTGGGTCCATCATACTGTGTGGGGGTCATAGTGGGGATCATACCGTAGAAGAGGAGTAGTCTTATATGGCGAGTATATCCCAAATTCTATATTTTAACTGGAAAAGTTGGGGGTCGTCTTATACGCCCAGTCGTCTTATACTCCGGAAAATACGATAGTTCTCCCAATTATGTTGCCTCATGTGCAGGGCATTGCAGTAGCTTGGACATCCATGGTTACGACAATAAGCAACTGCCACTATATTAGTGGTTGTAACCATGGGTACCCAAGCTACTGCAATGCTCTGCACATGAGGTAAGTGACATGGCTAATCAGGAAAACTATACAACATTAGTAATTGGAGAGATTTTGTAATATTGGGTTAGGGTCTTCCAGATGCAAATACCCTTTTTTAATAACTGTGGCATTAGGGTGCCTTCACACTGCGGCGTAATCCTGTCCGGGATGACCCTGACAGCCGCGGACTGGATCAGCACACAGAACCGGAGGCTAGTATGCCCTCCGGTCCGGTGTGCAGCTACAGCCGCTGACAGGTTGGGATCCTGACTTATCAGCAACGTAAACTGCGTGCGGCTGCACACCGGACCGGAGGGCATATTAGCCCCGGACCAGATCACGCCGCAGTGTGAAGCCGCCCTTAGAAGGTGATGCCAAATTTGGGCTCTTGTTTCTATTTTGCCAGCTGGGGGATTGGTAGTGTGCAGCATGTACAGTTGTGGACAAAAGTATTGACACCCCTGCAATTCTTTCAGATAATACTCAGTTTCTTCCTGAAATTAGAAAATGGAAGACATACAAGACGACTGATAATCTCTCGATCTGGGGTTCCACACAAGATCTCACACCGTGGGGTCAAAATGATCTCAAGAACGGTGGGGGGGGGGGTGGCTAGTGAATGACCTGCAGAGTGCTGGGACCAACATTACACAGGTTACCATCAGTAACACATTACGCCACCAGGGACTCAGGATCCTGCAGTGCCAGATGTGTCCCCCTGCTTACAGGAAACCTGTCAGGTTGTGTATGCCCCCCCAGCTATCACTGTCTGCACCTGCAGCTTTATAATACTATTCTAATCATCCCTGTCTGAGCTCATAGTGTAAATGTGAAAGGTGAAAAAAAAGCATTTATACACTTACATTTCCTTATGGAATGAGGCAGTCAGTCTCCAGCTTGGAGGACGGGGACTGTTTGGCATGTTAATAGTTAACGTTTCAGCCTTATGTTAGAACATGTTGGGAGACCTGATGTGATGTCATAACCATGTGACTACAATAGGCGGAGCTAAGCCCCTATAACAATATGTTGCTTAGCTCCGCCCACTATGGTCACATGATCACTACAAACACACACGTCCTTTAGCCATGCAAGTTAGTGAGTTAACTATTATCCTGACAGACAGTCTTCCTCCTCCAAGCTGTAGACTGAAATGTAAGTGTATAAATGCTTTTTTTTCACATTACACTATGAGCTCTGACAGGGATGATTAGACTAGTAGTATGAAGCTACAGGTACAGATAGTGATAGCTGGGGGAGCATAAGCCACCTGACAGGTTCCCTTTAAACCATTACATATCCGGGACCATCTGAAGTTAGCTAGACAGCATTTGGATGATCCAGAAGAGTATTGGGAGAATGTCAGATGATACCAAAGTAGAACTGTTTGGTAGAAACGCAACTCGTTATGTTTGGAGGAGAAAGAATGCTGAGTTGCATCCAAAGAACACCATACCTAGTGTGAAACATGGTGGCAACATCATGCTTTGAGGCTACTTCTCTGCCAAGGGACCAGGACGACTGATCTGTGTACATGAAAGAATGAATGGGGCCGTGTATCTTGATATTTTGAGTGCAAATCACCTTCCATCAGCAAGGGTATGGAAGATGAAACATGGCTGGGTCTTTCAGCATGACAATGATCCCAAGCACACCCCCAGAGCAACAAAGGAGTGGCTTAATAAGAAGCATTTCAAGGTCCTGGAGTGGCGTAGCCAGTCTCCAGATCTAAACCCTATAGAAAACCTTTGGAGGGAGTTGAAAGTGCGTGTTGCCCAGCGACAGCCCCAAAACATCACTGCTCTAGAGGAGGATCTGCATGGAGGAATGGGCCAACATACCAGCAACAGTGTGTGCCAACCGTGTGAAGACTTACAGAAAATGTTTGACCTTTGTCATTGCCAACAAAGGATTTATAACAAAGTATTGAGATGAACTTTTGTCATTGACCAAATACTTGTTTTACACCAAAATTTGAAAACCATTTCTTTCCAAATCAGACAATGTGATTTTCAGGATTTGTTTTCTCATTTTGTCTTATAGTTGAGGTCTACCTATGATGTCAATTACAGGCCTCTCTTATCTTTTTAAGTGGGGAACTTGCACAATTGGTGGCTGACTAAATACTTTTTTCCCCCACTGTATGTTGAACATAGACTGTATGTTGATCATAGCAAGCTACAAAATAGAAGAATCTACTATTATTATGATTATTATTATTTATTTATAGAGCACCATTCATTCCATGGTGCTGTACATGAGAAAGGGTTACATACAAACAAGTTAAAAATACAATGAACAAAGTGACAGACTGATACAGAGGGGAGAGAGGACCCTGCCCTTGCAGGCTTACATTCTACAGGGCAATGGGGAGAGAGACAGTAGGTTGGGTCTGCTCTGGTGGTGGTGGAGCGGCACTGTGGTCATTGCAGGTTGCAGGCTGTTCTGAAGAGATGGGTTTTCAGGTTCCGCTTGAAGGTTCCGAGTGTAGGGGACAGTCGGATATTAGCAGAATATCATTTACTGAGAATATCATTTACATTCTTGCTACATGGGGAAGGTGAGGTGGTTCACTTGTTATGCCAATTCACTGCCTATTAGGATTCATAGGTGATTATTCCCTCTCTGAGAATCAGGCTGATTATGTTAATGACACTCTGATCAGAGTGATCCAGTTCTCACACGAGAGGATCATTGCATAGATAAGGAAAATATGGAGACCAAAATTTCGCCATTCATGTAACATCGACGTCAGGAAGTTTGTGTGGTCCAGTGGGGCTCAGTGTTTCCTTTTGCGGAAGGGATAAATGTTAATTTAGGTCCAAGTGGTTGTGGATTTGTTTATAATAGAAGATGAAGACCACCCTAGCATAGTTTAAGCAAATTAGTGGGTGTGGCAGCCATCCGCACACTAAAACTGACCATGAAGGGGGGGTTGTACCGCCAGACCCCTGCTTCTATTATAAACACAACGACTACGTGGACTTAAAAATTAACTATGCGCTAGGAACAAGGTTATTAGGCTGCGCAGATGAGTGGGATTTTTTTCTTTTCTCTCCATTGGTTATATTTGCTCATGAGGGAAAAAAAAAGTTGCAAAACTCAACTATTTAAGAAAAAATCCAATACAGATCAGTTTTTTGTAACATTTACATTGCAATTTTTAACTTTTAACAGAAGAAACTATTTGGTCTTTTAAACTGTATCTGCTGATGAAAAAAAACAATACCATATAGCGTGCATTATTATTATTATTATTATATTTTACTCAAGTAAACTTCCCACAGAGGAAGATTTGCTAATGATAAATGCATAGTCAGTATTTCATTTACTGTTAGGATTAGTTGAAATTCTGCACTTAACCAGTCGCATTGAGAAAGATTTGTGTAGCTTTTCTCCAGGAACACATTTTTTACTCCTCCTCTAAGTGCACATTTCCACGATCAGTATTTTGGACGCAGTGTGTTATCGCTGCGCTGTACAGTACAAGCACAGTGCATGGGATTTGAAGAAATCCTGTGTCCACTGTGCCTGTGTTCTCCACAGCGTAAACTGTCATACGGGACGTCTTCCAGACCTGCAGCATGTCAATTGCTGTGGAGTCAGATGTGATTTTGACAGGTGAATGCAGCGAAAACCTGCTGCGCCCCAAACACTAATCGGCTGCATTTACCCATGGAGATCACCAGCTGCCCCTGCAGGAGGCAGGGCACTGCACCTGGACGCAGTGTAAAAGCATTGTGGGTATATAGCCTAACAAGCTTGCACACAAGTGACGGTTAGGCCATGTTCACTCTAATTCCTCATTCCTCACTTTTTTTAAAGGCATGTTCAGGTCCTAAACTTAATCTGAACCGCATTTTAAGACACTGATTGGTAGTTCAGCTCTCCACCCACACACAGCCAGTATCACGTACTCACTTCCCAGCATGTGACTTGGGGTTACGCCTGCAAGGATTAATCTATCTCCTCTCACTCAATCCAGCACTCGACCTCTGTCCTATGCTGAAAGGGAGCATCAATCACACCCCGACTCAGACCACGCACCCCGCTTCACACACGCTGCCACCACCCATCGGAGTTTGGGGGGCCAATGAGCTCCCCTAAACTAAGACTTATCAGACAATCAACAAAATCACACCTTCTTAGGGCTGTGAATTCTTTAGAGTATACAAGGTTTAGACTTATTAAAGTTTAAAGCTTTAATATAAAAGATACAGTGCTTACAATAAAAGACATAAAAAATGGAAATAAAAAGTGACATACAAATATGCAAACAATGAAATAAAGAGAAGAAACTTACAGAAACCTAAACTTGACTTCTGTTGCCCGATGGGGAGAGCGAAAATAAAGAGAATTTTGTTTACGTACCGTAAATTCTTTTTTCTTTAATCATCAATGGGAGACCCAGACAATGGGGTTTAGGGCACTGCCCTCCGGAGGTCACACTAGGTACTACAAGTTTGTAGACACCGCCCCCTCCGCTTATAAACCCCTACCGCAGGGAACATCCTCAGTTTGGTCTACAAGCTGCGAGGAGGAAAAATAAACCACACCCGAAACATCGGGAAGAATGCCGTGCACAAAACGGTTCCACAACCCGGCAAACACTGTCTCAACGGAGAACAGGGCCAATGCAAAACATGCAAAGGAACAACTGGGTGGGTACTGGGTCTCCCATTGATGATTAAAGAAAAAAGAATTTACGGTACGTAAACAAAATTCTCTTTTTTCTGGTCATCATAATGGGAGACCCAGACAATGGGGATGTCCTAAAGCAATACCCCAGGGCGGGAAGAGTTCCTCAACAAGACGGATAACATGGTTCCCCTTCAAAGGTGGGCAACCGCCGCCTGTAGAACCCGCCTGCCCAAATTTGCATCCGCAGAGGCATGGGCATGCACCATATAGTGCTTAGAGAAAGTGTGTAGGCTGGACCAAGTGGCCGCCTGACACACCTGTAGAGCAGATGCTCTATGTCGCAAGGCCCATGAGGCACCTACGGCTCTGGTAGAGTGAGCCTTCAATCCCACCGGGAGAGGCAAACCAGAAGACCGGTAAGCCTCTTGAATGGGAGCCTTAATCCACCTGGCTAAGGTTGACTTTGAAGCCGCGGACCCCTTACAGCGACCTGTCGTAAGAACAAACAAAGAATCCGAACTCCTAAAGGAGGCGGTTCTGGACACATAAATGCGTATAGCTCTCACGAGATCCAGAGTATGGAGGTCGCGCTCAACCTGATGAACGGGAGCGGGGCAAAATGACGGGAGAACAATCTCCTGGTTCAGGTGAAACGTTGAAACCACCTTTGGCAAGAATTCCGGCCGTGGACGCAACACCACCTTGTCTTGGTGAACCACCAGAAAGGGAGACTTGCACGAAAGTGCAGCCAATTCTGAGACCCTCCTCAGAGATGTAATCGCCACCAGAAAAGCCACCTTCTGGGACAGACGAGAAAGGGAAACCTCCCTCAGAGGCTCAAATGGCGGTTTTTGCAATGCCGCCAGGACCATGTTAAGGTCCCACGGATCCAGAGGTCTTTTGTAGGGTGGAACCATCCGCGACACCCCCTGCAGAAATTGACGGACCTTCGGGAGAAGCGCCAATCGTCTGTCAAACAGCACAGAAAGTGCTGAGACCTGACCCTTTAAGGAGCCAAGGGATAATCCCAACTCCAAACCCGACTGTAGGAATGCCAACAGTGTCGGGATGGACAAAGGCCACGGGGACCGGCCCCCAGAGGCACACCAGGTAAAAAAGATTTTCCACGTCCTGTGGTACATTTTCCTGGAAACTGGTTTTCTAGCCCGATTCATAGTGGCAACCACTGTAGGGGAGAACCCCCTGGATGTCAGCAGCCAGGCCTCAAGAGCCATGCAGTCAATCTGAGGGCCTTGGAATTGAGGTGGAAGAATGGGCCTTGCGCGAGAAGATCTGCGCGTTCTGGAAGAGCCCACCTGTGTCCGCCTGACAGTTGCCACAGGTCCGGATACCAGGACCTCCTGGGCCAGTCTGGAGCCACTAGAATGGCTACCCTGCATTCCGACCTGATTTTCCACAGCACCCTGGAATCAGAGCCAGAGGAGGGAACACATATGGTAGATTGAATCTGGACCAAGTCAAGATCAGGGCGTCCGCTCCCAACGACTGGGGGTCCCATGACCTCGCCATGTATTGCGGAACCTGATGATTCAGCCGTGAGGCCATCAGATCCACGTCCGGAGTGCCCCATCTGCTGCAGATGTCCCGAAAGACGTCTGGATGAAGGGCCCACTCTCCGGCGTCCATCCCCTGCCTGCTCAGATAGTCGGCCTCCCAGTTTTCGACCCCTGGGATGTGAACTGCGGAGATCAGGCAGTTGTTGTCCTCCGCCCAGGATAGGATGCGGTGGACTTCGGCCAGAGCCTCTGCACTCCTGGTTCCTCCTTGATGATTTACATAAGCGACGGCCGTCGCATTGTCGGACTGAACCCGGATGGGTTGTCCTGAGAGGAATCTCTGAAAAGCCAGGAGTGCTAGATAGATCGCCTTGATCTCCAGCACGTTGATCTGTAATGCCGACTCCGACAGAGTCCAGAGGCCTTGGGCCCTGTGGTGTAAGAACACCGCACCCCAGCCCTTCAGACTGGCGTCGGTGGTCACCACTAACCAAGCCGGTTTTATGAAGGACCGGCCCCGCGACAAGTGATGTGGTTGAAGCCACCACTGCAGGGAATCTCGGGTCGGTTGTGACAGTGTCACCAGCCGATTCAGCGAGATCGTCCTCTTGTCCCACCTGCGTAGGATCTCCAGCTGGAGAGGACGGAGGCGAAATTGTGCAAACGGCACCGCCTCTATCGCTGCCACCATGCGACCCACCAGCTTCATCAACCCACGAAGGGATGATTGTGGTGACAGGAGCACCGCTTGTACTCCCGATCGGATCGCCACCTGTTTGGATTGTGGCAGAGACACCAGGGATGAGGACGTGTTGAAGTCCATGCCCAAATAAGTCAAGGACTGGGTCGGAACCAGGGTTGACTTCTGAATATTGAGGAGCCAACCGAATTGTTCCAGAGACCGCATGGTCACATCCAGGCTCGCTTGACAGAGGTGTTCCGATGGCGCCCTGACCAGCAGGTCGTCCAAATAGGGAATGACGGCATGGCCCTGCCCGTGTAGGAGAGCCATCATGGAGGCCATCACTTTCGTGAACACCCGCGGTGCCGAGGCCAAGCCGAACGGCAGCGCCACAAATTGGAAGTGTTCCTCCCCCACTGCAAATCTCAACCATCGCTGGTGAGCCGGTGCAATGGGCACGTGAAGGTAAGCGTCTCTGATATCTATGGACGCCAAGAAGTCCCCCTGTGACACAGCCGCGATCACTGAGCGCAGTGATTCCATACGGAACTTCCGAACCAGCACGTGGCGGTTGAACAACTTCAGGTCCAGAACCGGGCGGAAGGATCCGTCCTTCTTTGGGACTATAAAGAGGTTGGAGTAAAAACCCCTGAACCTCTCCCCGGAAGGCACCGGGACCACCACTCCGTCTCTGCGGAGTCCCTCCAACACCAAAGAAAAGGCCTGAGCTTTTTCTGGGGAGGGGACCGACCGATGGAATCGGGATATCGGTTTTGACGTCAGCTCTATCCTGTAACCTCGCGAGACCACGTCTCGAACCCACTGATCTGAAACGTGAAGTAGCCACTCGTTCTGAAAGCGAGACAAGCGGCCCCCCACCTGTGGGGAGGCGGGAAGAGAGAGCGAGTCATGTAGAGGCAGGTTTGGGGGTGGCAGCTGCCGCCCCCGTCGGCTTCTTTGGACGACTCTTAGAGCGCCACTGAGAAGCGGGCTTGCCCCCTCGGTCCGTGCGAGCGGACGGTGCTGATGACTGTGAGCTGGACCGAAAGGACCACTGTTTTGGGTTCCTTTTAACGGTATACCGTGGCTTAGGTTTATTCTGCGGTATTTTAGACTCAGCAGAATCCTTAATTAGCTTATCCAGCTCTGTGCCAAAAAGCCTGTCACCAGCGAAAGGAAGATTCTGCAGAATCTTCTTGGATGTGGCATCTGAGTCCCAGAGACGCAGCCACAACAACCTGCGAATCGCAATAGCATTGGCCGAAGCCACAGCTGAGCGAGTAGCAGTTTCCAGAGTCGCCGTTCTGGCGTAGTCCGCATAGGCCCTTGCCCTTTCGGTAAGTGCCAGAACCTCTGGACTGGACCTTGCCAGGTCAGTGATACCATCCAAGCAGGTAGTAATCGCTTGTAAGGTCCAGACCGTGGCAAAGTTAGGGGCAAATGACGACCCCACCGCCTCATAGGAAGACTTGGCGAGTTGCTCGACCTGTCTATCAGTAGCATCCTTCAGTGAGGAGCTATCAGAGGCAGAGAAAAGGGAGCGTGCAGCAATCCTGGTCATGGAAGCATCCACCTTCGGGGACTGCGACCACTCCTGAAGCACCTCCTGGGGAAAGGGGAAACGATTGTCCTTGGGTTTGCGGACATAACGCCGCCCAGGATGTAACCTGGGGGCTCTAATCACCCTTCCAAAATTAGTATGGTCCATAAAGGAGCCACTTGGTCTAGCCTCCGGCCGCAGCCATTGATAGACCTCCTTCGGGTGCACCGTCACCTCCTCAGGGGTGTCACGAGACGTAAGGTCTCGTTGATAGAGGACACCAGATCCTCCACCCCATCTGGTGGTTCAGACACAGATACAGACCCGAAAGTCGAACCCCCATCATCTTCCTCACCATCAGAGGAACGCTCCTCCTCAGAGAGAGTCTGGAGTTCGGGTGAAGCCTCACGACGAGCCCGCTTAAGGGGTCTCACAGCAGAAGAGGGAGACACCCGGGGTAACTGGAAGGAGTAGCTGGGCTATCCAGTCTCCTATTAAGTGCCTCCAGGGATTGCGACATGGAGGACAGCTGAGACAACAGAGATTCATTGATCCTGTTCTGAGTCTCCCAAGGCCCTGAGATCACCTGAACCTCGGGTATAGCACCGGGGTTGCTGACCCAGTAGTTGCAGCCCGGGCCTCTGGGCGTCCACAGTTATTGCAGGACCCCTCCACCAGTGTTCCATTGCACGTAGCACATGTAACGGTGGTCTCGGCCGCCTTAGCAGCACGCTTCCCAGCTGAGGACATGGCCGCAGTAGGGGTAGATAAGCCCAATTGCAGACAATAAAACCGGGGATCCCGGTGGCTTACCGACCGCTGTAAGGCGGTATGAGGGAGCGGTGTGTGTGTGTGACCTCCGCGCTGTCTTCCGGTCTCCCCTCTTGGAGTGCAGACGCACGCTGCATACAGTTCCCAGCCGGGAAGTGAGGGTAAAGATGGCCGCCGACAGAGAAACTGTGGGCGGCGCCGAAGACACGCGGGAAACACACACACACGCCCCGCGGTGACGTCACCGCACGGGCTGCATCCCATCCTCCAAGCATCCTTCTCATGAGGGAGCTGGAGCCCGCAGGGCGGGAAACAGTGTAAAAAACAATGTACACAGACTGCAATAACATGTCACACATCCGCAGCCTACGGCCTCAGCCCCTGTGACACACAGGGCGGTCAGCCAGGGTGACCCCAGCACAGGGTACACCCGCAGAACCGCGGACCCGAGGGCAACGCGCGGTCTGAGTGTCATGAAGCACATAAAGTGCCAGACACTACCCCCAGGCACACAGGAGACACCGAGTGCCTCAGTGCCGGTCCGGTCTGTAAGCACCATTTAGGGAGGCCTCGGACGGGGGTGCAGCACCAGTCTGGAGTGTAAGCACCATTTAGGGAGGCCTCAGACTGGGCCGCTCAGCCCAGTCCGGAGTGTAAGCACCATTTAGGGAGGCCTCGGACTGGGCTGGCTCCAGTCCGGTCTGTAAGCACCATTTAGGGAGGCCTCGGACGGAGCGGAGCTGTGCAAGGCTCCCATCTCCCACTCACCAGAGCCCCCAGAGAGGGATGGAGAGGAGTGTAACAGCGTACCGGGAGAACACCAGGTGTCCAGGCCCTAGGCCCTCCGGTACCTCCACCAGCGTGTGCCACTAAGGGTGAGCGGGGAGGCTGTCACCGGTCCCGCCTGGGACCTTATTACCTTGTCTTCAGACGCCATCACGTAAGTAGTGAGAATGCAGTGAAGTGCAAGCAAAGCGTGATCCTCCGAGCACACTAAGTTTAAAACTGAGGATGTTCCCTGCGGTAGGGGTTTATAAGCGGAGGGGGCGGTGTCTACAAACTTGTAGTACCTAGTGTGACCTCCGGAGGGCAGTGCCCTAAACCCCATTGTCTGGGTCTCCCATTATGATGACCAGAAAATATGGAATATTGTTCACAGCAGCTCAGCTGACCCATCTCTGTGACACTTTGCCTTGGCTGAGAGCATCCAGTTACAGAGTCAGACTGGGGGGTCAGATTTCTAGAACGGCCTTCCATTTTAATAATCTAATTCTTGGTCTAAATTGGACACTCACTCATTTGGCCACGCATACATTATTGTATACAATATTATACATTATTAACTCTTCTTTGTCTTCTGACTAGGTCTCCTGATTTCCCTTCCCATTTGTGGGTCTGTTTGAAGCTCACTATTTGAGATGGCTTCTCTCTCTTATCAATTCTCTTCCTCTTTGAGGCTCCCAATATGTGTGAATTTATTGCCCTGCTGGCAGGATGCCCCCTGGGGAGACTACAGTAAGGGTGACTGGGAACCTAGCTTCTGTTAAAAAAACAGGTTGTAACCTCTTGCGTACGGACATGGAATTTTAACCCCTTAACTGTTCTGGTGTCCAGTCCCTGAGATACATATTTCACTACACCTCCCTCCTTATGAACATGTATGGGGGCTGACTTACAGGTCGGCTTCCTAGCTCGTATCTGGTTCTGGCCCACCTTGGTGAGATAAGCCATCAGCGTTGCCGTGCTCAATCCCTTTCTTGTGTTGAATTGTGAAATCATATTGCTGTAATATCAGGCTCCATCTAAGCAGTTTCCCATTGTCCCCAACTACTGTGTTGAGCCAGCTCAGTGGGTTATGGTCTGTTATCACGGTGAAGTTGCAACCATAGAGGTATGGTTGCAGTTTCTGTAGAGCCCATACAAAAGCTAAACACTCCTTTTCAATTGTGGCATAGCCACCTCTCTGGGCAGGAGTTTCCTGCTTAGGTACTCACCTTGCTGGTTCACCTGGCTGAGAATGGCCCCTAGCCCATAAGTGCTGGCATCTGTCTGCACCACGAACCTGCAAGTGAAATCTGGGGCCTGAAGGACAGTTGAACTGGCCAATGCTGACTTTAGGGCAGACAATGATTCCTCACACTGAGGGGTCCAGGATACAATTTGGGGAAGCTTCCTCTTGGTCAGGTCAGTTAATGGCTTAGCCAGAGCACTGTAGTTTGGCACAAACGTCCTATATTAGCTAGCCGTACCCAGGAAGGACAGTACCTGCTTCTTGGTTCGTGGGGTGGGCCAGGCTGTAATGGCTTCTACCTTCCCTGGTTCAGGTTATAGCAGACCTCCCCCTACTCGTTGTCCAAGGTATTGTACTTCCCTCATGGCTACCTGACACTTCCCAGGCTTCACAGTCAGACTTGCAGTGTGAAGCCTCTGCAACACCTGAGAAAGGTGTGCAAGATGTTCCTCCCAAGAATGGCATTAATACAAAAAAGGTGGGGGAACAAGAGGCGCAATAGTGCCCTATCACTAGTGACACTCAGATGTGATCCCATATTTTCTGGCTAAAAATGGCATTATCATCTAGATAAGCAACGGCAAAAACCTCAAATCCTTCCCAATAAGTGATTTACCAGCCCCTGGAAGGTGGCAGGGGCATTTTTCAAACCGAATGGCATCACCAGAAACTCAAACAGCCCAAATGGCGTTATAAAGGCCAACCTCTCCTGAGCTTCTTTGGTCATGGGTATCTGCCAACATCTACTGAGAAAAAGCAGCATTATAAAAACTTACCATCAATGCCAAAATCAAAAACCAACACTGCACTTGCAGGATGCAGTCAGACCCCACTATGTAAAGCAAGCAACAGGTGCAGGCTGATAAAAATCAGGTAGAGGTGATTTTTATCAGCCTACACCTGGTGCTTGCTTTACATAGTGGGGTCTGACTGCATCCTGCAAGTGCAGTGTTGGTTTTTGATTTTGGCATTGATGGTAAGTTTTTATAATGCTGGTCCTTTTTGGACATAATTTGTTAGGACTCATGAGCTATGGGGTTCCGTGACGTGGATCATGAGCTTAAGTGTCTTGACCAATGCATGAAACAATAACCCATCTAAAAGGTTTGTATCACATAAAAAACTTTTTTTGCGCTTTTTTTGTTTTATCATTTTCAGGGTGCAGCTGGGCCCCATGGGGCACCGTTCATCTAGTGGTGCAGAAGCATCGTACTGGGCGGCCCATTGGTTAGGTGGCAGAGCCAGTGGGTAGCTTTAAGACACTTTGCATCATTTGTATCAGTGTGAATGGTATCCTAAGCAAGCCCATTATGTGCTTGGCAGGTCACCTCCCACATTTTGTTGTAGGTAGAGGTGATTTTTATCAGCCTGCACCTGGTGCTTGCTTTACATAGTGGGGTCTGACTGCATCCTGCAAGTGCAGTGTTGGTTTTTGATTTTGGCATTGATGGTAAGTTTATCTGCCAACATCCCCGACTCAAGTCCATAATAGTGAGGTATAATGCATTAGCTAGCTGTTCTAACAGCTCATCTATCCTCGGTATGGGGTAGACAGTAGAGGTAGTAAGGAGATTTAACTTCCTATAGTTAGTCTACACAGAAGCTGGTAGTGCGGTCCTTTTTCGGGGCAAGAACCACAGGTGAGGCCCAGGCACTCTGGGATTTTTTTATTACCTCGAGGGTCAGCATCTTGTCTACCTGCTCCTTCATGTGTGCCTTCACCTCTGCTGACACCCAGTATGCAGACTGTCTTACAGGGGGATTGGTACCAGTGTCCACATGATGAGTGACTAAGTGAGTCCTCCCAGGCTTCTCTGTGAGGACTCCTGTGACATCGCTGAGCACCCCCATCAGCTCAGACCTCTGACCGTGGGATAGCTCAGGGTTAACCTCTGCAGACTCCAGGGTCTCCATATACTGAGCCCCAGCCCCCACATCTAGTAACATCAGCCTCCCCCTTATCAGGCATGCTACAGACAGGTAAGACACAAGTGTCCATGCCATGATGAGCCTTCAGCACATTTACATGAAATACTTTGCGACACTTCGCACGTTCATCTAGAGTCACCACATAGTTAACATCATTTAGCCGCGTCTGCATGGTGTACGGTTCCTCGTATGCAGCCTGTAGTTTGTTCTGTAACATAGGGACCAACACCTAAACCTTTTGCCCCTCCTCATAAGCCCTCACTCTGGCATTACGGTCATACCAGACCTTCTGGTTGATTTGGGCCTGAGTCATGTTCTCATGGGCAAGGTTACTCAGTTATTGCATTCTTTCCCGGAGTTGCAGTACATATTCAATCACTGAGACTCACGTAGTTTTGGGATCCCCCTCCCAACAGTCCTTAATCAAATCCAGGGGCCCCTGACCCTCCTCTCATCAACCAGTTTGAAGGGGGAGAATCCTGTGGAGGCCTGGGGTACCTCTCTGTACGCAAACAGATGAGGAAGGTAATGCTCCCAATCACCCCTCCTTTAGTCTCCACCAGCATTTTCAGCATTTGTTTGGGGATGATAAGCGTGGCCACAACATGCTGCATTTGTATTTTTTCGCAGACATTCCATTAGGTTGGACATGAATTGGGTACCCTGATGGGTTAACATCTCCCTGAAGAAACCCACACGAGAAAACACAGTCAGTAAAGCATCCGCCACCTTGTCCGCTCGGATGGAGGACAGGGCCACTGCTTCCGGGTATCTGGTCGCATAGTCCACCACGGTGAGGATGTACTATTTGCCCGAGCTGCTAGGTATGGCAAGTGGCCCTATTATATCCACAGCCACACGCTGGAACAGCTCATCAATCACTGGAAAGGGTATCAATGGGGCTTTCTGTATATTCCCAGACTTTCCAACCCTCTGACACACTACACAGGATCGACAGTAGTTGGCTATGTCAGTCCCCATCTTTGGCCAATAAAAGTTGTGCGTCAGTGAGCTATAGTCTTTTGTACTCCAAGATGTTCCAGCCAGAGGAATTTTGTGAGCAATTCTCAATAATTGTTCCCTAAACAGATAAGGAACCACCAGCCGCTTGTCACAGTCCCAATGTTCTGTGGTATCAGTGGGGAGAGCCTCTATATAGTCTGCCCTGGTCCCAGTATATTCTCTCTTTGTCAGAAGCAGTAGGGGGTTGGTCGGCAAGACCTCTGAGCTTCTCCAGACTGACATCTAAAAAAACAGGTTGTAACCTCTTTTGTACGGACATGGAATTTTAACCCCTTAACTGTTCTGGTGTCCAGTCCCTGAGATACATATTTCTCTACAGCCAGCCATAAGCAAAACACTTCCTGGAGCTGTGATTTGTAATTTTAATTTACAACAACACAACGGCTGTTAACTGTGCTTCCACTCCGAAATGTACCCGAGCGTAGCAATGCTTGCTCCAGTGGTTTGAATACATAAAGCACCTAAACTCCTACTACAAACAGGTTCGCTCATCTCTGTTGTACTTTTGGCCACACTACTGATGCAACGAATCTGGCATTAGGAAACTAGACAGTGGTGTGTAAATATGTGTTACCACCCGGGGGTCTGCCGCCCGTGCTCCGCGCCATGCTGCCGTGACTCCCTCGGCTCCCACTGCCCCTGTCAGGCTCCAAGGGTCCCAGGTGTCGACCATCCGCCGACGGCTCCGGGGCGTTGGCAGTCGCCGCCCGCGGGTCGGTCGGGTAGCGTCTTCCTTACCGCATGCTCCCCGGGTGCGCGCTCCTGTCTCCAGCCGCAGGGGTCAAGCACCCTCTGCTTGAACAACGCTGCTCCTCTCACTTCTGGTACCACTGCTTGTGCACATGAAGCTGTCTCCTAATCTGTATCTGCTGGGGAGACTGCAGGGATCTGGCTCCTCCCCTCAGCCAATCACCAGGTCTCTGTGTCCTACCAATCAGGTGTACTCTGTTATGATATAAGCTTCCTGTTTTCTCTTACTCATTGCCAGGGCAATTTCTATGTAGAGAACTTGCTAATCCTGGTCTTGTCAGGTTGTTTCTTTGTTGGTTTGATTTCTGATTGCTCTTGTTCCTTCCCGCAGATTCCCTCCGTGCCGGCTCCTCGCTGATTCCAGTGGTCTCGGTCTGTTTCCGTACCTTGTCCAGCTGAAGAGCTTCCTCCTGCCCTCCTCCGGATTCCCCGTGTTCTCTGTTTCCGTTGCTTGTTGCACTCCCGGTTGCTGTTTGTTTTCCACGTCGCCTGGGGTCGGTTTAACACTCGTGTCCGCTTCATTGGCCCCTCCGAGGTTGGTTCCGGCGGGATCCCTGTATAGGGGTTAAGCGCTCCGGGGTCTCCTTCGGTGGGTCTCCAGTGTTGCGACCTTGTGGCCCTCTCCAGGGGCGTGTGGTTCGGTGTTGTTGTTGTTATTGTTGTTCTAATAAACCTGTTGACCTTACGGTACTTGTCTGACTCTCTATCACCCGGTATCAGCATCCGCTTTACGCGGTCCAGTGGGTCCACGTGTGTAGTCCGTCAGTAGGACGTGACAGATTTTGCCCTGGCCATGGACCCCGCTGATACCAGGTTTGATGCCCAGAGAGAGTTGGCCGGACTCCGTCAGAGTCACGACCAGGTCGTGGGTTTTATCCAGTCCTTGGAGGGGCGCCTAGGGGCGCTCTCTGCTCCTGATCCCGCTCTCTCTTCACAGATCTTGGGTCTCCACCAGGAGATGGACCACCAGAGAGGGATGCAGACTCAGATGCTATCCCATCTGGCCTCCGTGGATGATCGGCTCACCAGCCTACAAAGAGCGACTGGAGGTCCGGGTTCCGTCCCCGTGCTACCTGTTGGAATTCCGGCCGGAGCCGTATCTTCTCCGCGCTTATGCCAGCCCACCAGGTATGCAGGGGATCCTAAGTCGTGTCGGGGGTTCATTAATCAGTGCCAACTCCACTTCCGGTTGCTACCCCACCAATTCCCGACGGATGAGGCAAGGGTGGCGTTTCTGGCTTCGCATCTCGAGGGAGAAGCACTGGCATGGTTCAACCCGGTATTGGAGAGGGAGGATCCCATCGTGTCCGACCTCCGGGCGTTCTTGGACACCTTCCGTAGAACTTTCGATGAACCAGGTCGGGTGGCCTCTGCCACCGAGGCACTATTCAACTTACACCAAGGTAACCAGTCTGTTGGGCAGTATGCCATCCGGTTCCGTACCCTTGCTTCCGAACTCCGCTGGGCGGATGAGCCCTTGGTTGGTGTCTTCCGCCGGGGATTATCGAGCCGGATCAAGGACGAACTGGCGGTTCGGGACCTGCCCAGCTCCCTGGAGGAATACATTACCCTCGCTGTCCGAATCGACCGCCGTCTTCAGGAGCGGTCGCAGGAGAGAACCCAGGAGAGGACGCAGGAGAGAAGACCCATTCGCTTGGCTCCCACTTTCCAGCGACCCCTTCTTCCGGTGCCCACAGCGCCTCCGACAGGCCAGGAGGCCATGCAGGTGGATCACGTCCGCTCCCGGAGCCAGAGAAGGGAGGAGAGGATCGCCCAGGGCTTATGCCTGTACTGCGGAGGATCCGACCACCTTCTTCGCCGATGCCCCAAGCGACCGGTGGACCTCCGTCTTGGAGAGGTAAGAGAGACCAACCTAACGAGGAACGATTCCTTTCACCCTCTTACTATAGCCATACTGCTTAAGGTCGGAGACAAACGCCATTCGGAGGTGGCTCACCTGGACTCCGGTTCGGCAAGTAATTTTGTGCAACAGGACGCAGCGCTGCGCTATGGTATTCCTATATACCCCCTGCAGCAACCCCGTGTCATCATCTCGGTCGACGGGAGACCCTTACAGGACGCCGTGACGGGTGTTACCGGAGAGGTAGAGATACAAGTCGGAGCTCTGCACACGGAACGCCTCACTTTCTATGTCCTGCCGACCCTGTCTCCTCCGTTTATGCTTGGTCTTCCATGGCTCCGCATGCATGAACCGGTCCTGGAATGGCGTACAGGTGAGGTCCTGCGATGGGGGCAGGCTTGTCACAGTCGTTGCCTTCTTCCCGTGTCCCCGGTCCGGTTGCCGCCAACACCGGCAGCGTTACCTGGTCTGCCCTCGGCCTATTGGTCGTATGCCGACGTCTTCGACAAGAAGGAGGCCGAGACGTTACCCCCGCACAGACCTTATGACTGTCCTATAGACCTGGTGCCTGGGGCTCAACTGCCGAAAGGCCGTATCTATCCCTTAAACCCTGCCGAGACCCAGGCAATGTCCGACTACGTAAGGGACAGCCTGGCGCGGGGTTTCATCCAGAAGTCCTCCTCACCCGCAGGGGCAGGGTTCTTCTTCGTGAAGAAGAAGGACGGCTCCTTACGACCGTGCATTGACTATCGGGGTCTCAACACCATCACCGTGAAAAATAGATATCCGCTTCCCCTCATACCGGAGTTGTTCGACCGGTTACGTGGTTCCCGGGTCTTCACGAAGCTGGACCTCCGGGGGGCATACAACCTGGTCCGGATACGAGCCGGAGACGAATGGAAAACCGCCTTCAACACCAGGGACGGGCACTATGAGTACAAGGTAATGCCGTTCGGCCTCAGTAACGCCCCTGCTGTCTTCCAGGAATTCGTGAATGATGTCTTCCGGGACCTTCTGTACGTGTGTGTCGTGGTCTATCTGGATGACATTCTGGTATTTTCTCCGGATCTTCCCACTCACAGGCGAGATGTCCGACGGGTCCTTCTCCGGTTACGGGAGAACCAGTTGTATGCCAAATACGAAAAATGCTTGTTTGAACGGACATCTTTGCCCTTTCTGGGCTACGTTATCTCCGACGTCGGTCTGGAGATGGACCCGGAGAAGCTGTCCGCAATCCTTTCATGGCCCCGACCCGGGGGACTCAAGGCCATCCAGAGGTTCCTTGGTTTTGCCAACTATTATCGACAGTTTATCCCACATTTCTCTGACGTGGTCAAGCCCCTTACCGCGCTGACCCGGAAGGGGACGCCTGCTAAGGCTTGGACCCCCGAGGCCGAGACCGCCTTCGAGTCACTCAAGAGTGCCTTTTCCTCGGCTCCAGTTCTCCACCGGCCGGTGGCGGATAACCAGTTTTTTCTGGAGGTGGACGCATCCTCCTCCGGAGCCGGAGCCGTCCTCTCCCAGAGGTCCGCATCAGGGCGTATGGTGACGTGCGGTTTTTTCTCCAAGGCCTTTTCCTCCGCCGAGCGGAATTACTCCATAGGGGATCGAGAGCTGCTGGCCGTCAAGATGGCACTGGAGGAGTGGCGATACCTCTTGGAGGGCGCAGTACATCCCGTGGTCATCTACACCGATCACAAGAACCTGGCATACGTCCAGTCGGCTCAGAGACTCAATCCCCGACAGGCTCGATGGTCACTGTTTTTCGCCCGCTTTGACTTTCAACTCCATTTTCGCCCAGCAGGCAAGAACATCAAGGCGGATGCCCTATCTCGGTCCTTCCTTGTAGAGGACCAAGAGGAGGAGCCCCGATCCATCATCAATCCATCCAACATACGCATGGTGGCCCCTCTCCGTCTGGCCCTTCCGCCTCCAGGTAAGACGCTGATACCCGAGGCTGATCGCAGGCACGTCCTGCGTTGGGGCCATTCGTCCAGACTCGCAGGCCATGCGGGGGTAACAAAGACCCGGCTCCTGATTGAGCGGTACTATTGGTGGCCGCAGATGCGTCGGGACATCTCCGACTATGTCTCCGCCTGTCCTTCCTGCGCTCGGAATAAGACGCCCAGGCAACGGCCCGTCGGACTCCTTCTACCCCTACCGGTGCCTTCGGAACCATGGAGGCACATCGCCATGGACTTCGTCACCGACCTCCCTGTCTCCTCCGGTAACACTGTGGTATGGGTCGTGGTTGACCGGTTCTCGAAGATGGCTCATTTTATTCCCTTGCCCGGTCTTCCATCTGCTCCCAGGTTGGCTGAACTGTTTGTTTCTCATGTTCTCCGTCTGCATGGTCTTCCCTCCAACATTGTCTCCGACAGGGGTGTGCAGTTCGTCTCCAAGTTCTGGCGTTCCCTCTGCAAGAAGCTCGATGTCAACCTCAACTTCTCTTCTGCTTATCATCCGCAGTCCAATGGGCAGGTGGAACGGTAAACCAGGTGTTGTCCGGGTACCTGCGTCACTTCGTCAATGCCCACCATGACGACTGGTCCTCCCTGCTTCCCTGGGCCGAGTTTTCCTATAACAATCATGTGGGTGAGTCCTCCGGTAACAGTCCTTTCTTTATAGTCTACGGACACCATCCCAGGGTCCCGCGTCCCGTAGCGGACGCAACCCCGAACCCGGCTGCGAACACGCTGGCTCGAGACTTTACCAGGATCTGGGAGACGACCCGTTCGGCTCTGGAGAGGGCTTCCCAGCGGATGAAGGGTCATGCCGACAAACGTCGCCTGGACTCCCCCCGGTTCAACCCCGGAGACAAGGTATGGCTCTCCTCCAAGTACGTACGCCTCAAGATGCCATCCTTCAAGCTCGGTCCGCGATATATCGGTCCCTTTGCCGTGGTCCGGAGACTGAATGAGGTGTGCTACCAGTTACGTTTGCCTCCATCTCTGCGCATCCATAACTCTTTCCACCGTTCTCTCCTCAAGCCTCTGGTCCTCAACCGCTACTTCCCGGATCCGGACTCGCGCCCACCACCGGTTACGGCTTCCGATGTGTACGAGATCAGCGCTATTCTGGACATGAGGATGAGGGGTCGTTCTAAGTGGTATTTGGTCGACTGGAAGGGGTTTGGTCCCGAGGAACGGTCTTGGGTGCCCGAGGCTGACGTCAACGCCCCGCGCCTTCTGCGCAAGTTTCTGGCCGGGTTCCGTCCGGGGGGGCGTGGAGGGGGGGGTACTGTTACCACCCGGGGGTCTGCCGCCCGTGCTCCGCGCCATGCTGCCGTGACTCCCTCGGCTCCCACTGCCCCTGTCAGGCTCCAAGGGTCCCAGGTGTCGACCATCCGCCGACGGCTCCGGGGCGTTGGCAGTCGCCGCCCGCGGGTCGGTCGGGTAGCGTCTTCCTTACCGCATGCTCCCCGGGTGCGCGCTCCTGTCTCCAGCCGCAGGGGTCAAGCACCCTCTGCTTGAACAACGCTGCTCCTCTCACTTCTGGTACCACTGCTTGTGCACATGAAGCTGTCTCCTAATCTGTATCTGCTGGGGAGACTGCAGGGATCTGGCTCCTCCCCTCAGCCAATCACCAGGTCTCTGTGTCCTACCAATCAGGTGTACTCTGTTATGATATAAGCTTCCTGTTTTCTCTTACTCATTGCCAGGGCAATTTCTATGTAGAGAACTTGCTAATCCTGGTCTTGTCAGGTTGTTTCTTTGTTGGTTTGATTTCTGATTGCTCTTGTTCCTTCCCGCAGATTCCCTCCGTGCCGGCTCCTCGCTGATTCCAGTGGTCTCGGTCTGTTTCCGTACCTTGTCCAGCTGAAGAGCTTCCTCCTGCCCTCCTCCGGATTCCCCGTGTTCTCTGTTTCCGTTGCTTGTTGCACTCCCGGTTGCTGTTTGTTTTCCACGTCGCCTGGGGTCGGTTTAACACTCGTGTCCGCTTCATTGGCCCCTCCGAGGTTGGTTCCGGCGGGATCCCTGTATAGGGGTTAAGCGCTCCGGGGTCTCCTTCGGTGGGTCTCCAGTGTTGCGACCTTGTGGCCCTCTCCAGGGGCGTGTGGTTCGGTGTTGTTGTTGTTATTGTTGTTCTAATAAACCTGTTGACCTTACGGTACTTGTCTGACTCTCTATCACCCGGTATCAGCATCCGCTTTACGCGGTCCAGTGGGTCCACGTGTGTAGTCCGTCAGTAGGACGTGACAATATGGTAGTAGCAAATTAGACCTGGTTCTACTGCTTATGGTGCCCTGAATAGCTTTAATCACCAAAAAAAATAAGTATGAAGAAAAAATCATGATCAGTTAATCCATTGTGTTTTTTCAGAGAATGAATTAAAGTAATCTGACATGATCTCTACATTACGTTTCAACCATACATGAGTCTTCATCAGGGGTATGGAGTCTATTTGTCTTGGAGTTTGAATATAATTTAAGAAATAATTCCCTTTGGTAGAGACCTTAGGGGGAAAAAAGGGTATGAGCTTCAACGGGTATAGTGGCACTGTGTGACAATCTATTAATAAAGGAGAGTGCCTCTTTTGCCAGGGAAACAACATGTAGAAAAAATGTAGCGACCTTTAAGTTGGTGCAGTCCTTGTGAGCACAGTGGTGTGTAAATAACCTATCAAAATAAGTTGCCATAGTTTAAAGCAATAAGGTCCGGAGATCCCAACTGATCATATTTCCAACTGCACGCCTCTTGCCTCTCCATTAACAATTTTGGATGTGAAGATGGCGACATCTTATGGGGATGTCACACGCGTCAATATCGCGTGCAATATTGCTGCTGCACATGACGTTGCAGCGATACTGACGTGTGTGACAGGGCGCATCAACCAGCGATAAATCGCTGGTTGATGGTCGCCAGGTTTTAGAACCTGGCGATGGTCGCCCGGTGGACATGCAGCATCGCTTTGTGTGAAACCGGGAGACGAGCGAGAAGCCAGCTCCCAGTGCCTCTCAGCAAGCGCTGGGAACTGGTATGCATCCCGCTTAGTTACCCGCTTGTTTACATGGTTACCAGCAATCTCGCTGGTACCGATTGCTGGTGAGTCGGCCTATGTGACAGCTCACCAGCGAGCATGAGATCGCTGGCGACACTGATGCGTGTGACGTCCCCATTAGAGACGGGCAGAACAATCAAGAACACTCGAACCTATCACTTATTGTGTGCCTACTCTTTTTATTTAAGAAAACAGGAGAGAATTTACGTTATTTTCTTTTTAATAAGTACGTAATCTATAAAAAAAAAAAAACTTTCTAGCTAATGTTTGGTCCAAACTTGTAGGTTGTGAGATCTTTGCAGTATTCCACCTGTCTGCATAGCACCATGGCTATAAAAAAAAGTGTGATCTTGTGATTTTAGTTAAAGCAGTGCTGCCTGGATTATTTAAAAAGCTTTTATTGATAGGTACGATTACATGAAGTCATGTTCACCTAGTTGCATCTTCAGTTTTCTTTTTTGTAAATGAGAGGTCAGATATAAAATGTCCACAGTAAGATGCTCTCTCACAGTGGAACCAATGATTTATTCCATTGTACATTGCACATGTTTGTACTACATGTATATTGCATTTCCCTAGACACATACATTGATTCTAGACAATTTTCCCATCTGTTACAAGTCCCCTGGGGCGCAAGGGATTTTCTCAGTGCTGCTAAAATGCAAATTTCAAACACAAACCATTCACCTGGGCTACTGCTAAAGAAAAGCTTGCATCATCCCAGCTAAAATCTTGTAAAATGTATAAGTAAACTACTGCAATGGTACAATGTGGAGGTCTTATATATACCGTATATACTTGTGTATAAGCCGACCCGTGTATAAGCCGACCCCCCTACTTTTGCCCCCAAAACCTGGGAAAACCTATTGACTCGTGTATAAGCCGAGGGTGGACCCCAGCACAGGTATACAGCCCACAGCAGTGTGGTATACAGGCCCCCTCAGTGGTATACAGCAGCCTCCCCAGTGGTAGTATACAGCAGCCTCCCCAGTGGTATATACAGCAGCCCCAGAGCGGTATACAGCAGCCCCAGAGCGGTATACAGCAGCCCCAGAGCTGTATACAGCAGCCCCAGAGGGGTATACAGCAGCCCCAGAGGGGTATACAGCAGCCCCAGAGGTATACAGCAGCCCCAGAGGTATACAGCAGCCCGATAGGTATACAGCAGCCCCAGGGGTGTATACAGCAGCCCCAGAGGGGTATACAGCAGCCCCAGAGGTATACAGCAGCCCCAGAGGTATACAGCAGCCCCAGGGGTGTATACAGCAGCCCCAGAGGGGTATACAGCAGCCCCAGAGGGGTATACAGCAGCCCCATAGGTATATAGCAGCCCCAGAGGGGTATACAGCAGCCCCAGAGGGGTATAGCAGCCCCAGAGGTATACAGCAGCCCCATAGAGGTATACAGCAGCCCCAGAGGGGTATACACTAGCCCCAGAGGGGTATACAACAGCGCCAGAGGGGTATACAACAGCGCCAGAGGGGTATACAGCAGCCCCAGAGGGGTATACAGCAGCCCCAGAGGTATACAGCAGCCCCATAGAGGTATACAGCAGCCCCATAGAGGTATACAGCAGCCCCAGAGGGGTATACAGCAGCCCCAGAGGTATACAGCAGCCCCAGAGGTATACAGCAGCCCCAGAGGGATATACAGCAGCCCCAGAGGTGTACAGCAGCCCCAGAGGGGTATACAGCAGCCCCAGCTGTATACAGCGGTACCTAGTGGTATACAGCCCCCCCCCCCCGTTGTATACAGGGCCCCCCCTTGCTTGTGGCAACCTGTAAAAGAAGATATCATTATACTTATCGTGTCGCCGCCGCTCTGTCACCGTCACCGCGCTATTCCGGGTCTTCAAGCTTCCTTCTCCAGCGCACAGACAATGACGTCATTTCCTGTGCGTCGGTGAAGGAAGCATGAAGACCCGGAATAGCGCGGTGACGGTGACAGAGCGGCGGCGACACGATAAGTATAATGATATCTTCTTTTACAGGTTGCCACAAGCAAGGGGGGGGCCCTGTATACAAAGGGGAGGGGGCTGTATACCGTATATGACCCGTGTATAAGCCGAGGGGGGACTTTTCAGCACATTTTTTGTGCTGAAAAACTCGGCTTATACACGAGTATATACGGTATATATATATATAAAAAGAAAAAAAAACAATTGGCCTCATTTCTGAAAACTAACAGTAATGCTGGCTTTATAATGATGTGGGAGAAAATTAAATAAAAACCAACCTTTTCATTCATCTTGAGTAGACGGGGTGGAGTCCGAGGTTCCTTACTCATTTGGAGGTCCATACCTGTGAAAGAGGACCTGTCATCTCCCTGGTGCTATGCTAACTGAATGCAGCACTGAATGCAGCGTGTCTGCTGCATTCAGGGAGGGGGTCCTACATATCTCTAGCCCCCTTGTAAGCTGTTAAAAAGACTTTATAAAGTGTATGGATAACGAGTCCGAAGAGACTTATTCAGTTATCAGTCATCACTGTTGCTGGTGTCCTCCCCGCCTCCAGTCCTGTCTGTGCCACCTCCAGTCCTCTCTTGTTCAGCCTCCTGTATGTGTCATCGCTGAGGGCTGGAGGCGGGGAGGACACCAGCAATAGTGATGACGCATTACTGAGTAATTCTCTCCTGGACTCCTTATCTGTACACTTTATAAAGTCTTTTTAACAGCTTACAAGGGGGCTAGAGACATGGGGAACCCCTTCCCGGAATGCAGCAGACATGCTGCATTCAGTTAGTGTAGTACCAGGGGGGTGACAGGTGCTCTTTAATGAATCAGCTGAGGTGTAAAGTGTCCTGTGCCTCCGTGTGCAGCTCGCCAAAATCTTACTTTAGTCAGACTGGAGCAAGATCTGTGGTTTAAGGTAGGCCCATCAAAGATTTGACCAGTATTGTTCAACTTCTTAAATAAAGAATGATATAAAAGAAAAAGATTACTCCAGTAGAGGTTGACACAACCCAGCTCTGGCCCTTTTTGTCAGACACGAGTGAAAAGGGCATGAAGATGCCAAAAGTCGCAAAATTCTTGCACAACCTAGAGCAAAATAATTTCATATTCAGTGCATATTTCTTGCCAAGCAACAGAGTCCATAAAAAAGAAAACAGTATCACTCCTGTACTAAATATCCATATACTGTGTATTTATATATTTTCACATGACAATCCCAACTACAACAAATTCGGGCCTCCTGCTATATAAACCAGTGTCATGTAGTCTTCACCTTGTCAACTCCTCTTCTAGTACTTCTTGTGTACATGGGTAGACTTATCTTCTAATGTCTATGTAGTGAGATTATACATATGGCTCTTTATGTACTTTTCAGTCATTGTAATGAGCCATGTTGATCTCCTATATATACAGTGACACTGCTCTCACTAGATGTATATACAAAAAATAATTATTAACGATTGTCAGTTATAAAATGACAGGAATCACATGTGGGGTTAACTCGTCTGGTTATTTTCTTTCTTTGTCCGTAATCCAAGCAATTCTGTCCTCAGCTCTCCAGGTTTTGGGGGAACATCAGGCACACTCTAAAACACAATACGCTCTGATTATTATGCAAGAAGAACTTTTCCTGTGAAGGTAAACTAGAAAATAAAATCAAAAAGTGCCACACACATTTGCCTTAAAGCATTACATTAATGTGCACAATCCACTACGAGGGGCGTTCATTAAGGATTTCCTCTAACTCAGTTCTATTTATCACAGAACGCTGAAACTTCATGTGTAATGATACAAGTCTCTAGAGGTTACGTGTCAATTTGCAACTTTGAACTGATACGGTAACTGTCTTTCTTGTACAGGTGTGATAATGGACCCAGTGGAATACAGAGCAGTCATCAAGTTCCTTTACTTTAAAGACCGAACACCAAGGGAGATGTTTGATGAGATGAAAGAGGTTTATGATGACGATTCCCCATCATATGATGTAGTTAAGAGCTGATATCATCAAATCAAATGTGGTCAAACTTCGGGGGAAACAGCTCCAATTCCAGGGTGACTCCATCCTGCTATTGATGAACACAACTTTCAAGTAAAGGAACTTGATGACTGCTCTGTACTCCACTGGCTCCATTATCACACATTACACCACCTCAGTACCTGTTAAAGACAGACTTATCAGTCGTTACAAATTGACACGTAACCTATAAAGACTTATATCATTACACATGTACTGTAGTTTCAGCGTCCTGCGATAAAGAGAACTGGGTCAGGGGAAATATATAATGAACGCCCCTTGTAAGTGGCCAATACATAAAACATATACGTGCACGATGCGTCAGCACTAGTGATGGGTGAACCCGCTGATGTTCGGGTTAAACGAACTCGCCCGAACTTTTTTAAAAGTTCGGGGTCGAAAGTGGCTTGAACTTGAGTCCAAACCCGAACTCGGAATGTAAAGCTATGGGATGGGGGCTAGGAAGCTGTAAAAGAAAGAAGATCATTATTAAACAGCATTATGTTTATTGGCGTCAACCCACTTGTACTTCTGGGGTTGCTCATTAACTTCCTGCATATTCTTTGCAGAGGGACCCAACAGCCAATCACAGATGCTGTCACAGAAAATTGGTGCACCAAAACCATGATGTGGCTTTTGCAGCGGATTTCATTCTTTTGGTGCAATTTTGGCACAAAACTGCATGCATTCTGTTCAATGTGTTAATCTGCATCTACTGGCCCAAAAAAGCACCTAAACCACAATGCAGTTTTTGCCACAGACTACATTTTTTTTGGTACATTGTGTTCAATGTGTTCATCTGCATCTCCTGGCCCAAAAAAGCACCAAAACCGCAACATGTTTTTTGCAGTGGATTTCATGCTTTTATTGGTGCAATTTTGGCATAAACCTGCATTCACTGTGTTCATTTGCATCTCTTGGCCCAAAAACGCACCAAAACCGCAATATAGTTGAGCACTTTTTGTAAAATTATTCCTTGAAGTAATTAAAAAAAAAATGATGTGGTGCTTCACCATATTTTTGTATACCATCCAGGTACAGCAGACAGGTTCAGGCAGCCCCCTACCCCCAGCTGCCTATTTTAAACTGGCTGGAAACCAAAAATATAGGGAAGCCCTTTTTTTTAACTATTTCATGAATTTCATGAAATAATTTAAAAAAAATTACATGAGGCTTTGCCGTATTTTTGTCTTCAAAAAAGGTACAACTAGGCAGCTGGGGGTTGGAATTCTCAGTGCAGGGTGGCCCATGTTTTTTGGGGCCTCTCTGCTGTGAACTGCAGCCCGCTGCAGCGCCAGAGAATGCTACATTCATAGAAGTGTCATTTTCTGGCACTGTACGCTGACTTTTCTAGTGGCCCTGGAGGTATTGGCACACTGGGTAATAAAGGGATTAATGTCAGCTATGTATTAGGTGCGGCACTAAGCTTGAAATTCATAGTGTAAGCAATAAAAAATAGACACAAGAAAAATTAAGAAATAAAATACAAGACGACCCTGTTTCCCATTTTTAATTAACAACAAAAAAAAAACCTCCCTCCGACATAATCCACAGGGAACATGTTTAGCTCTGCTGCATATCTCTGTGTGAAGATGCCCACTCTCTGTGACAGCGTCTGTGATTCAGCATATAAGGACGAAGTGTCGTACGATCCGCGCTGCTACCAAAGGAAGACCAGGACAATGGAACGTCTGATTGAAGTAGTTCTGTGGACAGACAGCTTATTATCAATGATCATCTCAGAGTATTAGGATTCAGGAACACTACAGCGGGAGAATAGAGTTGTTGTTGGGAGCTGGGAAATAGCTCCAAAACGCGTCGGATTAAAGAACTACTTCAACCAGATGATCCATTGTCCTGGTCTTCCTTTGGTAGCAGCGCGGATCGTACGACACTTCGTCCTTATATGCTGATTTCTGACCGTGGTGACCCGTGGATGTGTGGATTCAGCAGCAGCTACTAAGCGTTTATACTGGTTGTGGGTTACACAACCAGATCAGGTGAGCAGGCCCTTGTCGCCATACATATACCTCTATATAATAGAGATAAGACCCTATTGGGCATTTGTCTCATTTCTATAGCGTCTGTGATTGACTGTTGGGCCCCTCTGCAGTGAATATCTAGATAATGAGCAGCACTGAAAGTAGTTGCAGCGGGATGGAGGGGCAGTGGGACGCTGTAAGTATAATGCTGATTAATAACTATTTTCTTTATTTTTACAGCTCCCCCACCCCCAAACTGTAACACGAACTTCCCAGGAAAGTCTGTGTTCGAGATCTATGCCTGAACACTAGGTGTTCGGTACGAACCCCGAACTGTACAGTTCGGGATCGCCCATCACTAGTTAGCACACTGTGATTAACCTCCCCGCCGCTGCCATCGCGCTCCCCGGCTTCATCCGTCTTCTTCCGGCTTCCTGTGGTCGGCGCAGGCAATGACGTCATTGCCTGTGCCGACCACAGGAAGCCAGAAGACGCTGGATGAAGACGGAGGAGCGCGATGGCAGCGGCGGGGACGGCGGCGACAGGACAGTGATAAGTATAATGATTTTACTTTGCAGGTTTTGCGGAGCAAAGTGCGGGGCCCTGGATACTGATGGGGGGGGCCTGTATACTGATGGGGGGTGGGCGGGCGGCTGTATTACCACTGGGCTGTATACTCTGAGGCTGCTGTATCACCACTGGGGCTGCTGTATATACCTCTGGGGCTGCTGTATACTACCACTGGGGCTGCTGTATATACCTCTGGGGCTGCTGTATACTACACTGGGGGCTCTGCTGTGTATACTACCACTGGGGCTGCGTGTATATACCTACTGGGGCTGCTGTATACTACCACTGGGCTGCTGATCTGGTCTGTTTTATACCACTGGGGTGCTGTATATACCTCTGGGGCTGCTGTATACTACCACTGGGGCCTTGGGCTGCTGTATACTACCACTGGGGCTGGTCACATGGCTGTGTGTATATACCACTGGGGAGGCTGCTGTAACACTGCTGGGGCCTGTATATACCACTGGGGAGGCTGCTGTATACCACACTGCTGGGGGCTGTATACTACCACTGGGGAGGCCTGTATACCACTAGGGGGGCCTGTATACCACACTGCTGGGGGCTGTATACCTGTGCTGGGGTCCACCCTCGGCTTATACACGAGTCAATAGGTTTTCCCAGATTTTGAGGGCAAAAGTAGAGGGGTCGGCTTATACACGGGTCGGCTTATACACGAGTATATACGGTAATACATTGGGTACAGTAGGTCAATGCAGAATGTGCTGAATTATTATTATTATGAATTATTATGTTCTATCTAAATATCTTGATTATTGTATCATACTAATGATGAAAGCTTGATGTTCACATTGTACTACAATAAATTTATCACTTAAACATGAGCCATATATGAAGGAGTCGGAGTCGAAGGAGCTGAAGTCCGGGAAATTCAGGAGTTGGAGTCGGTGGTTTGAAGTACCAACTCCACAGCCCTGATTCCTATATTACATTACCCAAATTGCTTGCACTTGCAAATACGTTTACACATAGCCTTTTATCACTGTGTTTTACCAGCTTCCCTGAACACTCACTGTATTCTGCAGGGAAACAGCTATTTTACCTGAAAAACAGAGTGATGTAATGCAGCCTAAGGCCTCATTCAGATATCTGTTTTTAGCATGTGCTCTAGCCATGGTTTTCATGGACAGAACACATACCCATTATAATCTATGAAATGTTTATTTTGCAAACCGTAACTGCACCAAAGAATCCTGGACATATCGGCGTATTTTATCTACGCCATGGATCAAAATCATCAATGCACAAGTTTATGGGTCCATGAAAATCATGAACAGCACACGGATGGCATATGTCATCACACCATTTGGTACACAGCAATAATAGGGCACCCATCAAAGTTTATGTAACCTTTAGTGTGCTTACGATTTTATATGCAAGCATAAGGTAGTGTTTTTGTGATGATTTCTTTAGAAATGTAACAATAAAAAGCTTTAGCATGTCCCATACATAATCCAATGGGGCATAGTATGTCAGCAGAGAGAGTCTTGATCAGTAATGAGGACCCAAGCTATCTGTGCCCACTGTATGAAAGTGACTGTACCTCTGTGGCCATCCTCACCATGAATACATATGTTCTAATGAGTAATATGTTAATGACCTGCTGCAGAGAATTGCAATATTGTAATACAGAGCGGTAAGCAAGTAAGCAATTGCAAACAATTACTGCTTATCATCGTATGGTACAGACTCTGCTCTTAGGCTGGCTTCACATTTGGTATGTGAACGCAGCTTATGCTGCGTTCCCATACGCAGTCAAACGCATGCACACTGCGTTCCTATGTTTAACATAGGAACGCATAGTGCTTGCTTTGCTGCGTTCGGGTGCGGGTGCGGACGATATCTGCTCCTTCCGGTGTCCAGCATCCGCACCGGGACGCAGCCAGTTGCATTTTTTTGTGCGCTCGGGGAGCTTGGAAAATCATTAAGCGTCCCAAGCGCACAAACTGCATTGTCTTCAATGGGTCCGCAGTGTTCAGCGCTTGACAGCGAGGAGAACGCTGCGGACCAATTGCAAAATCTCCAGTGGCGCCGGTGATGTCACAGGAGCTCACCGACGGCCACCGGGAGTCAGCTGAGCCACTGCTATCCTCTTCCTCCGCCGCTGTAATCTGCTGCGATGTCGGCGGGGAGAACAGCTGATCTGACAGCTGTTTGAATCTTCCCGCGCCGACATTCTCTCGGTGTCGGCGGGGAAGATTCAAACAGCTGTCAGATCAGCTGTTCTCCCCGCGACATGTCCCGAGCTTACGCGGCCGGGAGGCGGAGATCTCGCGCTGATCTCGCCCCGGACACCGCTGATTGGCTGCTGGGCTCCACAGTGATGTGTCCGCAGGCGGACATTCTCCGCTGCGGACACATCTTTCGGCCTGCTTTGCACTGCGTTTGTGTCTGCATGCCATCAGCATGCAGACACAAACGCAAATGTGAAGCAGCCTTATTAGTGTGGTCTCTGTTCCATAAGGTTTTCTGTTGCTTTTGGTTCTTGTATAGTGTAGTGCTGCACTATTCAGAAACCCTTTACTTGGTCTCACTACTGCAGGACGTGATACACGAGCAGAGTATTCTACACATAAAGCAATCAGGTCAATTGTGCTATTATAATGGCTTACATCTATTTAGGATCAACCTAGGAAATCTGATGAAACTGCTTTGAAATCAACTGTAATGCACTAAACTATATTAGGGAGTGCAGCTGCATTCTTACAAGATCTGGTCTGTAGTATCTGTGCACAACTTCTGCACCAGCAAACATAGATAAAATGGTGGCACTCAGCATCTTCAAGTATTGGGGCCAGCTTACTCCCGCAGGCATCGTGGTAGGGTGCTTCCTTAAAAAGAAGTACAAAACCATATCAGTGCATTATACAGATTGCAATGCTTCAGTATCAAGCACTCCATATCATCCAATGGTGGAGAATTCAGAACAGGGATTGAACAATTAAAAAGATTATAATAGATTTGGATAGAGGGGCTATTTCTTTTTCAGACAGTTTCGCCAGGAAAATGCCATAGTTGAGGGCTGCTGTGTCTGCAAAAAGGCCCTATATTAAATGTCATAGACACCCAGCATCTCCATCATTGTCTAGATCTGGTACCTTTACTTTCTAACGGTCCTGTTGTTTGTTCGTAGTATGTAGTACGTTTGTAGTTATATTGAGAAGGCTCCTGGTTTATGTACCCAATGAATCCATAAGGGATCTCTTCACCCAACACAGGAGGCTAAAAGTTCCCCTTTGGACATCATCGGGTTGAGATATATCAATCAACCTTTTTTTTGTTGTTGTTGTGTAAATCTAAAGTGGGCAACATATAAAATTACATAAGCCAGGTGTGTACATCAGGCAACATTACTTACTAAAGATGAGCAAAGAGATTCCTGCTCCCCTAGTGTGGCATTCATTCTATTCCTCGGTCCTCCAGCTGGACCAGGACTGTCTTTACTTTCGTACCAGAATCCTAGGCGCCTCTTCTGCTTAATAGGCCCCACAATGTCATGGTCTGACACATCATGACATCGCTTTAAGGTGCTTTCACTCTGCGTTTTTCGTAATTCGCGGCAGATGCGGTGAAAAAACCGCATCTGCCGCGTTTACCGCATAACCGTTCCACTTGCGGCGCGGTTGCGGTTTTTCTATGCAAAGTATAGGCATACTTGCGGCAGGTGCGGCAAGTGCGGTTTTGCACTTGCGGCAGGTGCGGCCGCGAAAAAACCGCGCTTACTGCGGTTTTTTTCGCGGCCGCACCTCCGCAAGTGCAAAACCGCACTTGCCGCACCTGCCGCAAGTATGCCTATACTTTGCATAGAAAAACCGCAACCGCGCCGCAAGTGGAACGGTTATGCGGTAAACGCGGCAGATGCGGTTTTTCACGCATCTGCCGCGAATTACGAAAAACGCTGATGTGAAGCACCCAAGCCTAATAATAGCATCATGCGACGCCATAACATCAAGGAACCAAAAAGTGCGAGGATGTGGCAGAAGAAGTGAAGACTGCCCTAGTCTACAGTGGGCTGCGCTAAACACTGGACCACAGCAAAGCAAAGCTTTTTGCTCAGCACTACTCTGGAAGGCTCAGGTATTGTCCTATTGCCTTTTTCTCTAGCGCCTATTGTTGTCTGTACATTGTGCTTTTTCGTCTCCAGCATCTCCTCATCATTTTGGCAATAGGCAGCATTTTATTGCATCATGTATTTGTCATACCTTGCAATAGGAATGCACAACACATGCAATTATAATAATTTGACAGCTAGGAGAGGGCGCAGATAAGGTAGAACATAATGGCGAGTTATATTGATCTTATTGCACTTCTCTTAGTCAAATCATAGCACAATATATAAAGCTGAATGGGACATAAAGATGTTAAAAATTCTATGCTTACATGTAAGAAAATGTAGGTTTTACACATATCAAGCCAGTTTGGAAATGAATGAATAAATGGACAACTAAGCGTTTCCTTTCGTCTTGTCATGTCTCTATAAAGAGAAGCTGTCACTTTATTTGAGGCTCCTAAACCAACACCACTGTGTTATACCACGAGGAAAGAGCTTTATAAAGATGTACCTGGATAATCTGTATATCTATCAGATTCAGCATTATTCAGACAATGAACCCCACTGGCTGCTGATTGCAGATGGAGGTGGCATCTCATACAGGGTAAGGTTGTGTAGTGGGGAGTACTCTGCCCAACTTCAGGAGATAACCCTGTGACCCCAATGAAGTGGTATCACTGTTTGTACACTGATGTCCTTGCTTCAAATTCAACAAAGGATAAAATGTGTATTTGGCAGAGGAGTGGGCATTATTGAAGCCAGGAGAGAGTGTTTGACAACCAGGCGGTGTGGCTTTTCAGCTTTGCAAAGCTTTTCTCCAGGATTGTAACACAAAGATGTTGGTTTAATGGGATTCCTTCATCCCCCTAAATATTCACCTACCTTTCTACAAATTTAGTGACACACTACTGGTAACTGGGGGCTACAAGGATGCAGAGCCCTTATTCTGGAGCGGTTTAACCCTTTAATACATTTTTAGGTTTTGAACTTTAGTTTGTTTCTGTGCCTTTTTCCAGAGCCAAATGTTATTTTTCTGGAAGCGGAATTGATAGCTTGTAGATTTTCTGTGGATGTTGCACTAGTTTTGAATAACATCATTACTTTATGGCATACTTTTAAACAAGCAGCCTGTAGGTTGCCGGCCCCTGGCAGCTCAGGTGTAGGCAGCAGTTTATGCTGTTTGCGGGTGAATGATTGTGGCTCGTGGTTCCTTTCAAGAACCAACTAGTGTCATTTTAGTCCATCAGCGTGGAGTGGTTATAATAGAACCCTTTTGTAACTTAGACTTTATCAAGTGGCATGGCCAGTTGAGTTGTGGTGTGCGAGCGGCTGGTCTGTATGCATAATGGTCATAGCAAATCGGCTTGCCTTCCCCTGATCCCTCACCATTGGTTCATTACCCCAGGACCGAGCTCATTATAATCAGCTCCACGACCCGTGGTTAAGCGTTTGTTCCTCTGTACAAAGCCGAGACCACGGCCACCCGACTCAGCAAACGCAAAGCGAGTACTTAAAGCCGTTCACTGCACCTTAACTTCCCTTTTGTTAAGTAAGGAGTAATGCCATTTTACCAGGAGAAATGTCCTGTAAAATGGAGAAGTCAGGCAGAATGTTTTCAGGAAAAGATCCTGCAATCTTAAATTGATTTGGGCAGGTTTGATTTACAGCGCTTGCAAATCTCTGGAGCGAAAATCTTTGAAGCAAATTCGCTCTGTCACAGCAATTACAGCAATATAAATATCATAGACTATTTTGTATAAAGAGAACCTGTCACCCTGTGCTTTCAAAAGTGGAAACCCAGATGAATTCGCTTGTTCTGCATTCAGGGTGGCTCTTATCAGGCTCTACCCCGGGATACCTGAAAAAAGCATTTGCAAACTTTAAGTTTAATAGGGGGACCTGACCTAAAAATCAGTCCCAGACATTTATACCTGTGCCCTGCACTTCCAGGAATGTATTGTAGGCATCCTTTGTGTAAAAAAGGGTATTTGTAAGCATGTAAAAGTGCTTTTTACATCTTCTGCAGATTCTCAGTCTTTGAGAAGTCAAACAGGGGCTTACATTTCTTTTTTGCTATATCATGGTTGAGTGAGGGCTTGTTGCTGACCGCTCTTTTTTCATGACCGCAACTGCCAGAACCGTGGCTATATCGCAATTGCTGCACCTGCCACAAGCACCATACACAATGCATGGGGCTTGCCGCAAGTACGGCCGTTATGCAGCTGATGCGGTAAATCTGCCGCAAATTGTAACAAACGCTAGTGTTAAAGGGGCCTTACATAGCCAACCTCTATAGTATGTGGTTCAGCTCCAGACCACCGTTCACACCCATACCCAGGATGTTTATTCCTGTCATAATGTGGAAGGGGTTAGGTTGGTTTCACATTTGCATTTGTGTCTGCATGCGGAGGGCATGCAGATGCAAACGCAGTGCAAACGCAGCTATACTGATGTGAACGCACAGGAGAATCTCCGCATGCGTTCACTTCAGTATGCAGCCCAGCCAGCCAATCAGCTGTCTTGGCAGCGGCTGGGAGGTGGAGATCTCCACTCCGGCCGCCGCTGATTCTGACTGACGGATCTGACAGCTGTTTAAATCTCCTGCGCCAACACCGAATAGGTGATGTCGGCACGGGAGATTTAAACAGCTGTCAGATCAGCTGTTTCTCCCTGCCGACACCACTGGGAGATCAGTGGCGGCCAGGAGAGGAGATCAGCGGCTGGTCCAGCTGATCTCCCAGGAGATCAGCGGCGGCCACCGGGAGAGATTTCAATGAGATCTGCAGCGTTCTCCTGCGCTGTCATGCGGAGGACACTGCAGATCCATTGACTCCCATGCATTGTTTGTGCGCTTGCGGGCACTTGCTGATAAAACAAGCGCCGCAAACGCACAAAAAATGCAACATGTTGCGTTCAGAGGGCGCATAAAATATGTGCATTTGAACGCAACCGAACACAGTCAAACGCAGGTACTATGTGTTCCCATGTTAAACATAGGAATGCAGTGGACATGCGTTCGGCTGCGTCCGGTACGCTGCGGTTTCATACGCAAGTGTGAAACCACCCTTAAACAGTGACTGGTCACGCATGCGCACAACCACTCCATGTTTGTTTGCCAGTGATAAGACCAGCGCTGAGTAATATAGGGTTGTGGTCACTATGGAGAATCCCTCAATATTTACCTATATAGTGCACTGCTAATTTTTAATGCAACTTTATTATCCAATCACACAAACAACATGTGGAAGATTATTGACAGCAAATCCCCTTCCCATGCTGTACCGCCTCACAGCCGCCATTACTCTACACGTCCTCACCTTGTCCGTAGTCCGGCTTCTATATGCCGGGAGGACAAGCTATGCCTGCAGTGCACGGAAGGACTTGGTCGCTAGAGGTACATCACACTATCACCCTACATAAATATGAGCTTTACAGCGGCAGCCATTTTCTTGGAGCCTAAAGACGATCTAATATTAGGCGAACATCCACAAAAATGGCGGCTGCCACAGAGACGCTGCCTTCATCTGCTCACCATCTCACTCTCATAACAAGGATTTCTGCCTGTCTGGTGTCAGAGGTTTCTTGGTCTCTAGCTAGTCTGCAGCTCTGGGGGAAGTTGTTTCTCAGTTCACTCACAGTAAAGTAAAATCTCATAAATGCCAGAACTGAGGAAAAGTACACTTTGGCTGATTTTCTGTGTGTATGAGGACAATGTGATGGTCTTCATGGAGGAACTATGGCTGTTTTGCAGCAGTGCTAGTGTTATTGTGGGAACAGGCTTTCTGGGTCTCTTTGGCTGATATTATGGTGATGTTTTTGTCTTTTTGCTGTACTATCGTCTTTATTATTTACCTCCCAACTTCTGAAGGGCAAAAAAAGGGACAAATTATGCCGTGTGTATGGCGCTCCGCCATGGCGAATTTTGGCCACGTCTCTGTCCACACTCCAGTCTATACCCATTTACTATTTCTACCCTGACAGGAGTTGTTAGAATGGGTGGGGGCAATGAGGGACTTTCAGCAGACACCCAGGACTGCAGGGTATAGACCCAAATCCACGACTGTCCTGCAGAACAATTGGAACTAGAGATGAGCAGATTGATTCTGGTCCAGGTCTGTGGTATCTGGCGACTGGACGGTAGGCCATGAATCTCTTACCTTTCCACAGGGCCACATCAGGACTTTTATTACCCTTACCTCTGTATGGGGCCTGGTGAAGAGGAGGGCCCAGGCTCCATGGTAATTACTTTACAGTTTATTAAAGGGGATATCCAGGATATACAGTAAAAAAAAATGTGCCTAAGCACTAACCAACAGGTATCTGACAACTACCTGCTTGTTATGCCCAACACTGTTCACCGCCGACCGGAGCAGTATCAAACTGCGCCTATCAGCAATTTTTCAGCTTCCACTGACGTCACGACATTCCCTTCTGTCGACAAGTATCAGAGCAGACGTCATGCTGATTGACAGTTCCCCAAATCAAATAGTGTGGATCCAGATGTCAACCTGATTCAAATAATGTTTATTAAGTTTTCAAGATAACAAGAAAATCAGATCAAATCATATAAAGATAGAATATAATACAGTATATGGGGTTAAGTCACATTTGAGTAACAAAACAAGTTAGGAATACAAAAAAAACAAAATTGTCTGAAGAGTATAAATATTAATAGCAGTCCCAAGATAATCATTTTATTAAACAGTACTATCTTTAGATTAAGTTATCATCTATTAGCAAAACAAAATAAAATCAAAACAAATATAACTAGCTACTAGCCAGAAAAAGAAACAAGTAATATATATAACAACACCACTGGGAAGCAGGAAAGGAAGAGACGGGGATACAGCAAACAGACACACCAAGGGTCCACCATACCACCTAGGATCTGCCTGCAGCCACCCGTTAAGCTACCTGTCCTCATAAAATCAGGAGTGCTGAACTGTACTTTTGTATGCGACTAATGCAAATGACAGTAAAGTACCCGGAGAAAAAAGTGACTTTTGACTCTGCTTGTTTTCCTTTCAATTAACTTGTTTTCATCCAGGAACGCTGCCCCAGAGGTCCAGTCCTACCTGTGGAGGACTTTACTACACTAGCCGCATTACCAACTACCTCCAGTGGACTGTGGCGGCGCTGGTGGCATCTCGCCAGAAACTACAGGTGGCGTCACGACAACATTGTATATAATCCCTTGTATATTACCCCTTTTTTGAAAGAAAGGCCCAGGACACGGGGTCAGGCGCGGCCACCACTCCCCGTGACAGCAGGAGCGTTAACCCTTGCAGCCTGACACCCAAGTACCCCAAAGCCTGGACGCAACAGAAACTTCTTGAGCCCATGAGTTCTATGAAAAAGTAATGCAAGATGTTATAGGATATTTTAGCGCTTATGAGAGTCTATGGAACAATTATAGAAGCAAGTATATGTTCACTATTTACCTGTTAGTGGTAAGACTGGGGACAAAGGTTATATTGTTATCTTCTACAGCAGGGGTAGGGAACTTCAGGCCCCAGGGCCCTCAATTACTTTTTAGCGGCCCTCGGGCAGATTCCTGGGGACCTCTTTGCTCAGGCTGGCAGACACGTATTGCCGACTGTATGTCCTTAAAATCCAGCTCCGCAGTGATCTCTATGTCCCAGCCTCGGCCTCCTCAGTGAGGTATTATGCTCCCAGCCTCTCCTGTGATGTCTAGGGCTCTAGCAAACCTTCAAAAGCAGTTGAGAAGCAACATGACCAATATCACTTGCACCAAAGAGAAGTAGCTCCAGCCACCACAGTAGAGGTGAGTTGATTGTTTATAGCGGGTAATTTTCAAGGTGATAATTTTGTACGGCGCCCGAAGGATTGTAGGAATTTTCAAATGGCCCTTGTCAGAAAAATGGTTTCTCACCCCTGCTCTACAGGTAGTGAGTTATCTATTGCTGACAGGATAAGGCCTATATGGGAAATGAGAGCATCATGAATATGTGAAAGTGGTGACTAGAGAGTAATCATTACCTATACTAAGTGGCATATGGTAATAATAACAATAATGCTACCTTGTGGAATTACCGTATATACTCGTGTATAAGCCGAGTTTTTCAGCCCAAAAATTGGGCTGAAAAGTCCCCCCTCAGCTTATACACGGGTCAATACGGTAGGGGCTGTGGTGGGGGATGTGTCCGGGGCTGGGGAGGCTGGAGGAGGCGGGGGGAGGCTGCTGTATGAGCGCCCCGTCACGTGGGGCCGCTCATTATATATGCACTGCTTCCCCCTGTCAATCAGCGGCAGGGGGAAGCAGTGCATATCTGCATATATGGCCCCCAAATGCTGGCACTTGCCCCCCTCCGTTGTAAGGCCCCCCCCTGCTGCTTAACTTACCATCCCTGGTCTTCTGCACTGCGCCGGTCCTCTGTGCTCCGTCCTCCCGTCCTCGGCAGCATCCGGGGTCATGTGACCGGCTGGTCGCATGACGTCATCGTTACTGTGACGGCCGGGGACCCCGGATGCAGCCGAGGACAGGAGGACGGAGCACAGAGGACCGGCGCGGTGCAGAAGACCAGGGATGGTAAGTGAAGCAGCAGGTGGGGGACCTTACAACGGAGGGGGGGTGAGTGCCTGCATTTGGGGGCCATATATGACACACTGCTGGGGCCTGTATACCACTGGGGCTGCTGTATATACTGCAGGGGCCTGTATACCACTGGGGCCTGTATACCACTGGGGCTGCTGTATATACTGCTGGTGCCTGTATACCACTGGGGCTGCTGTATATACTGCTGGGGCCTGTATACCACTGGGGCCTGTATACCACTGGGGCTGCTGTATATACTGCTGGGGCCTGTATACCACTGGGGCTGCTGTATATACTGCTGGGGCCTGTATACTACTGGGGCCTGTATACCACTGCTGTATACCACTGGGGCTGCTGTATATACTGCTGGGGCCTGTATATACCACTGGGGAGGCTGCTGTATACTACCACTGGGGAGGCCTGTATACCACTGGGGAAGCCTGTATACCACACTGCTGGGGGCTGTATACTTGTGCTGGGGTCCACCCTCGTCTTATACACGAGTCAATAGGTTTTCCCAGGTTTTGGGGGCAAAAGTAGGGGGGTCGGCTTATACACGGGTCGGCTTATACACGAGTATATACGGTAAATGATTATTCGTTTTGGTCCGAATGCAAAATTACAAATAACATTTGTCGTACCCCCAAGGACCGGGGTACTCGAGACCGGGCTGTACTGTCTCAGGGATGTCAGGGTGCCATGGCCCGATCCCGTTGTCCTAGGTGCGGCAATAAAAAGGGGAATAGTTTATGGGATTTCGTGACACCACCCGTGGTGTGTGGACAGCGTGAACCACCGCTGCCGTATTCCTGCACGATGATGAGGGGCAGCCCAGATGGTGAGCCCTCTACGGGTAGGACTGGTTGTCCCCAGGGCAGGTGTAATGGAAGATGGTGTGCTCTGGATGCTGCACTGTCTCTCATCTGCAGCTCCTCCAGCCAGCACGCAGGATCAGTCTGCGGCTCCACAGGTGGAGATTTCACTGCAGCTTTATTAAATAACAGTCTCACACACTTTGAGCTGACCGGATACCTTACTTGTGGCACAGCAACACAGTTTACAATAGCCACAGTTCTTTCCCACCGCCACCACAGCTCGGGGCCCGGGTTCTCACTGCAGCTTAGACGGCTCCTCTGCGTCACTCCCCTCAAGGTACCATTCAGGCCTTTCGGTTCTTTACCTGTCCTCACCTATGGGTTTGGTCCGGCCATCATGGGCTCTGTAGTGATTGGTGCCCCTTCTCGAGTCACTAGCCCTAGTACGATGGCTTTGTCCTACTCCATAGTGGTAGTTAGGTCATGGGTCATATAGTCCCCCTAGTGGTTAGGGTCGTGTAGTATCCCCAGTCATGTCTACAGAGCCGGCTCTCTGGCTCTACTGGCTTAGCCACCAGTGACTCGTATTGGTTGTGCTCATCTAGCTGCTTCAGTCTTCGGTTTCAGCGTTGGGGTGTATTGGCTTGGGGTCGTTCCCTTCTCCACCCTTCAGGGCAAGCTCCCTCCTGGGCAAATTACCTCCAGGGAATATCTGGGAGACTGGTTGTTACTCTACCTCCTAGGCATGCCATCTCTAGGGAATCCTCGATCGATTGTCCCGCCCAACTTAGTGTTCCAGTGTTTTACTACTGTTCCTCCACCCACTTATCCGTGGTCTGTTCTACTTCCCACCCACACGTCTCTAAACTCCCACCATCTGTTGTCTGACATAGAGTGATTGGCTTAAGGTCGGAGTGTGTCTGTGTGTGGGTGTTTTGCCGTCTTACCTCGTCTAGCTGCAGTTCACCCTGTGGCCGCCCAGTCGCAGGGACGCCAGACATTCTACTCAGTTTTCCTCTGCTCCCCACATCACTTGGTGTCATCTGCAGCCAGCACAGTGGCTGGCAGCTGACATTGGACCACACGCCATGGCGGATGACATCACTGTCATGTGCCGCCCTATCACAGTATCACTGATGTCAGCTGCCAGCTATGTGTATCAATTACAGGGACCTGACTGGTCTTTGCGCTGTGATGCATTTCAACTGGATGTGCATCCTCAGACACACATTCAGCTGAAGCAGGCGCTGGGGTAGACGGGCCCCTCTACCCCAGGTGTGACCTCTGCAACTGCGATTGTTATGCCCCTGCCTAGCCCCATTGTCTTGATCTGCTACCTTCCTGGAATTCTGACATCAGACCATGATCTTACTACGCCTTTTGTCTTACCTTTTTGTTTATTAGTGACCCACTTGGTATTTGACCCTGGACTTCCAGATTACCCAGACTCTCAGCTAGCCTGTGACTAGTGTCTAGTGCAGTGATGGCGAACCTATGACACGCGTGTCAGCACTGACACACGTAGCCATTTTCAGTGACACGCGGCCGCCGGAGAAACTACAAGTAGGATTCGGTACTCTGCGATCCTAGTTTTGTCAGAGTTTACTTTTTCTCACTCGCTAGACTCGCTATTTGGATAAAAACCACAGACACGGCAGCAAAAAACTGTTGCGAGTGGGGCTTCCGACACGGCAATGCGAGCGCTTTCCGAGACATCTGCGATTTGTAAATCGCACATTACTTGCTATTACTCGCTTCCCCATTCATTAACATTGGACTCGCTAGACTCGCAACGAGTAGCGAGTCCCGGGGTCGGACTCGCTAGAGTCAAGCGATTCCGAGTAATTTAGGACTCGCCCATCACTAACTACAGGGCCAGGTGCAGTAGCTGAGGGAAAAAAAAGGTGCTGGAGGTCTGTAGGCCAGAACAGCAGAGCTCCGGCACAGAGCGTCTAGTCCTGGGACTTCCGGTAGGCGGAACTTGCTGGTTGGCGCAGCAGGGAGCAGCGGAACGCTGTGGGGGACGCATATCTGAGGCCCTGTGATCGCTGTCTGGAGGTCTGTCTGGAGGTCCAGTGATTACTACAGCAACCATCCTCCAGTGAAAGGTTCTGGGCAGAATCTGGGGTGTCATGATTGTGTGATTGGCCATTACTGAGATAAGTGAGGGGGAGGCTGGAAGAGGCCTGTGCTATGGGTGCCGTTTCCCGGCATTAATTTACATAAGGAACGCCATCTTGCTGCATAGTACAGACTCCATTTCACCACTATATTATTGTTGCGCACCCTATTAATCCCTATTTCTGCCCTTTTCTAAAAGACAGTTAACCCTAATTGCCCCACACAAGTTAAATAACAGCAAGACCAACAAAAGAAACCAACTGACAGATTAACAAAGAAGTCACTAAGCAGGTAAATTAAATATTAAACATATTTGTTATTTAAACTATAAATATCGTAAAATTAGGTTTTTTTTTCTCAAGGTGACACACCTCCCGATTTATGCTCGGTTTTTTGGCGAATTTTGACACACCAAGCTCAAAAGGTTGCCCATCACTGGTCTAGTGTCACTCTGATCCTGAGCTTTATTGCTGTAGTCATGAGAGCTCCATCATATAGTAGTGGAAAATAGAATGCAAAATATCCAACAGGGCCTTTAACTGTCACATATATTCAGGGTCGGTTTTAGGCAAAGTGGGGCCCTGGGCAAAAGGTTAAAGTGGGCCCTAAATGCTCACGTATTGCACAGTCACCCTTAGACATTTGGGTTATATGTACAAGCACCGAATTCAGATTGGTGAATGAGTGCGATCTATAATATTCAAGTCATTCAGCGCTTGTTTCCGGACTTGTTACACAGAATGATAAAGAATCATTGGTGCAGAACAATCACCGGTAGAGAAATCTGTCTTCTACAGTATCATGTTATCGGCAGCACGTTTGCAGCAGGGGATGTGCTGTCGAGAGCAAGGATTTTTGTTCCTCCATAAACATCCAAACACCCAATGATGAGCATTTTGCTCGTTTGTTGGGCGATTTCTGACATGTTTACTCCTAGGAACTCTAATCTGTGCTGCTGGGATTTATAAATGTGGATGTTACATACACGCAACACACGGTATGTGACGCAAACACTATATATTACATGTATACACCAAGCACACACACACATAGACACACACACATATATATATATACACCGAGCACACACACATAGACACGTATACATTCCCATCATTGTCTGTCATAGGGTGGTTTCACACTGGCGTTTGCAAACGCCGCGCACCGAACGCAGCCAAACGCTTGAGCACATGCGTTCCTATGTTTAACATGGGAACGCATGTGCCTGCGTTTGGCTGCGTTCGGTTGCGTTTGCGCACAATTTGTTCACCCTCCGAGCGCACTGTGGACGCAACATGTTGCATTTTTTGTGCGGTCGCGGGCGCTTGATTTATCAGCAAGCGCACAAACGACGCATAGAAGTCAATGGATCCGCAGTGTCCTCCGCATGACAGTGCAGGAGAACGCTGCGGATCTCATTGAAATATCTCCCGGTGGCCACCGGTGATCACCGGCAGCCACCGGGAGATCTGCTAAAGTCGCCGCTGCTCTCCCGCCGGTGTCAGCGGGGAGAAACAGCTGATCTGACAGCTGTTTAAATCTCCCGCGCTGACACCGAATAGATGATGTCGGCGCGGGAGATTTGAAGCAGGGATCAGCTGTTTCATATCTCCCGCGCTGATATCACCCTATTCGGTGTCGGTGCGGGAGATTTAAACAGCTGTCAGATCAGCTGTATCTTCAAATCTCCCGCACTGACACTGGCGGGAGATCAGCTGTGCCGGGAGGAGGAGACCTCTGCCGCTGATCTCCTCCTCCCGGCCGCCCCAGAGGCAGCTGATTGGCTACCCGGGGTGCATATTAATGTGAATGCATGCGGAGATTCTCCGCTGCGTTGACATTAATATAATAATAATAATACTTTATTTATATAGCGCCAACATATTCCGCAGCGCTTTACAATGTAGGGTTAGAGTACAGAAAATACAGTAAGTAATTACAATAGAGAACAAATAAAGTACAATAATTGGATACAAAACAATAGGTATAGAATCAATGTGAAAAAAAATACAATAAATAAAGCAAGAAATGAAGGTGACCCTGCTCAAAAGAGCTTACAATCTACAACGGGATAGGGGTTGCACAAGGTGCCGGGGCTTATTGCACTGGTGGTCCAGGCATCTTGAGGAAATGGGGTATAGGGCTAAGCTTACATGGATGGTCATTATACAGTCTGTGTAGACCTTTATGGTTTGGTGGAGTTTGTAGAAGAGTAATGTCCAGAGGGATAGCCCCTTCACTGTCTACAGTACAATGGACTTATTAGGGAGTATGATAGGCCGCCTTAAAAAGATGCGTTTTTAGGGATCGTCTGAAGCCATGCAAGTTGTGGATAGTCCTGATTTCTTTGGGTAAAGCATTCCAGAGGTTTGGTGCAGCTCTGGAAAAGTCTTGGAGCCGGGAGTGGGAGGATCGGATTAGTGCAGATGTTAGTCGAAGGTCATTTGAGGAACGTAGAGAGCGGGTGGGGTGATAGACAGAGATGAGGGAGGAGAGGTAGGGGGGAGCTGCACTGTGAAGAGCTTTGTGGGTGAGAACTAGCAATTTGAATTTGATCCTGTAATATACGGGCAGCCAGTGCAATGACTGGCACAGAGCAGAGGCATCTGAGTAACGATTGGCCAGATGGGTGATCCTGGCTGCTGCATTAAGGATGGACTGGAGAGGAGAAAGTCTGGTGAGGGGGAGGCCGCTTAATAGAGAGTTGCAATAGTCAAGGCGGGAATGGATTAGGGCCACGGTGAGGGTTTTTGTTGTTTCCAGGGTGAGAAAGGGGCGGACTCTAGAGATATTCTTCAGGTATAAGCGACAGGAGCGGACGAGAGATTGTGTGTGGGAGGAGAAGGAGAGATCGGTGTCAAACATAACACCCAGACAGCGAGCCTGCTGCCTAGGCGTTATCGTAGTGCCGCATACTGAGAGAGAGATGTCCGATTTAGGGAGGTTAGTGGATGGGGGGAGCAGAAGAAGTTCAGTTTTGGAAAGGTTTAGTTTCAAATAGAGAGTGGACATGATATTGGAAACTGCAGCTAGACAGTCATTGGTGTTCTTTACTACCGCAGGGGTAAGGTCAGGGGCTGAAGTGTATAGTTGTGTGTTATCAGCATAAAGATGGTACTGGAAGCCAAATCTGCTGATGGTCTGTCCAATCGGGGCCGTGTAGAGAGAGAAGAGGAGAGGGCCAAGGACTGAACCCTGAGGGACTCCAATAGTGAGGGGAAGAGGGGAAGAAGTGGAGCCAGCAAAAGATACACTGAAAGAGTGGTCAGAAAGATAGGAGGAGAGCCAGGAGAGAGCAGTGTCCTTTATGCCAATGGAGTGCAGCATGGAAAGTAGGAGCTGATGGTCGACAGTGTCAAAAGCTGCAGAGAGATCAAGGAGAATAAGCAGAGAGTGGTCACCATTACGTTTTGCTGTCAGAAGGTCATTGGTCACTTTGATGAGGGCAGTTTCTGTGGAGTGAAGGGGGCGGAAACCAGACTGTAAAGGATCTAGAAGAGAGTGAGCGGAGAGGTAACGGGTGAGGCGGGAATAGACCAGGCGCTCCAAGAGTTTAGAGATGAAGGGGAGATTGGAGACTGGTCTGTAGTTATTTGTGCAGGTTGGGTCGAGAGTGGTTTTCTTTAATAATGGAGTAATGATCGAGTGTTTGAAGGAGGAGGGTTAAATGCCAGAAGAGAGGGAGAGATTGAAGATTTTGGTTAGATGAGTGGTGACGACTGGAGAGAGGGACTGGAGCAGGTGTGAGGGAATGGGGTCAGTAGTGCATGTGGTGGGACGAGAGGAAGAAAGGAGCCTGGAGACTTCTTCTGTGACTGGGTCAAATGTGGAGAGTGAACCGGAGGAGATGTAGGGAAGAATGGGGGTGGCAGCGCTTGGAGGCTGAGAGCTGATTTCCTGGCGGATGTTGTCTATTTTCTCCATGAAGTAAGAAGCCAGGTCATCAGCACAGAGGTCAGTGATGGGGGCCTGCACTTTAGGACTGAGGAGAGAGTGAAAGGTGTCAAAGAGTTTTTTTGGATTGTTGGATAGTGAGGAGACCAGGGTGGTGAAGTAGGTCTGTTTGGCAAGGTGAAGGGCAGAGTTGTAGGTTTTTAGCATGAATTTATAGTGGATGAAGTCTCCTGGTGAGCGAGTTTTCCTCCATAGACGTTCAGCACTCCTGGAGCATCGCTGGAGGAATCGAGTTTGTGGTGTGAGCCAGGGTTGTTTTGTTCTCTGTTTGGAGGTTCTGCGGGTGAGGGGCGCTACTTGGTCCAGGGAGCTTCTGAGAGAGTTATTGTAGTGATTTACTGCCTGATCTGGACAGGAGATTGAAGAGATTGGGGACAGAGATGAGATGAGGGAGTCTGTGAGTGCTTGAGGGTTAATGGCCTGTAGATTTCTGGATGTGTGATAGGTAGGATTGGGCTGTGTTGGCCGAGGGTTAGTGAGTGAGAAGGAAAGAATGTTGTGGTCAGAGAGTAGAGTTGAGTTATCCAAGGGGGAGGATGAGCAGAGCCGGGTAAAGACAAGGTCAAGGGTGTTACCGTTTTCGTGTGTCTTAGAGGTTGAGAGCTGTGATAGGCCAAGAGAGGTAGTTAGAGATAGGAGCTGGGATGCAGATGGGGAGATGGGGCTGTTTATGGGAATGTTAAAGTCTCCCAGAATAAGGGTTGGTAAATCTGAGGACATGAAATGCGGGAGCCAAGTGGAGAAATGGTCGAGAAACTGGGTGGGTGACCCTAGGGGGCAGTATACCACCGCTACTTTGAGGGGGAGGGGATGGAATAGCCTAATGGTATGGACCTCAAAAGAAGGGAATGAGAGTGATGGGGCTGGAGGAATGACCTGGAAAGTACATTGTGGGGACAGGAGGAGGCCAACTCCACCGCCACGTCTGTTCCCAGGTCTAGGGGAGTGAGAGAAGTGTAAGCCGCCGTAAGAAATAGCAGCAGGGGAAGCAGTGTCTGAATCCTGGATCCAGGTTTCTGTGAGGGCCAGCAGGTTAAGAGAGTTGGTAAGGAAGTAATTGTGAATGAAGGGAAGTTTGTTGCATACAGACCGTGGATTCCAGAGAGCGCAATTAAAAGAGGGAGATGAAGGTGTGCAGGTGATATTAATAAGGTTAGTGAGGTTTCTGTGTGAGGTGGGAGAGGGGTTGAAGTTAGCAGAGGGTGGACCAGGGTTGGGAGAGATATCACCTGAGAGGAGCAGCAGTAAAAGGAGAAAGAGCAGATAGTTTTTGGAATTAGGACATGATTTATTGTGACAAACTTTGGAATATGATGGGCTGAGAGTCTTCAGTAAACTGAAGATAGCATGGGAGCTGTACATAGAGTAGGGCAGGAGAGAGGGGCTGATGTGAATGAGTGGTGATGGAGGGGGGATGGGGTGATAAAAATTGGTGGCGAGAGCACATAAGAAAACAAACAGTGAAATACAAGACATGGTAAAGATTAGTAGTGAATGGAGTTATGCACAGTGTTGGAGTGACCCTCTATGTCATTGTCTTCCAGCAAGAGCGCATAGAACAAAGATATTGAAGTAAAGGACATGGTGATAGGGAAAGGAAAAGAAGTTAAATATTTTTTTTTATTTTTTTTTTTCCTCTCCCTTTTAAATAGAGTGGCTTACCTGACTCCTGCCCTGACTAACTGCCATGAAATAACTGCATCCACTTAGCATTCAATGCCACTTTGCATGAGATGCCACACGTGTACCCCTTAAGACTGAACTAAATATATAGGACACACTACCAGATTCAGGTGAGGGGGAATGTGGGAGGGAACATGGTATCAGGTAATTAACATCTACAAGAAACAGCAGGGGTGAAAGGATGAAAGGCCACAGACATTAGGCAAGGCTTCCTCTACACTATAACACCTCCAACGAGATAACATTTACAAATGTGGCAAATTGTCATATACTGGTGAGAGGAATGCATACAGGCATACAGAAGACACAGGAAACATTGCAATAAGTGCAGAGATGGAATATTACCATTACACTATATGATTCAAGCTGAAGTTACAAGGAGATCATTGCAGCAGTCACAGGCTGCGTTTGCGTCTGCATGCCATACGCATGCAGACACAAACGCTAGTGTGAAACCAGCCACACAGGACGGCTCCTCCATGGAGAGTCGCTTCTAACCACTAATGGTGGGGTTACACGTCCCGATATCGCGGCGATATTGGAGGCAACGACGCGGGAGCGCGCATTTAGTGCACGTTTCTCCCTGCATCGCATCGCCAGTTTACATGCCGCGATATCGGGATGCAACGTCCCTACGATGTGCACGCCCACCAACCCAGGAACAACCATTTAACATGGGAGTGAATGGGTGACGTCAGCGTGCACATCGTAGTTGGGCTGTCACACGCTGCGATGCTGCTACAACGGCCTTGCGATATCGGAGAGTTGAATAGCTCTGCTATTCAACTCCGATATCGTTTTGGCATCGTTCCAGCATCGCGTTGTACGCTAAAACAGTACAACGCGCGCCCGATATCGGCTCCAACTCGCGACCCACGTGACATTTTGTCGGAGTTGGGTCGGAGTTGGACGCTGATATCGCGGCGTGTAAACCCACCATTATACTCCGACCAAAAGATGGGGATTGTGAACACAGGACTCCTTATATTGATTAAAAATTACCTACAAGTGTTTAATAAAATAGGATTTGCAAACTGGAGATTCAGTAAGAGGAATGTTTTCATAGGATCACCTACTTACATGTCATCTTTAACAAAGATCTGCTATATTCTTCATATGATAAAACAAATACATTTGAATTAAGCCCCATCCTGGTGTCTTGTGTTGTTCTGGGGTCACTAGAGAAAATATTGATCTTAAAGGAGTTGTCCAGAATTCTATAAACGACTGATTTCTTTCAAAAACAGCGCCACCCCTGTCTACTGGTTGCATGTGATATTGCAGGTCAGCTTAATTGAAGGGAATGGGCCTATGCTATAATACCACATGCCACCTGTACACAGGGGTGGCACTGTTTTTGAAAGAATGTAGTAAAGTTTTATTAATCCTGGACATCCCCTTTAATGCCTTGTAAGTTCTGCTTGATAACTGGCTACAAATGTAGGAATTAAAGGGATCATGTCACCTCCAAAACACCTCCTAAGCTATCAAAACATGTCCCTGCAGCATATTATCACTAATATCACACTCCTTTTGTCTCCTAAAAGCATCCTGTGAAAGTGGAGAAAAACGTTTTAATACTTACTCATTAGTGATTATAATTAGCAGGGGCCATATTATTTAGTCACCAGGGGGTGTTGTTTAGCAGCTCCAGGATCCAGCCCTCTCTCTGTCTGTGCTGCTGTGAAACTTAAACTGAAGGCAGGACTAATGATTTGCATTCTGTGAGTGATAGAGAGAGGGGAGGGCAATGCCTGCACATCACGGCAGAACACACAGAGACAGGGTGGATCCTGGAGCTGCAAAACAGCCCACCTTGGTGACTAAAGAATATAGCCCCTGCTAATTATAATCACTAATGAGTGAGTATTAAAACGTTTTTCTCCACTTTCACAGGATGCTTTTAGGAGACAAAAGAAGCGTGAGATTAGTGATGGGAGGCTGCAGGGACATGTTTTGCTAGCTTAGGAGGCGTTTTGGAGGTGACAGGATCCCTATAAGGAGGTCCCCTAACTAATTACTCCCATCATGAACATGTGAAGATTCAAGCCTGTGGGGGGGCGCTCCTGCTATTATACGGTAATTACAAGGATTTTATAACTTTTACCACGGAGTGATTTTTCGTTTTTTCCCTCTGCTTCTTCCAAGAGCCAGAACTTTTTTATTTTTCCTTCCACATAGCCGTACGAGGGATTATTTTTTGCAGGATGAGTTGTACTATTGAATGACATCATTCATTCTACCACAAGATGTGCTGGAGAATGAGAAAAACATTCCAAGTGCTTTGAAATTGCAAAAAAGTGCAATTCCACAATTTTTTTTAGTTTTTTATTTATCATGTTAACTATATGGTAAAAGTGACTTCATAAGTTGATTATCTAGGTCAGAATAAGAAGATACTGAACATTTTTTTTATTTCAATCCTAAAAAAAACCTGAAATTTGTAAAAAAAAAAAATAAAAAAAATAAATTTGCTTTATTCGCCATTTTCCGAGACCCATGATGTTTTAATTTTTGAAGATACAGGGCTATGTGAGGGCTTACTTTATGTGCCCTGAGCTAACATTTTTACTGATATCATTTTGAGTCAGATACAACATTTTGATCGCCTTTTATTGCACTGTATTGTAACAATGTGGTGGCCCAAAAAACATAATTCAGGCGTTTTTATTTTTTTCCCGTTACGCCATTTACCAATTGGATTATTTACTTCATATATTGATAGCTTAGATTCTTACGAACGCAGCGATACCAAATATGTGTATTTTTTTTTTAGTTTTTTCTACTGTTTTATTGCCATTTTCAGTTCAGCTCCTTTGGGGGCCCCAAAGAGAGTGGCCCTGGACAACTGCCCAGTTTGCCCCCCGTAACGCCGGCCCTGCATATATTTAACAGTATTTTTTTTTCTGATTTGAGACGGACAGGCCTATTGACCTTCCCAACACCTTCAAAATGTGGTGCTGGAAAAACGATGTAAGGCTGCTTTCACATCAGCAGTTTTTGACGATCGCGGCAGATGCGGTGAAAAAACCACATCTGCCGCGATTACCGCATAACCGCTGCACTTGCGGCACAGTTGCGGCAAGCCCCATACAATATCTATGGGGGCTTGCGGAAGGTGCGGCAAGTGCGGTATCGGCACTTGCGGCAGGTGCGACCGCAAAAAAAAAACGCGGCCGACCGCGTTTTTTTTTCGCGGCCGCACCTGCCGCAAGTGCCGAAACCGCACTTGCCGCACACTTACCGCAAGCCCCATAGACATTGCATGGGGCTTGCCGCAACTGTGCCACAAGTGCAGCGGTTATGCGGTAATCGTGGCAGATGCGTTTTTTTCACCGCATCTGCCGCGAACGGCAAAAACCGCTGATGTGAAAGTACCCTTATCAATACCATGGAGGGCAAGAAGAACAAATGAATCAATTTTGGAACAAATCAAGCCTGACATGTCACTTAAATCAAGGATCACCAAGCTACAACTTGCCTAATTTGGACACATTACACAAAGAGAAAAATCACTAATGAAGGTCATTATTGTAGGAACAACAAAAGGAGCAAGGCGAAGAGGAAGACCAGCAACCCAATGGATTGATACTGGCAAGATAATGACAGAGAAAACTATGGTGATCTAGCTAGTCTCGCACAAGATAGATCTTCCAACATAGCTTTCATCCATCAAGTTTCCATGACTTCATATCAAGTTGAAGGCCGATAAATAATCCCTACCTAGGTTCCAGAGCCCAGGATGTACAACAAACTACAGTTGTGGCCAAAAGTATTGACACCCCTGCAATTCTGTCAGATAATACTCAGTTTCTTCCTGAAAATGATTGCAATCACAAATTCTTTGGTATTATTATCTTCATTTAATTTGTCTTAAAGGGAACCAACCACCCCCAATGACCCCCCCGGACTATTAATATCAGTCCCTACACACAGCACATACATGTGCTGCACTGTTTTTTGCTAAATAAACTGTTTTTTAAAACTAAAGATAATGATTTTTAAAGTTTAAAACAGAACGACGGTTGGGCGGGACTTATCTGTGGAAAACGACGAGATGTGATGCCAATCATCTTCCCTGTGTCCCCTCGCAGCAGTTATGGCCAGCCCTTTGTGCAGCGTCACAGCCCTGTGCACGGGCTCGCATGCCCGTGCACACGTCATCATCTACAGCCGGGAAGCGAGCGCGCGCTCTGTCTTCCATAGCCGAGCGCAGGAAGACAGAGCGCGCGCTCGCTTCCCGGCTGTAGATGATGACGTGTGCACGGGCATGCGAGCCCGTGCACAGGGCTGTGACGCTGCACAAAGGGCTGAACTTCAATGCTGCGAGGGGAGACAGGGAAGATGATTGACATCAGATCTCGGCGGTTTCCACAGATAAGTCCCGCCCAACCGTCGTTCCGTTTTAAACTTTAAAAATCATTATCTTTAGTTTTAAAAAACAGTTTATTTAGCAAAAAACAGTGCAGCACATGTATGTGCTGTGTGTAGGGACTGATATTAATAGTCCGGGGGGTCATTGGGGGTGGTTGGTTCCCTTTAAATGAAAAAACACAAAAGAGAATGAAGCAAAAAGCAAAACATTGATCATTTCACACGAAACTCCAAAAATGGGCCAGACAAAAGTATTGGCACCCTCAGCCTAATATTTGGTTGCACAACCTTTAGTCAAAATAACTGTGATCAACTACTTCCGGTAACCATCAATGAGTTTTTTACAATGCTTTGCTGGAATTTTAGACCATTCTTCTTTGGCAAACTGCTCCAGGTCCCTGATATTTGAAGGGTGCCTTCTCCAAACTGGCATTTTTAGATCTCTCCACAGGGGTTCTATGGGATTCAGGTCTGGACTCATTACTGGCCACCTTAGAAGTCTTCAGTGCTTTCTCTCAAACCATTTTCTAGTACTTTTTGAAGTGTGTTTTGGGTCATTGTCCTGCTGGAAGACCCATGACCTCTGAGGGAGACCCAGCTTTCTCACACTGAGCCCTACATTATGCTGCAAAATTTGTTGGTAGTCTTCAGACTTCATAATGCCATGCACACGGTCAGTGCCAGAGGCAGCAAAGCAACCCCAAAACATCAGGGAACCTCCGCCACGTTTGACTGTAAGGACCATGTTCTTTTCTTTGAATGCCTCTTTTTTTCTCCTGTAAACTCTATTTTGATGCCTTTTCCCAAAAAGCTCTACTTTTGTCTCATCTGACCAGAGAACATTCTTCCAAAACGTTTTAGGCTTTCTCAGGTAAGTTTTGGCAAACTCCAGCCTTGCTTTTTTATGTCTCAGGGTAAGAAGAGGGGTCTTCCTGGGTATCCTACCATACCGTCCCTTTTCATTCAGACGCCGATGGATAGTACGGGTTGACACTGTTGTACCCTCGGACTGCAGGGCAGCTTGAACTTGTTTGGATGCTAGTCGAGGTTCTTTATCCACCATTCGCACAATCTTGCGTTGAAATCTCTCATCAATTTTTCTTTTCCGTCCACATCTAGGGAGGTTAGCCACAGTGCCATGGGCTTTGAACTTCTTGATGACACTGCGCACGGTAGACACAGGAACATGCAGGTCTTTGGAGATGGACTTGTAGTCTTGAGATTGCTTATGCTTCCTCACAATTTGGTTTCTCAAGTCCTCAGACAGTTCTTTGGTCTTCTTTCTTTTCTGTATGCTCAATGTGGTACACACAAGAACACAGGACAGAGGTTGAGTCAACTTTAATCTATGTCAACTGGCTGCAAGTGTGATTTAGTTATTGACAACACCTGTTAGGTGCCACAAGTAAGTTACAGGTGCTGTAATTACACAAATTAGAGAAGCATCACATGATTTTTCTAACAGTGCCAATACTTTTGTCAACCCCCTTCTTTATGTTTGGTGTGGAATTATATCCAATTTGGCTTTAGGACAATTCTTTTTGTGTTTTTTCATTGAAGACAAATTAAATGAAGATAATAATACCAAAGAATTTGTGATTGCAATCATTTTCAGGAAGAAACTGAGTATTATCTGACAGAATTGCAGGGGTGTCAATACTTTTGGCCACAACTGTATGTAGCCACTATAGTTACGCCCCTACTTTATTACCTGTCATGGAAGCACACTAGCTGGCATTTTATGGGCTAACCTCCAAAGCTCTTTTACAGGTGCATCTGTGGTTTATCTCATGAAGCTGCCAATGTTATGGAAAAAGAGAATTTTGTTTACGTACCGTAAATTCTTTTTTCTTTAATCATCAATGGGAGACCCAGACAATGGGGTTTAGGGCACTGCCCTCCGGAGGTCACACTAGGTACTACAAGTTTGTAGACACCGCCTCCTCCGCTTATAAACCCCTACCGCAGGGAACATCCTCAGTTTGGTCTACAAGCTGCGAGGAGGAAATAAACCACACCCGAAACATCGGGAAGAATGCCGTACACAAAACGGTTCAACAACCCGGCAAACACTGTCTCAACAGAGAACAGAGCAAATGCAAAAACATGCAAAGGAACAACTGGGTGGGTGCTGGGTCTCCCATTGATGATTAAAGAAAAAAGAATTTACGGTACGTAAACAAAATTCTCTTTTTTCTGGTCATCATAATGGGAGACCCAGACAATGGGGATGTCCTAAAGCAATACCCCAGGGCGGGAAGAGTTCCTCAACAAGACGGAAAACACATGGTTCCCTTTAAAGGTGGGCAACCGCCGCCTGGAGAACCCGCCTGCCCAAACTCGCATCCGCAGAGGCATGGGCATGCACCATATAGTGCTTAGAAAAAGTGTGCAGGCTGGACCAAGTGGCCGCCTGACACACCTGTAGAGCAGACGCTCTATGTCGCAAGGCCCAGGAGGCACCTACAGCTCTAGTAGAGTGTGCCTTCAAACCCACCGGGAGAGGCAAACCAGAAGACCGGTAAGCCTCCTGAATGGGAGCCTTGATCCATCTGGCCAAGGTCGACTTCGAAGCCGCGGACCCCTTACAGCGACCCATCGTGAGGACAAATAAGGAATCCGAACTCCTAAAGGAGGCGGTCCTGGACACATAAATGCGTACAGCCCTCACGAGATCCAGAGTATGGAGGTCGCGCTCAACCTGATGAACGGGAGCGGGGCAAAATGATGGGAGAACAATCTCCTGGTTTAGGTGAAACGTTGAAACCACCTTCGGCAAGAATTCTGGCCGTGGGCGCAACACCACCTTGTCTTGGTGAACCACCAGAAAGGGTGACTTGCACGAAAGTGCAGCCAATTCTGAGACCCTTCTCAGGGACGTAATTGCCACCAGAAAGACCACTTTCTGGGACAGACGAGAGAGAGAGATGTCTCTCAGTGGCTCAAACGGCGGTTTCTGCAGAGCCGCCAGGACCATGTTGAGGTCCCAAGGGTCCAGAGGTCGCCTGTAAGGCGGAACCACCCGAGCTACCCCCTGCAGAAATTGGCGGACCTTCGGCAGGAGCGCCAAGCGCCTGTCAAACAGCACTGAAAGTGCTGATACTTGACCTTTCAGAGAGCCAAGGGATAATCCCAACTCCAACCCCGACTGTAGGAAAGCCAACAATGTCGGGATGGACAATGGCCACGGTGAACATCCATCAGAGGCACACCAGGAGAAAAAGATTTTCCACGTTCTGTGGTATATCTTCCTGGAGACAGGTTTCCTAGCCCTATTCATAGTGGTAACCACTGTAGGAGAGAATCCTCTGGACGTCAGCAGCCAGGCCTCAAGAGCCATGCAGTCAATCTGAGGGCCCTGGAATTGAGGTGGAAGAATGGGCCTTGCGCGAGTAGATCTGCGCGTTCTGGAAGAGCCCACCGGTGTCCGCCTGACAGTTGCCACAGGTCCGGGTACCAGGACCTCCTGGGCCAATCTGGAGCCACTAGAATGGCTACTCTGCATTCCATCCTGACTTTCCACAGGACCCTGGGAATCAGAGCCAGAGGCGGGAACACATATGGCCGCTGGAAGCTGGACCAACTCAGGATCAGGGCATCCGCCCCCAGAGACTGAGGATCCCACGATCTTGCCATGTATTGGGGCACCTGATGATTCAGCCGTGAGGCCATCAGATCCACGTCCGGAGTGCCCCATCTGCCGCAGATGTCCCGGAAGACGTCTGGATGAAGAGACCACTCTCCGGCGTCCATGCCCTGTCGGCTCAGGTAGTCGGCCTCCCAGTTCTCGACCCCTGGGATGTGAACTGCGGAGATCAGGCAGCCGTTTTCCTCCACCCAGGCTAGAATGCGGTGGACTTCGGCGAGGGCCTGAGCACTTCTGGTCCCTCCCTGATGATTTATGTAGGCGACGGCCGTCGCATTGTCGGACTGCACCCGAATGGGGTGTCCTGACAGGAATTTCTGAAACGCCAGGAGCGCCAGATAGACCGCCTTGATCTCCAGCACGTTGATCTGCAATGCCGACTCCGACTGAGTCCAGAGGCCTTGAGCCCTGTGGTGTAAGAACACCGCACCCCAGCCCTTCAGACTGGCATCGGTGGTTACCACTAACCATGATGGTTTGAGGAAGGACCGGCCCCGAGACAAGTGGTGTGGCTGTAGCCACCACTGCAGGGAATCCCTGGTCGGCAGGGAAAGTGTCACCAGCCGATTCAGCGAGATCGTCCTCTTGTCCCATCTGTGAAGAATCTCCAGCTGGAGAGGACGGAGGCGAAACTGTGCGAACGGCACCGCCTCTATCGCCGCTACCATGCGTCCCACCAGTCTCATCAATACCCGTAGGGATGAGTGTGGTGACAGGAGGACTGCTTGTACTCCTGATTGGATCGCCATCTGTTTGACTCGTGGCAGAGACACCAGGGCTGAGGCTGTGTTGAAGTCCATGCCCAGATATGTCAAAGACTGGGTCGGAACTAGCGTTGACTTCTGAATATTGAGGAGCCAACCGAACTGTTCCAGAGACCGCATGGTCACATCCAGGCTCTCTTGACAGAGGTGTTCTGATGGCGCCCTGACCAGCAGGTCGTCTAAATAGGGAATGACGGCATGTCCCTGCATGTGCAGGAGAGCCATCATGGAAGCCATCACTTTTGTGAACACCCCGGTGCCGAGGCTAGCCCGAATGGCAGTGCCACAAATTGGAAGTGTTCTTCCCCCACTGCGAATCGCAACCAGCGCTGATGAGCCGGTGCAATGGGTACGTGAAGGTAAGCGTCTCTGATATCTATGGACGCTAGGAAGTCCCCCTGTGACACAGCTGCGATCACGGAGCGCAGTGATTCCATACGGAACTTCCGAACCAACACGTGACGGTTGAACAACTTCAGGTCCAGTACTGGGCGGAAGGATCCGTCCTTCTTTGGGACGATAAAGAGGTTGGAGTAAAAACCCCTGAACCTCTCTCCGGAAGGCACCGGGATTACCACTCCGTCTCTGCGGAGACCCTCCAACACCTGGTAAAAAGCCTGAGCTTTTTCTGGTGACGGGACCGACCGATGGAATCGGGATATCGGTTTTGACGTCAGCTCTATCCTGTACCCTCGCGAGATCACGTCTCGAACCCACTGATCTTGAACGTGAAGCAGCCACTTGTCCTGAAAGCGAGACAAGCGGCCCCCCACCTGTGGGGAGGCAGGATGAAAGAGCGAGTCATGTAGAGGTGGGTTTGGGGGTGGCAGCTGCCGCTCCCGCCGGCTTCTTTGGACGACTCTTAGAGCGCCACTGGGAAGCGGGCTTTCCCCCTCGGTCCGTGCGAGCGGACGGTGCTGATGACTGCGAGCTGGAACGAAAGGACCACTGTTTTGGGTTCCTTTTAACGGTATACCGTGGCTTAGGCTTATTCTGCGGTATCTTAGACTCAGCAGAATCCTTAATTAGCTTGTCCAGTTCGGTGCCAAAAAGCCTGTCACCAGCAAACGGAAGATTCTGCAAAATCTTCTTGGATGTGGCATCTGAGTCCCAAAGACGCAGCCACAACAACCTGCGGATCGCTATAGCATTGGCCGAAGCCACAGCTGAGCGAGTGGCAGTTTCCAGAGTCGCCGTCCTGGCGTAGTCCGCATAGGCCCTTGCCCTTTCGGTAAGTGCTAGGACCTCTGGACTGGATCTTGCCATGTCAGAGATACCATCCAAGCAGGTAGTAATCGCTTGTAAGGTCCAGACCGTGGCAAAATTAGGGGCAAATGAAGACCCCACAGCCTCATAGGAAGACTTGGCGAGCTGCTCGACCTGTCTATCAGTAGCATCCTTCAGTGAGGAGCTATCAGAGGCAGAGAAAAGGGAGCGTGCAGCAATCCTGGTCATGGAAGCGTCCACCTTCGGGGACTGCGACCACTCCTGTAGCACCTCCTGGGGAAAGGGGAAGCGATTGTCCTTGGTTTTACGGACATAACGCCGCCCAGGATGTAACCTGGGAGCTCTAACCACCCTTCCAAAATTAGTGTGGTCCATGAAGGAGCCACTTGGTCTAGCCTCAGGCCGCAGCCATTGATAGACCTCCTTCGGGTGCACCGTCACCTCCTCAGGGGGTGTCACGAGACGTAAAGTCTCGTTGATAGAGGACACCAGATCCTCCACCCCGTCTGGTGGTTCAGATACAGACACAGACCCGAAATTTGAACCCCCATCATCTTCCTCACCATCAGAGGAACGCTCCTCCTCAGAGAGAGTATGGAGCTCGGGTGAATCCTCACGACGAGCCCGCTTAAGGGGTCTCGCAGCAGAAGAGGGGGACACCCGGGGGTAACTGGATGGAGTAGCTGGGCTATCCAGTCTCCTATTAAGTGCCTCCAGGGATTGCGACATGGAGGACAGCTGAGACAGCAGAGATTCATTGATCTTATTCTGAGTCTCCCATGGCCCTGAGATCACCTGAACCTCAGGGTATAGCACCGGAGCTGCTGACTCAGCAGTGCCAGCCCGGGCCTCCGGGCGTCCGCAGTTATTGCAGGACCCCTCCACCAGTGCACCATTGCATGCAGCACAGGTAATGGTGGTTACTGCCGCCTTAGCAGCACGCTTCCCGGCTGAGGACATCGCCACAGTAGGGGAAAATAAGCCAAATTGCCGACAACAAAACCGGGAATCCCGGTGGCTTACCGACCGCAGTAAAGCGGTATGAGGAAGCGGTGTGTGTGTGACCTCCGCGACGGTTTCCGGTCTCCCCTCTGGAGTGCAGACGCACGCTGCATAAGAATCCCAACCGGGAAGTGAGGGTAAAGATGGCCGCCGACAGTGAAACTGTGGGCGGCGCCGAAGAGACGCGGGAAACACACACACACGCCCAGCGATGACGTCACCGCACGGGCTGCTTCCCATCCTCCAAGCATCCACAGCATGAGGGAGCCGGAGCCCGCAGCGCGGGAAAGAGTGTAAAAACATTATACACAGACTGCATGTACACCATCCACAGCATGAGGGAACAAACATCCGCAGCCTACGGCCTCAGCCCCTGTGACACACAGGGCGGTCAGCCAGGGTGACCCCAGCACAGGGTACACCCGCAGAACCGCGGACCCGAGGGTAACGCGCGGTCTGAGTGTCCTGAAACACATAAAGTGCCAGACACTACCCCCAGGCACGCAGGAGACACAGAGTGCCTCAGTGCCGGTCCGGTCTGTAAGCACCATTTAGGGAGGCCTCGGACGGGGGTGCAGCACCAGTCTGGTCTGTAAGCACCATTTAGGGAGGCCTCAGACTGGGCCGCTCAGCACCAGTCCGGAGTGTAAGCACCATTTAGGGAGGCCTCGGACTGGGCTGGCTCCAGTCCGGTCTGTAAGCACCATTTAGGGAGGCCTCGGACGGAGCGGAGCTGTGCAAGGCTCCCATCTCCCACTCTCCAGAGCCCCCCAGAGAGGGATGGAGAGGAGCGTAACAGCGTACCGGGAGAACACGAAGTGTCCAGGCTCTAGGCCCTCCGGTACCTCCACCAGCGTGTGCCACTAAGGGTGAGCGGGGAGGCTGTCACCGGTCCCGATAGGACCGTATTACCTTGTCTTCAGACGCCATCACGTAAGTAGTGAGAATGCAGTGAAGTGCAAGCAAAGCGTGATCCTCCGAGCACACTAAGTTTAAAACTGAGGATGTTCCCTGCGGTAGGGGTTTATAAGCGGAGGAGGCGGTGTCTACAAACTTGTAGTACCTAGTGTGACCTCCGGAGGGCAGTGCCCTAAACCCCATTGTCTGGGTCTCCCATTATGATGACCAGAAAAACTGTAGTAATCATAATGGAGACATTGTAATTGTCACTATATGAGGGCACTTTAGTGAAACTGTCAAAATTAGTAACTTTTAAAAGTGACATACAGTATTGTATATAGTAACTGTTATTATTTGAAAATTGTAGCAGACACTGTACTGTTTTAATGTACTGTACCAGAAAGGGTCACACTGGCCCACTGATGGGAACAGGCACTAGCACCTTCAGGCACACCGATAAGATGCCAGCAGGGTGGACAGTGTTACACTAGGTTGGACGGCTCGAGATGCCTGGGTGTCTTTCTGAGTGTTCTTGTTTGGAAAAATCACTTCACTGTTGAATAACGTTTTAAAACTCCTTTTTTTTGTATTTTTATTTCATCGCTGGAGTGATTTTTTAAATCTTAAGTTTAGTTTTAGGGTGTTTTGCTCACAATCAGTTATTGGACTCAGTTACTCCAATCAGTTATTGGAGCGTTTTGGACTCAGTGTATTGCCGCTATGTCCAAAACGCTGCGTTGTACAGTAACAGAATAGTGGATGCGATTTTAAGAAATCCCCTGCTCACTGTGCTTCTGCTCACCACAGCGTCATCTCACCCGTGGTACAGGTTTCTGGACTTCCGCATCTCTGCAGCATGTACATTTCATGCTGCGGAGTCGGACGCGGTCACCATTGGGTGAACCCAGGGAGAAGCCGCCCTGCACCCACTGCAGATGGTGTGTACAGGGTGGCAAAAGTCTCGTTGTGTGCACCTGTGGGTTCCCTCAGGTCCAGAGCTACTGCGTCCAACATGCAGTGCCTCCAGATCGAGAGCACATACCCTTGGGCTGGAAACACACTGTCTGAGTGACATGTGAGTAAGGGCCACGTCACACACACAGATAATTGTGCAGATATTGTTCGCAGATCTCTGTTTGCAGTGAAATCATGGACACATTTTTCCATTTTGTGGCTGTGTACAAATGAACAATGTGTCCATGATTTCACTGCAACCAGAGATCTGCGAACAATATCTGCACAATTATCTGTGTGTGTGACGTGGCCCTTACTTGCATGAGTCTTGGATCATTCACCCGGCATGACCGCTACCTTTTTGGACGGGAAACTGTCAGTGGTATGTTTGTTTTTTGATGCAGCTCCACTGCTCCTGTCCAGAGAGAGGGAAGCCATCCTGGGTGAATGATCCGAGACTCATGAGAGTAACTCGCATGTCACTCAGTGTGTTTCCAGCCCTATACTTGCCCTAAGCTATTTTCATCTCTTTCCACTGCTGCTTGTCAGTCTTCTGCAGCTCCAGTGTGTTATGGAGGTCACAACTTAATACACTATGGGGGCCTCATCGACTTGTATTGAGAGCTTGTGATGTAACTCTTGGTCAGTCAGATGCTGGGCTGTAAAGTCGGTAAGGCAGGTTTCACATCACGGCACTATCAGGTCTGGGGTGAACCTGACAGCCCCAAACCCGATTTGCAAACAGAACCGAAGGGCATGGCCTCTGGTCCTATTTGTAGCTGGATGCAGCCGAGCGCAGCTGTCCCCTGCAAAATGGTGCTGAACATCTTCACAGAGGACAGCTCCCTGGTGCTGAAGTGCAGCGTAGCTCACACTGAACTTCAGCAGCTGGTGTTCAGTTCCCAGTTCCTCCTGGATTGGGGCAATCCTGCCCCATAGGCTCCCATGTTAGGGAGTGCGGATTGTCCCGGATCCGGGAGGATCCAATTTGGAGAGATTTTTCTCCCTGGAGCCCGGGAGAAAAATCCGAATACATCCGGATCCTCCGGACAGATGGAAACCGGATGGCACATAGCTGCCATCCGGCTCCATAGCATACTATGGTATGGGGCCAAAACCTGATCCGGGCCTGTCCGGTTCACAACGGACAGATCTGGATTGGATTTAACTGTGGTGTGAAACCAGCCTAAGCCAAACCACCAACCCTCAATTTCCCTGAATCAGACTCCTTCATACACGGCTCATGTTTAAGTGATGAATTTATTGTAGTACAATGTGAACATCAGGCTTTATTCATTATTATGATACAATCAATATCAAAAGATTAAGGCCCCTTTCACACTAGCATTTTTTTTACAAATTGCGGCAGATGTACCGCATCTGCCACACTTGCGGCAAGCCCCATGCATTGTTTATGGGGCTTGCGGCAGAGTGCGGTATAACCGCGGTTCTGGCACTTGCAGCAGAAGAGAAATGCTGTTGATGAGTTTTTTTTTGCGGCCACAACTGCCGCAAAAGCCCCATAAACAATGCATGGGGCTTGCCGCAAGTGTACCGCAAGTGTGGCAGATGCGGTACATCTGCCGCAATTTGTAAAAAAAAACGCTGGTGTGAAAGGGGCCTTAGATAGAACATAATAATATTCAGCACATTCTGCATTCAACTACTGTACACAATCCAGGCCAGAAGGTACAGGCACAAGTTGGCACTGGAGGACTGAGCGGGCCAAAAGATGGAATACTGGAGTATAAGACTGGGAGCAGAATGGGAGACAACGGCGACATATATACCAGGATGGGGCCAGCTCAAAAACTACATTGATAAGCCCTTAGTCACACAATTGCAGAAATGCTCCCAGGAAACAACAAAAAGAGGCTAAGAACGAAGGTACATTGAAGATAACAATGTTGGCGTTTATGAAGCGTCTTCCTCCGAGCAGCCACAGAGCTCAGGCTTTGGAGCTGGCAGATTATCCCGGCCATAGGGAATGTATAGGTATCCCCAGATGGGTGTGACCAGTGTGAGAGGATCCCTGATGTCACCCTCTATTACTTCCTGACACAGTCACACGCTGCGGCCAGCTGCTGCTCTGCCGGTAAGTGTCCTCTGTACGGCAGTGTGCTCTGCAGTACACCGTATACACAGTGGGACTGTCCTGTAACAGTGTGTCCTCCGGACAGCTATGTGTTCACCGTATGCTGTATACAAGACTGAGCGCTGCCGTAAAGCGCCTAGTGCCGAGCTGTACAATTGTAGCCTCAATCTCCACACATCCCCTCCCCCTCCGTGCCCCCTTCTGGGCACAGTCACGTGTCTGTCAGGCCCCTGTCGGTTGGCTGATCCCGGTGGTGACGTGTACCCCAGCTAGTGAGGTAGAGCTCGGTGGTCCCGCAGCAGCTGTGTGCACTATTCGGTTTGTGATCTTGGAGGCTTCAGATTGACGTCCTGCACAGAGCTCGGTGATGGAGGCGCAGGATCCCGGCAGGTGAGCGCTCGGCCTGCTTATGGAGGGGATCTGCAGCGGCCTACAGTGCCACACTGCGCATGCGCTCTGCTAGGTGCCATTGTGTAGAATGGAGGGAATGAGCATTTATGTCCACTGTCAGCCTGGAGATAGGGAGATGTTGTGTGTATATATAATATACACACAGTGCTGTGCTCTGTTATCACACAGATATTGTGGGGTCAGATGACAGGTATGGAAATCACCTTACTGAACCATGATCCAGGAGAGTGGCGATCACTGATCACAGCAGACTATTATATAGGACCATGATGAGATGATTCTCAGAGAGCGACTGCACTTGCATTTCTAAGGCACTCGCACTCGCAATGCTTACTGAGCGTATAGCGACCCAATGTCGGATTTTCTTCCAACGAAAGGGCACCGCAGCATTGCAATTTAAATAGTGTATTCTTAGAAGGTGCACTATGGAGCGCTGCCAGTGCTGTAACTTGAAGCGTATGAGCCCCAATGCATTATCTCCAACGAGGCCCCAGTTATTGCAAATCTTAAACAGCATTAGTCTTTTTCTATAGGCCTAAGGGAACCTTTGGGGCCCCCAAAGCTCAAGGGCCAGGTGTGATTGCAACCCTTGCACCTGTTGTGGTTATGCCCCTGTGGACTACCCATATGACAGAACAGTGTACCATACTTATGAATAATGCATTATTACACCCTGCCTCTCTGAATGATCCTGCTATACCGATCACTGTATACAAGTGTCAGGGTACACAGCAGATGAGCCTGCTATACCGATCACTATATACAAGTGTCAGGGTACACAGCAGATGAGCCTCCGATACCGATCACTATATACAAGTGTCAGGGTGCACAGCAGATGAGCCTGCGATACCGATCACTATATACAAGTGTCAGGGTACACAACAGATGAGCCTGCTATACCAGTCACTGTATAGAAGTGTCAGGGTATACAGCAGATGAGCCTGCTATACCGATCACTGTATAGAAGTGTCAGGGTGCACAGCGGATGAGCCTGCTGTACCGATCACTGTATACAAGTGTCAGGGTACACAGGCGGATGAGCCTGCTATACTGATCACTGTATACAAGTGTCAGGGTGCACAACAGATGAGCCTGCTATATAGATCACTATATATACTCCCTGATAGAAGTTATGCCGCTTATCCATATTATGTAAATAAAAGCTTATAACCTGATGTTAAATTCATCCATTGGTTGTATAAATTACTCTTCTGAAAGCTCAAACCCTCCCAAATGTGGTTTAGGTTAAGAAAATAAATTGGCATCAATGCTGAAATATTGATCATTTAATGAACACAGAATGGTCAGATTTTGGTAAGACAAATGTTTTAAGGCCACATGCACACATTCAGTATTTGGTGAGTTTTTTACCTTAGTATTTGTAAGGCCACATGCACACATTCAGTATTTGGTGAGTTTTTTACCTCAGGATTTGTAAGGCCACATGCACACATTCAGTATTTGGTGAGTTTTTTACCTCAGTATTTGTAGGGCCCTGTGCACACATTCAGTATTTGGTGAGTTTTTTACCTCAGTATTTGTAAGGCCGGTTTCACACCACAGCTGTGGTGTATCAGGTTCTGTCAGGTGTTTTGCAGGAAACACAGAACAGAACCTGATAGCCCCGGATAGAACAGATTCGGCAGAGCGCAGGGTTCAGAAGCTGTTCCCTGCTGAAATTACAGAATCGTGGCTAGCAAGCAGCTAGCCGCGGTCCTGAAATCTCTGCAGGTGACAGCTCCAGGTGCTGAAGTTCAGCGTGGCCGGCGCTGAGCTTCAGCACCGCCATCCGGGAACCTGACAGATTCTCTACCATGTCCAGCGCGATCCGGCACCCCATAGACTCCCATGTTAGGGGGCGCCAGATCCGGGAGGATCCGGTTTTGCTAAACATTTTACCCCCTGACACAAAAATGCTGCAAGCTGCGTTTTTGTGTCCGGGACAAAAACTGAATGCATCCTGATTCTGCCAGACAGGGACAAAACCAGATGGCAAATAGCTGCCTTCTGGCCCTGTCCGGCACCATAGGCATGCATTAGTGCAAAATCGGGTCCGGGGCTGTCAGGTTCACACCGGACAGCCCCAGACCTGATCACACTGTGGTGTGAAACTGGCCTAAGGCCACATGCACATATTAAGTATTTGGTGAGTTTTTTACCTCAGTATTTGTAAGGCCACATGCACACATTGAACATTTGGTGGAGATTTTGACCTCAGTATTTGTAAGGCCACATGCACACATTGAACATTTGGTGAGATTTTGATCTCAGTATTTGTATGGCCATGTGCACACATTGAGTATTTGGTGAGTATTTTACCTCAGTATTTGTATGGCCATGTGCACACATTGAGTATTTGGTGAGATTTTGACCTCAGTATTTGTAAGGCCATGTGCACACATTGAGTATTTGGTGAGTTGTTTACCTCAGTATTTGTATGGCCATGTGCACACATTGAGTATTTGGTGAGATTTTGACCTCAGTATTTGTAAGGCCATGTGCACACATTGAGTATTTGGTGAGTTTTTACCTCAGGATTTGTAAGGCCATGTGCACACATTGATTATTTGGTGAGTTTTTTACCTCAGCATTTGTAAGGCTTCGTGCCCACATTGAGTATTTGGTGAGTTTTTTACCTCAGTATTTGTAAGGTTAAATACACACCTTTTGTATTTGTAGCCAAAACCAGGAGTGAGTGATAAATCCAGAATGGTGACATGTTTCCATTATACTTTTCCTCTGATTGTTCCATTCCTGGTTTTGGCTACAAATACTGAGGTAAAAAACTCACCAAATACTCAATGATGCACATGGCCTTATTTGGGAATCTTATGGTGGGGTTACACGTTGCGATATCGTCCCGATATCGCATACAACGCCGCGGTGAGCGCGCATTTTGGGAGCACTTTTCCGATATCGCATCGCCGGTTTACACGCTGCGATATCGGGAAACAACGTCCTTCCGATGTGTACGCCCACCAACCCAGTAACGACCATTTAACATGGGAGTTAATGGGTGAGGTGCGAGTACGCATCGGAGTTGGGCTGTCACACGCAGCGATCCTGCTACAACGGCCTTGCGATATCGGGAAGTTGAATAGCTCTGCTATTCAACTCCGATATCGTTTTGGCATCGTTCCAGGATCGCGTTGTACACTGAAACAGTACAACGCGCACCCAAAATCGGCTCCAACTCGCGACCCACGTGACTTTTTGTCGGAGTTGGGTCGGAGTTGGACGCCGATATCGCGGCGTGTAAACCCACCATTAGAGTTTCTTCTGCACAGGAAGGTGAGTGCCAGCCGCTGGTATTGATTGCCCACACACCTGCAGGTATGACCAACACTATAGATTAAATATTCTCTCTGCTCAGCCATTCTAGACTGATTGTGGCAGACCTGAAGAGTTATTGCAATAGCATAGAATAAATAACTATTTATCAGCTGATCTGACCCTGATGTATCCACAGTATGAAACATTTTTTTTAAACATTTCATTTATATGACAAATGCTTATTTGATTTAATTTCCAGTTACTACAACTTCCAGCAGGCCCAGGCCTTCTATGCCTATCCATTTAATCAAATGATGAACGGCCCATCTAACATGGAATTAGGCAATGAACAAAGGACCCTGCACACTCTCACTGGAGTCCCAGCCCATGAGCTCCAGGCGTTTTCTGGTATGGCAGCCAATGAGCCACAAGTTCTGCACACCTTGACTGGGGTGCCATCCAATGAACCCATCAATATGCATGTGTCAATGGGGGCTCCAGACATTGCTCAGGGAGATCAGCAAGGTGAGTGAGGAAAATCATCTCTTCTATAGGAGTACAAATATCATTTCTAGCAGTGCATTGCTAAAGGGATGTCCAAGATTATTGTAGCAGCAGTCACCTGTGGCAGCTCAGCTAATAAAGACTGACAGTCCACCAGTAAAAGTATAATATGTTTTTGCATTCGCTGTTTCATTTTTTTTATTGTTTACCATGTTTTTCAAACTATAAGACACACTTTTTATCCTCAAAATTTTTGGGGAAAGTGGGGGAGCATCTTAAAAGTTCGAATATACAGACTATGTAGGGCCGTGCTGGGGAAGCTGCGGCTCCGGAGCGGGCTGGGAGGAGGCTTCGGGGAGCTGTTGAGGCAGTGGGAGGTCATGTGCTTTCGCTTATTATACTAATTTAATATGGGCCCCTCACTGCGTTACATGGCCCTCTCATTTTGAATGTGTGTCTTCCCCCCCCATCCTGGATGTAGCTCCCCCATTTTGAATATGTGTGTCCCCCCCATTCTGGATATGGCTCCCCATGCTGATGCACACAAGAAAACAACAAACAATATAACTGACCCTCAGGCACTTGCCTCCGTGACTCCCTGCTTGCAGCACTCGCAGTCTGAGTCCTCCAGGGTCCATGGGGCATCCAATCATGTGATTGGCACAGCAGATTGACATCATCACTGTGTGCCCCTACCACATGATTGGATGCCCCGGGGACGCAGGAGGACTCAACACAAGTGCTGCAAGCAGGGAGAGACGGAGGCAAGTCCGGAGGGTGAGTCATATTGTTCGTTATTTTCTTGTGTGTCGTAGCATGGGGGCAATATCCAGGATGAGGAGGGAGGCGCATATTCAAAATGGGGGGCTATATCTAGGATGGGGGGTAATGTACCCAGATATTGGGGGGCTATATTTTAGGATGGGGGCTCTTTACCTGATGGGGAGCCATATCCAGGATTGGGGACCATATGGGTAGCTATATCCAAGATGGTGGCCTGTATCCCAGGATGGGGATCATATCAAGGATGGGGGCTTTTTACCTGGATGGGGAGCCATATCCAGGATTGGGAGCCATATCCAGGATTGGGGACCATATCCAGAATAGGAAGCTATATCCAAGATGGTGGGCTATATCCCAGGATGGGGAGCATTATCAAGGATGGGGGCTCTTTAACTTGATGTGGAGTCATATCCAGGATGGGGGGGGCTGTATAACAGGATGGGAGGGGCCATATGTTACCTGGAAGGGGGCTAGGATGACACATAAGTGTCAGCAGCACATCTCCCTCCCCCCATAACAGTGCATTATAACCACATTTTTTGCTTAATTTTTTTTGTCCATCTAAAATCTGGGTGCGTCTTATAGTCCGAAAAATATGGTAACTCTAGACCATTCCTGTATGTTTTATTGGGTTTTGCTGAAAACACATTCAAAACTACATCAGGCAAACAAGGTCCATAGTCTAAGGCGGTCGTCATACGCATCAATTTCTTGAATGATATCGCTTAAGCGATCTGCTTTTTGATCGCTTAAGCGATATCGTTTGTGCATCGCTGCGTGTAATCAAGCGATTTTACAATGTAAAATCGCTTGATTGTTTGATCGCAGATTTGTGAGCCGGAGCTCAAATCAAGCGATAATCGCTTGATCAATCTGCATCATCGTGGTGTGTGACACCACAATGAACGATCTCCCAGAGGCAGAGCCTATGCTGGGAGATGGTATCTATGGTAAACGTTGGGTTACTAAGCGCCGCGCGGCGCCTAGTAACCCGGTGTGTACCATGGTTACCAGCGATCTCGCTGGTCCACATTGCTGGTGAGTCTGTCTGTGTGACAGCTCACCAACGATGTGAATGATATTGTTAGCGATCGCACGTGCATGTGATCGCTAACAATATCGCTCACAAGATTGAAGCGTGTGACGGCCGCCTAAGGGTGCTTTCACATCAGCGTTTTTCGTAATTCGCGGCAGATGCGGTGAAAAACCGCATCTGCCGCGTTTGCGCATAACAGTTCCACTTGCGGCACGGTTGCGTTTTTTTCCATAGGAAGTATAGGGGGACTTGCGGCAGATGCGGCAAGTGCGGTTTTGCACTTGCGGCAGGTGCGGCAGCGAAAAAAACCGCGGTCAGCCGCGTTTTTTTCGCTGCCGCACCTGCGGCAAGTGCAAAACCGCACTTGCCGCATCTGCGCAAGTCCCCCTATACTTCCTATGGGAAAAACCGCAACCGTGCCGCAAGTGGAACGGTTATGCGGCAAACGCGGCAGATGCGGTTTTTTCACCGCATCTGCCACGAATTACGAAAAACGCTGATGTGAAAGGGCCCTAAGACAATACCACAGAACGTTGTAGCGCTGTTTTTGACGAAAGCAGCCAAGTGTTTCCAATCTTTGACTTGTTTATTTTATTTTTTCAGAAGAGCCTACTAATGGAAAAAGAAAAAGGGGCAAAGCTCAAGGTGAACCTAAACCAAAGAAGTCAGCTGCAAAGACCCCTAAAGCACCTAAGGCTCCTAAAGCTCCAAAAGCCCCTAAAGCCCCTAAATCAGGGAAACAAGAGAAGATCACAGACGCTTTCAAAGTGAAGAGGAAAGTTGACCGATTTAACGGAGTGTCTGAAGCTGAGCTCTTAACTAAAACACTGCCAGATATCCTAACTTTTAATCTGGACATAGTAATTGTAAGTATATTGGAATAGTGTGAGTAACATAATATGGTGATGATTTAGCATGGTGTCATATAATTTTGTTTTTCTATATTCTCTAATTTTGCACAGATTGGCATAAACCCAGGTCTTATGGCAGCATACAAAGGCCATCACTACCCGGGCCCTGGAAACCACTTCTGTAAGTATAGTGATTTTATCATTGTTGCTGTAAAACATGTACTGTAGATTTCTTTTTTTTCGTATGTCATCTTTTTTTTTTTTTCTTTCATTCTGTTTTAAAACTGAAGCATGTAGACTGGACTATTCCATTGTCTCTCGGTTATAGATCACTTAAAAATAGATGAAAAATTGAAGCACAAATGATGTCTCTTGTTTTTCATTAATTATTAACAGTGATGAGCTAGCACTACCATGCTTTGGTGCTCGGTAGTCAAAACAAGCAGGTCAGTGGGTGAAACCTGAGTACCAAGTATAATGGAAGTTAATGGGAAACACAAGCATTATTCTGGATCTTTTTCCTGATCAGGATTTTAAACATGCCAGCTCCCAGTAGTTTTTTCACTGTCCCAGCTGTGACATAGTAAAACGAGCAGTGTAAACACATTATCTACTCGGGACAGACATGGGTTGGGTGCAGCATCCTGTCGGGTATCCTAAACACAGATTCCTCTGTTCACTGAATCTGATAGGATGCGCATAGAAAGGGAGATCGGACTAAAAGCAGGAGAAGGCCTTGCCTCTAGCTGAGTGAGAGCACATTATCTTATCATCCTGAAGGTTTATTGGAGGACGGAGCTGCTGGACGAACAATACAAACAGTATTTTAAGCTTTCAGCACAAGTCTATGTGAGCCAGGATGAGGCCTTATAGACTTGCATTGAGTTATGGTCTCCAACATGCTCCATGAAACACTGGAGCAACCAGTAGACTGTAGAAGACCGGCCAGAGTGGCTGTGATAGGCAGGCTTCACACTAGTGCTCCCTGCCGCAGCGCATTGCGGCGGGGAAGCGCAAGCTGAGCGCAGGCACCGCAAGTCCCAATGTTTAACATGGGGATGCAGGTGCCTGCACTCTGATGCAGATTGGCGTGCGCACCCATTCACTGCAATGTATGATTTGTACGCAGGCAGATGGCTGCGCACAAATCACACACTCTAGTCCGCACCAGGAACGCGACATGTCGCATGCAGGGTGCAGACGAGAGTGTGTGATTTGTGCGCAGGCGTCCACCTGCGTACAAATCATACATTGCAGTGAATGGGTGCACACGCCAATATGCATCAGAGTGCAGGCACCTGCGTCCCCATGTTAAACATTGGGACTTGCTGTGCCTGCGCTCAGCTCGCAGATCCCCTCCTCAGGACACTGCGGAGGGGTCCGCAAGTGTGAAGCCAGCCATAGAGGACCTCTGAGGGTGAGTATAAGACAGGGGGAAGGGGACTTAGATTTAAAACGCCACTACAGCAGTGAAAAAAAATACTGGAGTGGTGCTTTAATTTTTCATCAATGAGGCTATGTGAGGGTTTGTTTTTTCTTAGGGTGGTGGCATTGAGTTTTTTTTTTACATAATTTTGGGGTACTTACTATATTTCAATAAATTTTATTGCATTTTAGGTGAGAAATGCAGCGACAAGAAAAGCTTCAATTTTGTAGTTTTGTGAAAGACTTTGATTTTGATAGAACATACTTTTACAGACTCCACAATTCCAAATATGTATATGTTTGAATTTTATTTCTTTATGTTTCTTTATTTTTAACTGGGAAAAATGAAAGTGATTTGAATCTTTAACCCTTTGTTGTTTTTTTTTTTGTACTTTTCCAATTTTCTTTCAAGTCCTTGTATTGGACTTGACCCTGCAATTGTTTGATCACTGATACGATATACTACAATACCACAGTATATAGTAAAATCACAGTCTCCTATGAAGCTCAGCCTATGGGTGGACGTCACTGGTGAACAAACATAGTAGTGATAGGGGGCCTTCAGTGGGCCGCGGCTACCATGGCTACCCATCAGTACCATTTGATCACATCATTAGGGGGGCTGACGGGTGAACAAATGTACGCCCAAAACAGATCCCAATTCTTAAGTGCCAATGTCATCAGTTGACAACAACATGTAAAAGACTCCCAGCTGCTACTAGAGGCAGATGCCAGCTATGTAACACAGCCGGCATCTGATCGGATGAGCTCCACACAGACCTGCTCCATGACTTAAGCTCAGCTCAAGGTTCTTGGATCTTATAATTTATCTGTTTGTTTAGTACTGTGATATTTTTTTTCTGAAGTTACAACACTTCCATGTCCACTCACCTGGAAAAAGTCTTAGGCTGCTTTCACATCAGCGTTTTCTGCTGATAGCTGCAGATCCAGCAGCTTTGCCGCATCTGCTGCGTAACTGCTCACTTGTGTCAAGCCCCATTCATTCCCTATGGGACTTGCGGTCAGGTGCGGTTTTGCCAGATCTGGCACTTGCGGCAGCGCAAAAAAACAAACAAACCGCTAGCTAGCAGCGGTTTTGTTTTTCAAATTTGTCGCAAGTACCTGATCCGACAAACCCACACTCGTCGCACCTCACCGCAAGCCCCATAGGGAATGAATGGGGCTTGACACAAGTGAGCAGTTACGTAGCAGATGCAGCAAAGTTGCCAGATCTGCCACAAATTTCAAAAATCAGTGATGTGAAAGGGGCCTTAATCTAGCTATAAAATCAGCAGTTCGTTCCTTGTTGCTGCTGATGTCCCATGTGTATTATAAGACCAGAAAATATTTCCCTGTGCTTTGAGCTTTGCAGAATTAATTGGTAACATTCTCAAGTGGCCAATATGCGCTGTTGTACCAATTAATGCTTTACATAGGAAGATTTTGGATGAAGTCCGCAAGGAATACATTTACTTTTTTCTTCCAGGGAAGTGCCTTTTCCTATCAGGGCTCAGTGATCAGCAACTGAACCACTTGGATGACCACGCTCTTCCTGAGAAGTATGGCATTGGCTTCACCAACATGGTGGAGAGAACGACCCCAGGAAGCAAAGACCTCTCTAGGTGATTACAACCTGTTTGGAGGAAACAGTATATGTCATTTATTGCACAGAAAATATTATATTATTGTACTCTCTGTCCGCTTCTTTTCTTTAAGTAAGGAGTTCCGAGAAGGAGGAAGAATCCTGGTACAAAAGCTACAGAAATACAAGCCACGTATAGCTGTTTTTAATGGAAAATGTAAGTTGACCCCCTACTTTCAATCCAAATTATTACCGCATTGTTCTCGCCTACAGTTTAGGTTCCTAATCTTATTTTTCTTCTCCCTCCTTTTAGGTATATATGAAATATTTAGCAAAGAAATTTTTGGTGTCAAGATTAAAAAATTTGATTTTGGAATCCAACCACACCGTGTTCCAGAGACAGATACAGTCAGTTTGTTGGGCTTAATTCATTGGGGCAGATGTACTGTACTAAATGCCAAAACTGACTTGCACTACATTAAATTTGTGTCTTAAGTGCTCCGCAAGGAAACACAGCTTAATAGGACAGGAATATGGCTGTGTGTAAAATGAGGTGTGACTTAAAGGGAACCAACCAGCAGGTTTTTGTCCTACAAACTAGAGGTAGTGCCATAATGACACTAGGATGTTGATTAAAATTTTACCCTTCGTGAAGAAAGGTTTAAAAAAAAAAATTCTTCTGCGCATGTGCTGCCACCACTCATAGTCATATCCACAATGTCTTCAATAAAATGGCGCTTGAGATCGCAGTGCGTGCTTGCAATGACTCCAGCGCATCTTATTGAAGATTTCAATTAAATTGTCACTATAGCATTGCACACATGCCAGCCATAGCGATAATGGTGGCCGCGGAGGCTCGAAATCTAAATAAAGGGGAGAGGGGAGGAATACATACTGAAGACCTGAACCACAAGTCTCACCCCAATGCTCAAGCCTGTGCACAAATCACATAATTTCTGAAAGTTTGGACAAACATTCTGTATAAAAGCATGAGATTTCTATACTAAAGTTAGTTTAATCCTCATCCTAGCGCCATTATGGTCCTGCTATAGTTGATTGGGCAAAAACCTTCTGGTCGATTCCTTTTAAAGGGACACTGTGAGGTCATTTTTCAGTATGATACTAATATTGCCCTTGAATAGTGCCTGGGCAGACCTTTTAAAAACATGTAAAATCATTATTCTACCCTTTGTAGTGTCCATGTTATCAGCATCTTCACACCCTGCAGGGAGCTCCTAGATTTGTCTTCTCCATTATTAGCAGATACGATTAATCCGGCTGCTGTATAAACTGTCATGTAATTATGCACTCCCTCTCAGCAGCTCTCTCCTCCCTCTGTTCTCAGTGCTGTGTGGTTTCACTTTCTGAAGCTACTGCTCTGTTCAGGACAGGAGGGGAAAAAGCTACAGGTCTGCCTTATCTGATGTAGATTCCATTTTTTTCTGTAAAAAAGAATCCCTTCTGTGCTGTGAGAGATCCTGTGTAAAGGGCCCATTCCACGCTTCAAATATCGTTAAAGATATCATTTGTATGTCAGGGCTTTTTGGGTGGAGCACCGACGTCGTTGCGTGTGGCAAGTAGAAACGATCAACAGTAAGTCGGCTGATCGTTCATCGGAGGTTTGTGATCAGGACCTTAAACCAGGCGATGATCGTCCGTCCAACCTGCAGCATCGGTGTGTGTGACACCTTGATAACGATGTCGTTAACGACTTCGCCTATTCAGAACTGAAGGACGTAGGCGATCAAACCTCTGCAAGTATCGTTCGCTTGTTGCGGAATCATTGCTGCGTCGTTAACGATATCTGTACATGTGACACCTCACTAGCGATCATTGAACTTCGTTCAAGCGATCTAGGTCAAGTCAGATCGTTAGTCTGATCGCTGAGACATTGAAGTGTGAAACGGGCCCTTTAGTCTGATCTCTTGGATTTGCTGCAAAGAGTGTAAAGAGGAGGATATATCCCCCCACTGATCTCCTGTGCTGTGATGTGACATGCATAATCATCCTATGGGGAGTGGACAGCAGAGAACTAAGTGGGTCATTCACTGTGAGTGACAGATGGAATGAATCTTGTTATTTGAAGTTTACAGAGGATAGGAGGGGAATATAAATAATAGAAATACATGAATAGAGGGAGTTTAGAGAAAGAAATGAGAAAATGATAGCAGTTACATATGTATTTTTGACCTGACCGTTTTCCTTTAAGGTGAGAAGTCTACACCAAAATTTTACCTTACATTTTTCAGAAAAAGTGAACCAGCTAAGATTAAGTTCCCACCATGATTTGTTTGTCGGGTTCTTTCTTTTTTTATGCTGTGCAAAAAACAGTGTCTTTAGTTCCAGCAAAAAGGATGGGATTTATAGAAATCTCATGCCCATTGTATTTTTTTTGTTTACTTTTACTCGGATTAAACTGACCTGTAGCACAGTTTTGGAGTCCAAAACATGTTAATTTCTCATGCAGCTACACAGAGTTTTATGTACAGATTCTCCTCCTAGTATAGTATTAGACCGAGGTCAGTTAACCGTATAACTCGGATGCCAATTGCATCAAAATGACCGGACTGGATGGCGGCTCTCATGCCCCGAGTGTCACAGCTTCATGTATTTCTATGCAGCTGACATGCTCGGGTCAGGAGAGCCGCCAGACCAATCTGGGCATTTTGATGTGATCATTATACGGCCATCTGATACGGTAAAAATCTGCAGGTTGTTAACACATGATGACTGTATCAAAAAAGTTTTATCAATGTCAAAGACCAGGGAGTGTGTGAAACAAAGCAGTTTATTTAACCTCTCTAAGAACCGTCGTCTTGTCATTACCCGGTGTTTGAAGTGAGCTCCGGCGTGGAGCTCACTTCAAACCTCCCACATCTCAGCTGATCTCACTAGCTGAGATGTGGGAGTAACAGCACCAATCGGTCCCGCCATCCGATCGGTGCTGTTAACCCCTTAGATCCCGCCCTCAATCACTGAGAGCGGGATGTAAGGGAGCCGGAGCGGCGGCGCGCGTTACCGGGCTCCAGGGGAGATCTCGCGATAACATTGTGAGATCTCCCGTGCTGACGTGACAGGCCGGGGTCCTGGCTTGATCCCGGAGCCTGTCACTGGGCATTTCCTGGCTGTGGTTGGCAGGGGCTGCCAACCACAACAGGTCCGCGATTCTGACTGATACAGAGGAGCTGCAGCTCTCTGTATCTGTCAGAAGTGATCAGACTGTGCAGCTGCATGCCTCTAACAGGGCTGTGTAAAAGTAAGAATCAATAATCAAATAAAGTTTTTACAAAGTTGAAAAAAACCCATAAAAGTTCAAATCACCCCCCTTTTCTCCCATCCACAATAAAAGTATAAAAAAAAAAAAATACACATATTTGGTACCACCGCGTTCAGAATCGCCCGATCTATCAATATAAAAAATCAAATAATGAGATCCGTAAACTGCGTAGCGCAAAAAATGGTTCAAACGCCAAAATTACGTTTTTTTGGTCAACTGCAACAATGCTAAAATATGCAATAACGGGCGATCAAAACAGCGCATCCACCCAAGTATGGTATTATTAAAAACGTCAGCTCGAGACGCAAAAAATAAGCCATCACCCAGCCCCAGATCCCGAAAAATGAGGACGCTACGGGTCGCAGAACATGGCGCAAAAAGTGCAATGGTTTTTTTTTTTTTCATGCTTTTGAATTTTTTTCCACCACCTAGATACCAATAAAGGTATACATGTTTGGTATCTACAAACTCGTTCTGACCCGAGGCATCACACGGTCACGTCGGTTTTACCATATAGTCAACACGGTGACTACAAAACCCAAAAACCAAACGTCTTATTGCACTTTTTTTTTTCAATTTCACTGCATTTAGAATTTTTTTGCAATTTCCCTGTACACTATATGGTAAAACAAATTATTGCAACTGAAAGTACAACTCGTCCCGCAAAAAAAAAAGCCGTCATATGTCTGTGTCGACAGAAAAATAAAAAAGTTATGGCTCTTGGAAGCCGAGGAGCGAAAAAATGAAAAATGACAAATTTCTTCGTCACTAAGGGGTTAAAATGACATACCAAGATGATACAAAAAACCTCAATTATGCATGTAAAAAAAAACCCTAACCTAACTTAGCTAATAAGTTCAGAAAATCCGCAACATGAAAAACTGACCAAATATTGATTGTGGGAATGAAGCTTCATAGGTGGGTTAAGTCCCACTACACAGTCTAAAGATGCACCACTTTCATCAATCAGTATAAACTATAAAGATCAATGTGAACAACATCAGTCTTGATGGAGTTAGAAAATTGGTGTGATCCACTGTGCGCCTCTCCACAAATCGTACTCCATTTAGAGACTGGAGTAAGATTAGCGGTTTAGGGTACATCATGAATTAGATGATCTGTGGCTTCATGCCAGGAAGTATGTTGTGTCTATATCATTTACTGGGCTAAAACATGTACTGCTCCTTCACAACATGAGCAGACATTACACTGAGAGTTAAGTGACATTGTTCCCCGGAGTGTGCATACAGTCTCACCTGTCCTCTTTTTGGATACAGATTTGCTATGTCATGCCTTCCTCAAGTGCTCGGTGTGCACAGTTTCCTCGAGCTCAAGACAAGGTTCATCACTACATCAAATTAAAAGATTTGAGAGACCAAATTAAGGGCGTTGAGAGTACTCGGGAAGTTCATGAGGTGCAGTACACCTTCGACTTGCACCTGGCACAAGGTAACCCAGTTTTAAACAGATTGAATGAGCATTTTATTTTGTTATTCATTTTTTTTTTTTTTTTTTAATAAAATCTTCCACACCTACATATATTTTCTGAAGTAGACACCTGAAACACTGTGAAGATACAAATAAAAGAAAAAGCACAATGTGCAATAAATATAGTACACAATATGTCCACCAAACATCCCAAAGGTCAAACTAGAAAACCTTATTTCAGCATTGGTCTTCATGTCATGTCTTCCTTAGTGCATACAAACATATATATAATTTGTTTAAAATTCTCTCCCAAGCATCACTTGAGACACAAACCACCCGGTACAGGGGGTACACAGTTGATATATAGCACTTTTGTTTGTTTATCTATGTATTTTCACATAAGGACTAAACAGACCAAATATCTCCCAAATCAAGATGCTGTCGACCAAATGTCTTGACTAGAAGCAGGGGAAGATTAGATGTGTATGTGTCAATATTTTCTATTTATCAGAAAATAATAAAAAAAATGTTAGCGCCTATCCTTCAAGTCTGGTTTCTCGAACGCACACAATACACACCCCTTGAGGATAGTGACACAGACTCCAGCGCTTTACTTTAGTTGAATTTCTGGTACTGCAAAGGACAAGTGTTGCTCAGCTATACCAATGGTAGCTGCCGGCCAATCAGAGGCCAGTAGCTGATGTCAGCTGCTGGCCTCTGCTTGGCTGGCAGTTGGCACTAGAGATGTGCAGAGAGCTTGCCTGTACGCGCTAGCAATACAACTGAAGTTATGCGGGATCGTTGGTACCGCAATCCTTAAGGCAGTGATGGCGAACTCCAGACCTCGAGTGCCACACAGAGTCCAGGTTTTCAGGATTTCCATTGCATTTGACAGTTGGCAATCAAATGACCAACTGTCAAACTCTAAGGAAATCCTGAAAACCTGCACTGTGTGCGGCACTCGAGGCCTGGAGTTCGCCATCACTGCAGGGGTCTACGGTGCGTGCAGGCCATAGCTCTGTGGGAACATGGGAACAAAGGACAGGTGCGAACAGTGTGTGTGTTTTGATGGAAACTTTACTACAAGAAGATTACCAGGATGGGGGATATTAATAGAAGGAAAGATTCAAGATGGGGTATGTTACTACAAGGAGAATATCAGGATGGAGACATTACTATAAGAAGAGAAACAGAATTGGATCATTACAGCAGGGAGAGACCAGGATAGGGACATTACTACAAGATGGAGAGCATCAGAATTGGATCATTGCTTCAAGAAGGAGACCAGGATGGAGATATAACTACAAGATGGGGACCAGGATAGAGACATTTCTACAAGATGAGGACCAGGATGGGGACATTATGATAAGAAGGGGATCAGGATGGGGGACATTATTATGAGGAGAGGTTAAGCATGGGGTACATTACTACAAGGTGAGCATCAGTATGGGGTCATTACTACAGGGAGACCAGGATGGGGACATTACTTCAAGAAGGGGATGAGGATGGGGGACATTACTACAAGGAGAGGAACAGGATGGTGACATTCCTATAAGGCGAGACTCAAGATGGGACATTACTACAAGAAGGGGACTGGAAAGGGAAATATAACTACAAGATGAGGACCAGGATGGGGGTATTACTACGAGATGAGGACCAGGATGGGGACATTACTATAAAATAGGGACCAGGATTGAGACATTACTACAAGATGGAGAGCACTAGGATTGGATCATTGCTACAAGGAGGAGACCAGGATGGAGATGTAACTACAAGATGGAGACCAGAATGGAGATATTAATACAAGATGAGGACCAGGATGGAGACATTACTATATGAAGGGGATCAGGATGGGGGACATTAATCTAAGGAGATGATCAGGATGGGGGACATTATTACAAGTAGAGGATTGGGATGGAGACATTACTATAAGGAGAGCATCAGGATGGGATCATTACTACAAGAAGGAGACCAGGATGGGGACATTACTTCAAGAAGGGGATCAGGATGGGGGATGTTACTACAAGAAGGGAACCCAGGATGGGGGTCATTACTACAAGGAGAGGAACAGGATGGTGACATTCCTATAAGGAGAGCATCAGGATGGGATCATTACTACCAGAAGGCTACCAGGATGGGGGTCATTACTACAAAGAGAGGAACAGGATGGTGACATAACTATAAGGAGAGACTTAAGATGGGAAATTACTACAAGAAGGGTACCAGGATGGGGACCTTAATAAAAGGAAAGGGGCCAGGAAGGGAGATATAACTACAAGATGAGGACCAGGATGGAGACATTGCTACAAGAAGGGGACCAGGATGATGCATTACTACAAGGTGAGGACCAGGGTGGGGACATTACTACATGATGAGGACCATGATGGGATATATAACTACAAAATGGGGACCAGGATGGGGACATTACTACATGAAGGGGACCAGGATGTAGACATTACTACATGAAGGGGACCAGGATGGAGACATAACTACAAAATGGAGATTAGGATGGGGCACATTACAAAATGACGACCAGGATGGGGACATTACTACAAGATGGAGTTCAGGTTGGTGCATTACTACAGGATATGGACAATACTAAAAAATGGGGAGCAGAATAGGGACATTACTACGAGATGGAGATAAAAATGGTACATTACTACTAGATGAGGACATTACATCAAGAAGGGAATCAGGATGAGGATATTACTACAAGTTGTTGGCCAAAATTACTATACATTGCTAAATGTAAGATGCTATTACTTAAAAGAAGGAGATAACATGTAAAAAAAATTTCAAAAGGCATGACTATTTTTTTTTTTTATCACTAAAAATGCTGATTTATATATAAACTAAAATAAACAAAAATGTGTTATTGCCACTTCCGTAACGAACCAAGCTATGAAATTGCTATAAACCATATGATGAACGCCATTTAAAAAAATAAACTAAACAAGCAAAAAATGTTAAGAGAAAAAAAGGATGATCAACAGGTGTATAGAAAAAATATGGTATCTATAAAAGTCACTTTGTCCTGAAAAGAATGCGGTCCCCAAATTACATTTTTTTTCTATGTGCGCCACTAAATATCCAGCAGAGACGGCTTTTCCAGGCTATAATATGATGGCAGGACGTAAGCGCCCAAAAAGTGCCCTGTTTACTGTGAGGAGATCATCCTTGCTTTCTAGGAAGCCGAGACTATATAGTGTTCTGTGGTTTTCTCAGGACACCGTACAACTCATCATATCTAGTCCCCTATGTACTGAAGTATGACACAGGGACAGGATAGTGTTACAAGCACTAGACCTACTCACTCACTGTTGTTCAGTGACTTAAATGTGTACTATTATTATATCTGAGCTGCTTCCATACTCTTGTGCATAAGATGTGTGTGACCAGTACAGAGAACCCTTCCGTATGACCATGGCTTACTCATTATTCAGCATTTTGTGGAGGAATGACCTAATATCTTGGTGTTCTCTTCTTCTGTTGTGCAGAGGATGCCAAGCGGCAGGCTGTGAAGGAGGAGAAGTATGATCCTGGCTATGACACTGCAGCTTTTGGAAGTGGCCCTGAAGAAGCCCCTAACACAGAGGGTGGAAGCAGTAACTCGACAGACCCTGCAGGTAAAGTGGACTGTAAGATTACTACTGTTATGGGGTTGGGAAATCACTACTGATTGTTGTTTATTAGTAAAACGTCTGTGTAAGGGGCCTTTCACACTTGAGGTTTTTTCCTGATTTGGAAGATCAGGAAAACACCTGATTCTTAGGGCCCTTTCACATCAGCGTTTTTTGAAATTTGCGGCAGATGCGGTGAAAAAACCGCATCTGCCGCAATTACCGCATACCGGCTGCACTTGCGGCGCGGTTGCGGTAAACGCCATGCAAAGTATAGGCGTACTTGCGGCAGGTGCGGCAAGTGCGGTTTTGCACTTGCGGCAGGTGCGGCCGCGAAAAAAACCGCGGCTGACCGCGGTTTTTTTCGCGGCCGCACCTGCCGCAAGTGCAAAACCGCACTTGCCGCACCTGCCGCAAGTGCGCCTATACTTTGCATGGCGTTTACCGCAACCGCGCCGCAAGTGCAGCCGGTATGCGGTAATTGCGGCAGATGCGTTTTTTTCACCGCATCTGCCGCAAATTTCAAAAAACGCTGATGTGAAAGGGCCCTTACAGGATTCATTTTTTTTTCCCTTCTCTTTAATGATTTCAGGAAAAAACATGAAGCAACAAGATTCTACCTGACAAAATTAAAGTGAATGGGCAAAATACTGTAAGAATCGGGTTTTTCCTGATCTTCCAAATCAGGAAAAAAACGCAAGTGTGAAAGGCCCCTAACTAGGATATCTGCAGGACTACTCCTTTTCAGTCCATTACATTGAGGCCCTCTTATTTAATGAAGATACTAGGAAAAAATCCCACATTTTATTGAGCGATCAGATAACTGCACAGACAACGGCTTTCATTTTCTGATCATCATAATGGGAGACCCAGACAATGGGGTTTAGGGCACTGCCCTCCGGAGGCCACACTAGGTACTACAAGAACTGTAGACACCGCCCCCTCCGCTTATAAACCCCTACCGCAGGGAACATCCTCAGTTTTAAACTTAGTGTGCTCGGAGGTACCACACGCTTTGCTTGCACTCATCGCATTCTCACAGCTTACGTGATGGCGTATGAAGACAAGGTAAAGAAGGTCCCAGTCAGGGACCTCCGGCAGTCTCCCTGTTTACCTTCGGGGAACATGCAGGTCGAGGTACCGGAGGGCCTAGTGCCTGGGCACACTGTGTCTCCCGGTACGCTGCCGTACTCCTTCCCATCCCTCCTGGGGGCTCTGAGAAGTGGGAGATAGGAGCCTTGCACAGCTCCGCTCCGTCCGAGGCCTCCCTAAATGGTGCTTACAGACCGGACTGGAGTCAGCTCTGTCCGAGGCCTCCCTAAATGGTGCTTACAGACCGGACTAGAGCCAGCCCAGTCCGAGGCCTCCCTAAATGGTGCTTACAGACCGGACTGGTGCTGAACCCCCGTCCGAGGCCTCCCATGATATGGTGCTTACAGACCGGACCGGCACTGAGATACTCCGGTGTCTCCGGTGTGCCTGGGGGTAGTGTCTGACACTGATGTGTTTATGACACTCAGACCGCGCGTTGCCTTAGGGTCCGCGGTTCTGGCGGTGTACCCTGTGCTGGGGTCACCCTGGCTGACCGCCCTGTGTGACACAGGGGCTGCGGCTGTGGGCTTCAGACTTTGTCTGTGAGCCCGGGTATTTATGTTTAATACCTCCCGCGCTGCGGGCTCCGGCGCTTACATTATTGTAATGGCGGCCGGGAGAGATGTGGAGCGGCCCATGTGACCTGGATGGGCGTGTGTGTGTGCTTCCCGCGTGTTTCGGCCCCGCCCTCTGCTTCTACAGCGGCGGCCATCTTTTCCCCTCACTTTCCTGCTGGGATCGTTGGAGACTGCTCTGCTGCACTCCAGGGGAGACCAGGTTCTCTTTCCTCGCGGAGGTCACACACACACCGCTCCCTTCACCACCGCTGTGCAGCGGTCGGTAAGCCACCGGTTTCCGGTGAAGTTTCTCCTGTGTTGATATTCCTCTACCGTGGGTATGTCCTCAGGGAAGAAAGGCGCTGCTAAGGCAGCCAGTACCACACCTGTCTGTGCTACATGCAACGGGACACTGGTGGAGGGGTCCTGCAATAATTGCGGACGCCCAGACGCCCGGACTGTCACTGCTGAGTCAGCAGCTCCGGTGCTTTACCCTGAGGTTCAAGTGATCCCAGGGCCATGGGAAAAACAAAGCGAGATTAATGCCTCTCTGTTGTCCCAATTGTCCTCCATGTCGCAATCCCTGGAGGCACTAACAAGGAGACTGGATGCTCCAGCTACTCCTTCAAGCTACCCCCGGGTGTCTCCATCTTCCACCGTGAGACCCCTTAAGCGGGCTCGCCGGGAGGATTCACCCGAACTCCAGGTCCTCTCTGAGGAGGAGCGTCACTCTGACGGTGACGAGGATGATGGGGGTTCAACTCTCGGGTCGGTGTCTGAACCAGCTGAAGGGGTGGAGGATCTGGTGTCTTCCATCAACGAGACTTTACGTCTCGGGTTACCCCCTCAGGAGACAGCCGTTCACCCGAAGGAGGTCTACCAGTGGTTACGACCTGAGGCTAGACCATGTGGTTCCTTTTTGGACCACACTAACTTTGAAAGGGTGGTTAGAGCTCCCAGGGTACACCCTGGACGGCGTTATGTCCGCAAATCCAAGGACAACCGCTTTCCCTTTCCTCAGGAGGTGCTTCAGGAGTGGTCGCAGTCCCCGAAATGGACGCTTCCATGACCAGGATTGCTGCACGCTCCCTATTCTCTGCCTCTGATAGCTCCTCACTGAAGGATGCGACAGACAGACAGGTCGAACAACTCGCCAAGTCGTCTTATGAGGCTGTGGGGTCTTCATTTGCCCCGAGTTTTGCTGCGGTCTGGACTCTGCAGGCGATCACATCCTGTCTGGATGGTATTGCTGACCTGGCAGGTTTTAACTCTGAAGTCCTGGCACTTACAGAGAGGGCAAAGGCCTATGCAGATTATGCTAGGACGGCGTCCCTGGAGACTGCCACTCGCTCAGCTGTGGCTTCGGCCAATGCGATAGCGATCCGCAGATTGTTGTGGCTGCGTCTATGGGACTCAGATGCCACGTCAAAAAAGATTCTGCAGAATCTTCCTTTCTCTGGTGACAGGCTGTTTGGTGCCGAGCTGGACAAGTTGATCAAAGACTCTACGGAGTCCAAGATCCCACAGAACAGACCTAAGCCTAGGTATACTGTGAAAAGGAACCCTAAACAGTGGTCCTTTCGTACCAGCTCACAGCCGTCAGCGTCTTCCGCTCGTGCGGACCGTGGGGCCAAGCCCTCTCAGCAATGGCGCCCCAAGAGTCGCCAGAAGAAGTCGGCAGGTACAACAGCTGCCGCCCCCAAGCCCACCTCAGCATGACTCGCTCTCTCTTCCTGCCTCCCCACAGGTTGGAGGTCGCCTGTCTCAATTTCAAGACAAATGGCGACTCCACATCCAAGATCAGTGGGTTCGAGACGTAGTCTCCAGAGGATACAGGATAGAGCTGTCGTCACAACCCACACACCGATTCCATCGGTCTGTCCCATCTCCAGAAAAGGCTCAGGCTTTTTATCTGGTCTTGGAGGGACTCCGCAGAGACGGAGTGGTGGTCCCAGTGCCCACTGGGGAGAGGTTCAGGGGTTTCTACTCCAACCTCTTTATCGTCCCGAAGAAGGACGGCTCCTTCCGCCCGGTTCTGGACCTCAAGCTGTTCAACCGCCATGTGTTGGTTCGGAAGTTCCGCATGGAATCCCTGCGCTCCGTGATCGCGGCTGTGTCGCAGGGCGACTTCCTAGCGTCCATAGACATTCGCGACGCTTACCTTCACATACCCATTGCACCGTCTCATCAACGATGGTTGAGGTTCGCGGTGGGGGAGGAGCACTTCCAATTCGTGGCGCTGCCCTTCGGGTTGGCCTCGGCTCCCCGGGTGTTCACGAAAGTGATGGCATCAATGATGGCCTTACTGCATGCGCAGGGACACGCCGTCATTCCTTATTTGGACGACCTACTGGTCAGAGCGCCATCGGAACACCTGTGTCAGCGAAGCCTGCAGGCGACCATGCAGTCTCTGGAGCAGTTCGGGTGGCTTCTCAACATCCAGAAGTCCACCCTGGTTCCAACCCAGTCACTGACGTACCTGGGCATGGAATTCCACACGGACTCTGCTCTAGTGTCCCTACCACGAGCCAAACAACTGGCCATCCAGTCAGGAGTACGCGATCTCCTCGAATCACCTCATTCATCCCTACGGGTATTGATGAAGATGGTGGGACGCATGGTGGCAGCAATAGAGGCGGTGCCCTTCGCACAGTTTCGCCTCCGTCCTCTGCAACTGGAAATCCTCCAGAGGTGGGACAAGAGGACGTCCTCTCTGAATCAGCTGGTGGTCCTCTCCCAGCCGACCAGGGATGCTCTGCAGTGGTGGCTTCAGCCGAGTCACTTATCAAAGGGACGATCCTTCCCGAAGCCATCGTGGTTAGTGGTGACCACCGACGCCAGCCTGAAGGGCTGGGGCGCGGTGTTCTTACACCACAGAGCTCAAGGTCTCTGGACACGTGCAGAGACGACGTTGCAGATCAACGTGCTGGAGCTCAGGGCGGTCTATCTGGCACTCCTGGCCTTTCGGGTGTTCCTATCCGGACAACCAATTCGGGTTCAGTCCGACAATGCGACGACGGTCGCCTATATAAATCACCAAGGAGGAACCAGGAGTGCACAGGCTCTAGCGGAAGTCCACCGCATTCTATCATGGGTGGAAGTCAACAACTGCTTGATTTCCGCAGTCTACATCCCAGGTGTCGAGAATTGGGAGGCAGATTACCTGAGCCGACAGGGGATGGACGCCGGAGAATGGTCTCTCCATCCGGACGTCTTCCGGGACATCTGCATCAGATGGGGGACCCCGGATGTGGATCTGATGGCCTCCCGGCTGAATCATCAGGTGCCACAATACATGGCGAGATCGTGGGACCCTCAGTCTCTGGGGGCAGATGCTCTAGTCCTGAGTTGGTCAGATTTTCGCCTGCCATATGTTTTCCCGCCCCTGGCGCTGATGCCCAAGGTCCTGTGGAAAATCAAGACGGAATGTCACACAGCCATTCTAGTGGCTCCGGATTGGCCGAGGAGGTCCTGGTATCCGGATCTGTGGCAACTGTCCGGCGGACACCGGTGGGCTCTTCCAGACCGCGCAGATCTTCTCGCGCAGGGCCCCTTCTTCCGCCCCAATTCCAGGGCCCTCAGATTGACTGCATGGCTCTTGAGGCCTGGCTCTTAACATCCAGGGGTTTCTCTCCTGCGGTTGTTTCCACCATGAACAGAGCTAGACGGCCCACGTCACGGAAGATTTACCACAGAACGTGGAAAGTCTTTTTCGCCTGGTGCTCCTCTGGGGACATGTACCTTGGCCCTTGTCGATCCCGACCCTATTGGCCTTTTTGCAGTCAGGTTTGGAGTTGGGCCTTTCCCTCAGTTCTCTGAAGGGTCAGGTATCAGCGCTGTCTGTATTGTTCGACAGGCGCTTGGCGCTCCTCCCAAAGGTTCGTCAATTTCTCCAAGGGGTGTCTCGAGTGGTTCCGCCGTATAGGCGGCCTCTGGACCCTTGGGATCTCAACATGGTCTTGGCGGCTTTGCAGAAACCACCTTTTGAGCCATTGAGAGAAGTCTCTCTTTCTTACTTGTCACAGAAAGTGGCTTTTCTGGTGGCTATTACGTCCCTGAGACGGGTCTCTGAACTGGCGGCACTATCGTGCAAGTCACCCTTTCTGGTGGTTCACCAAGACAAAGTGGTGTTACGCCCGCGGGCGGAATTCCTGCCAAAAGTGGTTTCCACTTTTCATTTGAACCAGGAGATTGTGCTCCCATCATTTTGTCCCGCTCCTGTTCATCAGATTGAACGCGACCTCCATACTCTGGACCTCGTACGGGCTGTACGCATTTATGTGTCCAGAACTGCCTCCTTCCGGAGTTCGGACTCCTTGTTCGTACTTACGGCAGGTCGCTGTAAGGGGTCAGCGGCGTCAAAATCTACCTTGGCCAGATGGATCAAGGCACCCATTCAAGAGGCTTACCGGTCTTCTGGTTTGCCTCTCCCGGTAGGCTTGAAGGCACACTCGACAAGAGCTGTCGGTGCCTCCTGGGCCTTGCGACATCGCGCCTCTGCTCTGCAGGTGTGTCAGGCGGCCACTTGGTCTAGCCTGCACACCTTCTCTAAGCATTATATGGTGCATGCCCATGCCTCTGCGGATGCAAGTTTGGGCAGGCGGGTCCTCCAGGCGGCGGTTGCCCACCTTTGACGGGGACCGCGTATGCAAACGTCTTTTGAGGAACTTTTTCCCGCCCTGGGGTATTGCTTTAGGACATCCCCATTGTCTGGGTCTCCCATTATGATGATCAGAAAAAAGAGAATTTTGTTTACGTACCGTAAATTCTTTTTTCTTGAATCATCAATGGGAGACCCAGCACCCACCCAGTGTTCCGTTGTATGTTACGGTTGCTCTGTCCCCTGTTGGGGCAGTTTATCCGGGTTGTTGACCCGTCTGTTCACGGTGTCTTCCCGAGGTTTCGGGTGTGGTTTTCTGTTGTCTCCTCGCAGCTTATGGACCAAACTGAGGATGTTCCCTGCGGTAGGGGTTTATAAGCGGAGGGGGCGGTGTCTACAGTTCTTGTAGTACCTAGTGTGGCCTCCGGAGGGCAGTGCCCTAAACCCCATTGTCTGGGTCTCCCATTGATGATTCAAGAAAAAAGAATTTACGGTACGTAAACAAAATTCTCTTTATTTTAAACCTTGTTGATATATATCATTTTTTATTTTTTTTTAAACTTATTAATTTTTCCTTTGTACAAAACACAGATACAAGTAGAAATATCTTATAAATTAAACATTATCCACACAACCCATAGGGAAAACGTACCTTCATTTATATATGTTGTATCCCCAGGCTGGAAGCTTTGGGAGGTCACAGATTTTCTCTGCAGTAGTCAATGCAGGGAAGGTTGTGTTGTTACATGGAGTCCATTCAGGGCCACTTTGCACACACCAACTTATCTGTCCAACTTCTGAACAACTTACTGGTTGCAGTGAAATCATGGACACATTGCTCCATTTTGTGGCTGTGTACAAATGGAACAATGTGTCCATGATTTCACTGCAACCAGTAAGTTGGTCAGAAGTTGGACAGATAAGTTGGTGTGTGTAAAGTGGGCCATCAGATGTTCATTAAGTCATCGGCAACCCGTCTGTAAGGCAAGGTAATCGTGAAATAAGCGTTTTATCTATCGCCTCATTGGGGGACACAGGACCATGGGTGGTGTTATTCTGCTGATCCAAAGGAGGCTGATGCTAAGTAAATGTGAAACAATTAGCCCCTCCTCCGCAGCATACACCCCCTGGCTGGGCCAGGCCACACTAGTTTTAGTTTAGTGTCTGTAGGAGGCACACATATCCAATTTTCTTCTGGGATTTTTTCCTCTCATCCTATATCAGACGGGTGATGGCACCCCTTCGGGACCGCTTTCCCACACCCATCAAGAGGCGGGAACGTGAGTGTCACCTCCTCGTACCCCCTCCTGCGCCGCTGGATCACCAGGCTGCGCCTATTCTCCTGCAATTTTTTATTTTATTTTATGGGCAATGGTTCCCTTGGGTACCGATTTTCCCACCACCATCAACGTATGGGCACGCGGAGTGCCGCTCCCTATATCCCCTTGTGCATCCGGAGGAGACCCCTTAGCACCCAGTGTGATGGATGGAATTCTGTCTCTCCTCAGTCCCACACCAGGGTCCTGAGTTGAGATACATAAGCCTGCTCTCTGATCACTCAGCAGCTCACAGCCGATACCTGCATCTCCTGCCACCTCCAGTACTGGGTCGAGACTTCACTCAGGTGAGACCGTTCTACCACTGCTTCCCCCCTGCAGGGGCTCAATACTTGGGATCCAGCCCGGGGCTCTGGCGGAGAGCTCCTCTACTATTTCATTACAGTATTCAAGGGATCACACACCGGCAGTACTTGGAGTTATCTGTGCAACTGATCTGATTTGTCATTTTCTCCTCCCCCTTCCCCGCTCAGCACACTCCCTTATCAGTAGCCTCAGCTTTTACTGCCGTGGCCACCGCCAGGGCTGCTCCCTCTATCTTTACAGGCTGTTTTCGGCCATATCTGCGATCTGTGCTCCGGCTCCACCCCCTTGATGGCGCGGCGCCATCGGGAAGGCGGTAGCCGCGCCTCCTGATTACGTTGCGTAGGTGTGAACACCGCCCACTGTGCCAGCCACGCCCTCCTTTGGAGCGCGCACTTTCAACTGCTTCTTCCTCCATTTTCCACTCTCAACAGCAGCAGAAGCATCGGGAAGCTGCACAAACCAGACGATAACCCGTTCTTCAGCTCATAAGTGGCCAGCACAGTTGGAAACTCCCAGGGACACAGAACCATACAGCTGCAGCACCAAGAGCAACACACCTGTACTCTGCGCTCCTTTTTCTTTTAACAGTAGTTCCTCCCTGTTGCTCCTGGCCAACACCACACCCTGCCCCCCCCGCCTTTTTTTCCTAGTGACCACACAATATGCAATCTTCAAAGGGTCCCAAAAGAGCAAAAACCCACACGGTTTAATCCTCCTGTGCCACCTGTCACTGAACTCCCATGTAAACATACCACTCCCCTCTGCCAGGCCTGTACCCCTGCAGGAGCCCGCCGCCACCGATGCCCCCGCAATCGACATGGAACCCAGGGCCCCAGTCAGCTGGAATGTGCACTTTTCTTGTCTCAATCCATGGAAAAACTGTCCCAAACCCTGGTCCAAGCTATGCAGTACCGTCCACCTGATACCATGGGGCCCCAGGACAGAGTACAGGCAGATGACCCCTCGCTTGAGGGCCCATCAGACATCAGCAGGACGCACTCCACGTCTGAGGTTGTAGCTAGGTTTCGGTGGGTCCGTTTTCTATCTCCAGTTTCCTCTCACGGCTCTCATGCCTACCCCTCTCGGGACTTTGGTCCATATTCTACTATATCTGACGAGCCAGAAGATGGTGAATGTGACCTAGACTTGGATGAGTCCCTTGATATGGACCCCTTTGAGATCAGGCGTCTATTGACTCGCTCATAGCAACAGTTAATCGTACTCTAAATGTGGAGGAAGTCCCGTCCTCTACATAGGACCACGCTGTGTCCTTCAAACGGGCAAAGAGGCCGCAAAAACTCTTTGCTGACCATCCCGAGTTTCAGGCCATTCTCACCAAACAAAGGGAGAGACCTGACAAGCGCTGCCGCAGCGGGTTGCCTAACCCAGGCTTCCTTAGATTCTGCCATGTGCGCAGCCTTTGCTGCCTCTAATACCATCGCCATCTGCAGGGCCGTTTCAGCTTAAAAAAAATCACTTACGGGTCTCCCTTATCTCCCTGATCGCCTATTTGGCGAACGTCTTGACAAACTTAATTTCAGATGCTACGGGTGGGAAGACTACTTCTCTTCCCCAGCGCAAACCTAGATGTCCCATTGTCAGACGACCACAGACTACGTTTCATTCCTTTCGAAACTCTTTCGGCTGGGCAGCCTCCTGACCGCCCCCCTCTTCTACCCAACTCCCTGTAAAGACAGACCTGTTCATTCATCATTCAAAATGAACACTTCCTGGCAGCCCAGACAGAGACCTTCAAAACCCAGAGAGTCTTGATCTCATCGGTTCTCCTCTTCCTGACTCCTATTGCGTTCCGGAAGACACTTCCATCGTCGGCGGCCACAAACGACAGATGGGTTCAAGACCTCGTGTCTTCCAGTTACTACTACATAGAGTTTCTTTGCCATCCACCATACTGGTTCTTCCCCCTCCACCACCCCAAAGTCACCAAAGCACCGTCCTGCCTTCTTTGAGGCTTCAAAAAGCTAGAGTAATTGTCCCCGTGCCAGACTCCGAACATTTCATGGGTTTTTATTTCCACCTCTTCGTGGTCCTCAAAAAAGATAGGGCCGTGCGCCCCATCCTGGACCTCAAACATCTAAACTAACACGTTCGCATCCGCCGATTCAGAATGGAGTCATTGCTCTCCATCATCGCATCTATGAAGAAAGGGGAGTTCCTCGCCTCCATAGACATCAAAGACGCATACCCTCACGTGCCCATTGCTCTAGCACATCAACAGTTCCTCCGCTTCGCGGTTCAGGATCATCACTTTCAATTTGTAGTCCTGCCCTTCGGTCTTACTACCACCCCAAGGGCTTTTACCAAGACCATGGCGGCTGCCATGAGTGTCCTTCATTCCAGGGGAGTAGACGTCTTGCCCTACCTGGACGACCTAATCAAAACTCCTTCGTTTCAAGAGTGCAGAGACAGTGTCCAGATAACAGTGGACATTTTTTTATGTTTTAGGCTGGCTAGTGAATCTTCAGAAGTCCTCTCCGTTTCCTGCACAGTCCATCACCTTAAGACACCTACCGAGGCTTGGTCTCCCTACCCCCAGACAAAGCGTCTGTCCTACGTCAGGGAGTACGCGCTGTTCTCCGTCCTCCCTCACATTCCATTCGCTTTGGCATGAAGGTCCTGGGCTGGATGGTGGCAGCCATAGAGGCAGTTCCCTTTGCCCAATGTCATTTACGTCCACTGGCCCTCCTGTCCACCTGGGTCAAGAGCTCCTTCTCTCTGGACAAGTCGTTCCGCCTGACACCCTCCTTCAGACATGCACTTTTTTTGTAGCTTTGTCCAGTCTCTCTATCCAAGGGTCGTTCCTTCCTTCCGGTGAATTGGTCAATTCTCACCACGGATGCCAGCCTTCTAGGCTGGGGGCTGTGTACCGCCGCGACAGTGCCCAGGGCCGTTGGACCTCGCGGGAGTCAACCTTGCCCATAAACATCCTGGAGATTCGTGCAATCTCATTCGCACTCCATGCGTTTCACAACCTTCTGACAGGCCGCCATATCCACGTCCAGTCGGACAATGCTATGGCTGTAGCTTACATCAATCGCCAGGGCGACACTCGCACCAAAGCGGCGTTTCACGAGGTCGAGCTGATTCTCCATTGGGCAGAGTCGACGAAGTTGATCATCCCGGCGGTTCATATCCCAGGAGTGGAGAATTGGCCGGCGGGCTTTGGAGTCGCCACGGTCTTGCCGCCGGATAATATTCCCTCCATCCGGAGGTGTTCTGCCAGATATGCCGCCGCTGGGGGACGCCAGACGTGTACCTGATGGCGTCTCGTCTGAACACCAAGGTGCCCGCGTTCATAGCCCAGTCCGCGACCGCTTGTCAATCGGAGTGGACGCACTGGTCTGCTCCTGGCGTCAATTCCGACTGGCATACATCTTTCCTCCCCTTTCCTTGCTCCCGAGGGTAATCAGGAAAATCAATGCAGAAGAGATCCAGATGATACTGATAGCTCCAGACTGGCCCAAGGGTGCCTGAAACGCCGACCTAGTGCAGCTGGTCGCGGACGTTCCTTGGCACCTCTCAGATCTGCCAGATCATCTCACTTAGGATCCCATTTCCCATGAGAATTCCAGGGCCCTGAATTTGACGGCGTGGCTGTTGAGACCTGGGTCTTAACGCTCGCTGATTTTTACGCCTGATGTCATCAACACCATGATTAGAGCCCGAAAACTGGCTTCCTCTCGCATTTACTACCGTACGTGGAAGATCTTTTTCTCATGGTGCAAGGACCGAGCCTATTCTCCTCTACCTCTATCACTCCCAGTGATCCTTAGTTTCCTCCAGTCTGTTTTACAATCAGGTCTAGCCCTGAGCTCACTGAAAGGGCAGATGTATGCGCTCTCAGTCTTCTACCAATGTCGTCTTGCTTCTAGGCCCTAGGTCAAAACCTTTCTTCAGGGGCCTGCCACTTGGTTCCACCCTACTGGAGGCCGCTAAAGTCGTGGGACCTTAATCTAGTTCTCGAACGGTTTCAAAAGTCCCCCTTTGAACCCCTAAGGGAGGTCTCTCTGCCTCTCTTATCCTGGAAAGTCACTTTCCTGGCGGCAGTTACGTCCATCAGGCGTGTTTCCGAAATGGCAGAACTCTCCTGCCACGAGCCCTTTTTATCCATCAAGACAAGGAGGTACTGCGCCCAGTTCCCACCTTTCTTCCTAAGGTGACTTCTCCTTTTCACCTTAACGAGGACCTCATTCTGCCATCCATCTGTCTAGCACCAGTGCATCGGGTGGAGAAGGCAATGCATACCCTCGACCTCATGAGTGCCCTCAGGTATTACATTTCCAGAACAGCTTCTTTCAGAAAGACAGACAGTCTGTTTGTCCTTTCTGAGGGTCCACGGAAAGGGCAGGCCACCTCGAAGGCTACCCTAGCCCGTTGGATTCGTTCTGCTATCCGGGAAACTTACTGTCTAATGTCCCTATTCCTTGCAGACTTTTGTGCTCACCCCACTCGTGCTGTTGGTGCATCCTGGGCTAGTCGGCACCAGGCCTCAGTTGAACAAGTGTGGAAGGCCTGGTCTAGTCTGCACACCTTCTCACATTACAAAGTCCATACCCATGCATCGGCTGACGCTAGCCTTGGTCGAAGCATACTTCAGGCGGCAGTGGCACACCTCTCCAAGTAGGTGCTCTAGAAAATCTGGGACTGTTTTTCCAGCTCCTTGAGTTTCATCTTTTTCTTCCCACCCAGGAACTGCTTTAGGACATCCCATGGTCCTGTGTCCCCCAATGAGGCGATAGAGAAAAATGGATTTTTGTGTACTCACCATGAAATCATTTTCTCTGAGCCATCATTGGGGGGGACACAGCACCCACCCTGTTGCCCTATCGGGCCTTTGTTTTACTTGGAACTCTTTGAAGTTTACATATTGTTTGCTCAGTTACCTGTTGTGTTTTTTCTCCTACTGCTTGGTCACTAAACTGGTGTGGCCTGGCCCAGCCAGGGGTGTATACTGCAGAGGAGGGGCTAATTGTTTCACATTTGCTTACTTAGTGTCAGCCTCCTATGGATAAGCAGCATAATGCCAATTGCCTTATGTCCCCCCAATGATTGCTCAGAGAAAACGATTTTACGTTTTTTTTTAAGTACGCCCAATCATGATTCCCTTAGACAGAAGGTGCAAATGTATGCCACCGTTTGGGCAAATATACAGTATATTGTTATATAGTGGTATAAAAAAGTGTTTGCCCCCTTCCTGATTTCTTACCCTTTTGCATGTTTGTCACACTTAAATGTTTCAGATCACCAAACAAATCTAAATATAAGAAAAAGATAACACAAGTAAACACAAAATCCAGTGTATAAATGAAGGTGTCTATTATTAAGGGAAAAAGAAATCCAAACCTGCAGAGCCCTGTGTGAAAAAGTGATTGCCCACTAAACCTAATAACTGGTTGGGCCACCCTTAGCAACAACAACTGCAATCAAGCATTTGCGATAACTGGCAATGGGTCTGTTACAATGCTCTGGAGGAATTTTTGCCCACTCATTTTTGTTGTAATTCAGCCACATTGGAGGGTTTCCGAGCATATACCATTTTTTTTAAAGGTCATGCAACATCATCTCAATTGGATTAAGGTCTGGACTTTGACTAGGCCACTCCAAAGTCTTAATTTTGTTTTTCTTAAACCATTCAGAGGTGGACTTGCTGGTGTTTTTTCTCCTTGTCCTGCTGCATAACCTAAGATCTCAACTACTTTGTTTCTCATTTGATCCTTAATTTCTTTGGATGGCAGCATGATGTCACGTTTTTGAGGACCTTTTGGTCTACCTCACTAAGGAGAAAGTGTGAGGATCATTTCTTCACACCGAGCCCTGTAGGTTTGGATTTTAACAAAGACCTTCATTTAAAAACTGCATTTTGTGTTAACTTGTGTATAATATTTAGATTTGTTTGGTGATATGAAATGCGGTACTTAAGTGTGACATACAAAAGAATAAGAAAACCGTGAAGAGGGTAAACATACACACAGTGGTGTGAAAAAAATGTGTGTGTATGTAATATGTAACATATATAATATAATGTACAGTACAGACCAAAAGTTTGGACACACATTCTCATTCAAAGATTTTTCTGTATTTTCATGACTATGAAGATTGTAGATTCACACTGAAGGCATCAAAACTATGAATTAACACATGTGGAATAATATACTTAACAAAAAAGTGTGAATCAACTGAAAATATGTCTTATATTCTAGGTTCTTCAAAGCCACCTTCATAGCCACCTTTTGCTTTGATTACTGCTTTGCACACTCTTGGCATTCTCTTGATGAGCTTCAAGAGGTAGTCACTGAAATTGGTTTTCACTTCACAGGTGTGCCCTGTCAGGTTTAATAAGTGGGATTTATTGCCTTATAAATGGGGTTGGGACCATCAATTGTGTTGTGCAGAAGTCTGGTGGATACACAGCTGATACTCCTACTGAATAGACTGTTAGCTGCTTTTTTTCTTGCCATAATACAAATTCTAAGTAAAGAATGAGTGGCCATCATTACTTTAAGAAATGAAGGCATGTCAGTCCGAAAAATTGGGATAACTTTGAAAGTGTCCCCAAGTGCTGTTGCAAAAACCATCAAGCGCTACAAATAAACTGGCTCACATGAGGACCGCCCAGGAAAGGAAGACCAAAAGTCACCACTGCTGCGGAGGATAAGTTCATCTGAGCCACCAGCCTCAGAAACCGCAGGTTAACAGCAGCTCAGATTAGAGACCAGGTCAATGCCACACAGAATTCTAGCAGCAGATACATCTCTACAACAACTGTTAAGAGGAGACTTTGTGCAGCAGGTCTTCATGGTAAAATAGCTGCTAGGAAACCACTTCTAAGGACAGGCAACAAGCAGAAGAGACTTGTTTGGGCTAAAGAACACAGGGAATGGACATTAGACCAGTGGAAAACTGCTTTGGTCTGATGAATCCAAATTTGAGATCTTTGGTTCCAACTACCGTGTCTTTGTGTGACGCAGAAAAAGTGAACGGATGGACTCTACATGCCTGGTTCCCACCGTGAAGCATGGAAGAGAAGGTGTGATGGTGTGGGGGTGCTTTGCTGCTTGAAGCTCATCAAGAGAATGCCAAGAGTGTGCAAAGCAGTAATCAAAGCAAAAGGTGGCTACTTTGAAGAACCTAGAATATAAGACATATTGTCAGTTGTTTCACACTTTTTTGTTAAGTATATATTTCCACATGTGTTAATTCATAGTTTTGATGCCTTCAGTGTGAATCTACAATTTTCATAGTCATAAAAATACAGAAAAATCTTTGCACGAGAAGGTGTGTCCAATCTTTTGGTCTGTACTGTATTTGAAAGTATAGTACACTGGGCATATATGTATGATATATTATATATATAGATATATAATAATACACAACAGTGTATACTGGATATGAGTTCAAATTTGCTGACGGACGTTCATTGTGCCAATAAACATTTTCTCATTGGTGTGCGCATAAATGTATGCATGTGTATGTGAATACGTATATATATAATAATTATAATTGGAGAGAGAAAGAGAAAAAAATCCCCTAGAGTGTGTGACCTACAAAATGTCTTTTTTATCTGTATATTTTTGCTTGATATATAGCATCCTGTAACTCGGAGTCAGCTGAGCAATCTCAGAATGGACAGTGGGTGCCTCAGCCCTTTGTTGAGCAGATGACTACATATAATCATAGTGAAGACCAGCAGGAGGAAAGCGGCAGCGTTTGAGGACCCCCGGCATTCCAACCTATGCAAGCATACTGCAGTTTTATTGCAGGGACAAGGACCTGAACCTCAGTTTAAGAACTGATGCCTTTTTGTTCTCCTTTTACCTCTGATCTTCTCTTAGTGTAAGCATTAATAGTAGCTATTACCTTTTAAAGTAGGTAGTCCTATTGAAAAATTTGACCTTTTCTAGACCACTTAGTGTGTAGACGTTTTTCTTTTGGCCATTTTTCTTTTTTTATGTCACGTTTGATGTTTATTGCAGTTAGTCACAAACTGCAGTGCATTGTTTTATTCTGGGGTGGGGGAATGTTATCTGTTTTGCCTTTTTATATGAATTAGTGCTGAAAGGCGGTTCTGTAAATGTGAGACATACTTTATTTTTTAAAAATGATGGAAATGTTGGCTGTTTTCAGCTTGGCCCACCGGGGCATGTGCCAGGTATATGTTGTTTATTTGTATACTTTTCAGCAATGACGTATGTGTACTGTATGGTAACCGGAGATCACTTCGGCTACATTTTTAACTCATACTTTGATATAAAATAACAGAACATGCTCCATGGCTAAAATAGCATGATCACAACATTTTATTTATTATCTTACAATGTTTCTATACTTGAAGAATGGACATAATTAAATCCAGTGGCAAGGATTGAATTATTTATTGTGGCTGTATACAGTGTGAATGATTCACCAATATTTAGATGTGTTTGAATGATGTCACAAATTCCAGTTTTTGTAACCATTTTGTTCTTCTGTATGTGATGTCACAACCTTTTAGATACGTACCCTTCTACATGGTTGCAGCACACAACAGGAAAATACAGTTGAAAGGAATGAATTCATGTACCTGCTTCCTCTCTGCAATGTGCCATACCGGATGGCAGCCTACAGTGTGGAGTCTGGCTACAGTATGGCATACATACTGAATTTTATAAAGGCATCGGTGGGGGGAAATCACGTTACATAAGTGCTAGCCCTCAGTTCTAGCATTTAGGTTAACCTTTTTATGAATACTTCACTAGCAGGACTTCGATATCACGATTCAGCTATAGGGACGTGCTATCTTCCTATTGATTACAGAAATCTTTAAAGGGAACAATCTAGCAGGATTTAGGGCTATAAAGTGAAGCCAGGTCCTTATAGGCAGTGGGATACTAAGTGCAATCATAGCTTTTGCTTCAATGGTTACATGTATGATGGTAGAGAAAAGGTTTAAAATTGTTATGGCAAAGAGGGGAGGAGACGAACGAAGTGTGCAGCATAGCGTCACTATGTGGGGTTGGTTTTCTTTTATAACTCCCTATGGACTCTAAGCCAAGCCTTCTTCCCTCCCTCTCTCCATGTCACTATATACCAGGCACGGATAATTGTAGATTCAGGCAGAACTCTTTACCAGGCACAGAATGTCTGACATCGTGGTTGGTGTCAATGCCATTTGTCCTGTGTGCTCGAACTTCTCTCCCTCCCTGCTTATCACTGGTGCTACTGCTTATCTTGTGATCATCCGGTCACAGGACTCTAGAAGAAAGCCCCGTCCCTTCCAGTCTGCGCGTCCTCTGTGATCTGTAACTGCGGAGAGGGTGGACTGGGACAGATCACAGATTACAATAGCGGCGACCTGTCCCAGTCTCTCCTCTCCTGGATGTTCCTGTGATCTGTAACTGTGAGAAGACCAGGGATATGCAGACTGGAGGAGACTGGGCCTTCTTCTGCAGTCATGTGACCGGGTCATCACAAAACAAGCAATAGCAGCGGTGAAAAGCAGGCAGTGAGGGAGGGATAAATTCCGGCACACAAGACAAATGGCATTGCGCAATGACCAACCACGATGTCAGACATCCTGTGTCTGGTGAACAGTGCTACCTGGATCTACAATTATCCGTGCCTGATAAAAATTGAGAGGTAGGGTGGAAGCTTTGGCTTAGAGGCCACAGGGGTGTAATAAAATAAACCCAACACCACATAGTGACACTGTGCTGCACACTGGGTTCGTCTCCTCCCCTCTTTGCCATAAGTTTTATAAACCTTTTTTGTCAGCAATCATACATATAATCATTGAAGTAAAGCTATGATTGCACTCAATATCCCAGAGCCGCTAAGGCACTGGCTTCACTTTATAACCCTAAATCCTGCACTTGGTTCCCTTTAATTTCTAGTTACAAATAAAATAATAATAATTATAATGGTATGTTCACATGTGGTATTTTTGCATTTTTTTCTACAACAAACATTTTAAGAAAAAAGGCTTCATGTAATACATATCAAATAGCTGCGTTTTGCAGCTTTGATTAACCCCTTCACCATCCGTCGATTTTTCATTTTCAGTTTTCCCTCCCCTTCTTCCAAGAGCCATAACTTTTGTTTTTCCTTCAATATAGACATATGATGGCTTGTTTTTTTGCGGGCCAAGTTGTGCTTTCAGATGCAGTCATTTATTTTACCATATAGTGTACAGGGAAATTATAACAAAATTCCATGTGCGGTGAAATTGCAAAAAAAAGTGCAATTACATGTTTGTTTTTTGAGTTTTTTAGTCTCCATGTTCACTATATGGTACCACTAACGTCACGGTGTGATGCTCGGGTCGGTACGAGTGCGTAGATACCAAACATCTACACCTTTACTGGTATCTAAGTGGTGAAAAAAAATTCAGAAGTTTGAAAAAAAAGAACCACACTTTTTGCGGCATGTTCCATGACCCATAACGTTCTCATTTTTCGGGATCTAGGGCTGTGTGATGGCGTATTTTTTTGCAGCTTGAATTGACGTTTCTAATGATACCATTTTTGGGTGGATGCGCTGTTTTGATCGGCCGTTATTTTGTTTTATAGCAATGTTGCGGCAACCAAAAAAAAAAAATTTGACGCTTGGACCATTTTCTTTTTCGTTACGGCTCTCATTAATTGATTTTACATCTTGATAGATCAGGCGTTTCTGAACGCGACAATACCAAATATGTGTTTTTTTTTATACTTTTATTTTAAATGGGGGAAGAAAAGGGGGTGACTTGAATATTTTTTTTTTTTTTCTTCATGTTTGTAAAAACTTTTTATTTTTTAATTAATTCTTTATTTTACACACCCCCATAGGGAGGAACACTGCTGCACAGTCTGATCGCTTGTGACAGGTCCTGGTGAGCTGCAGCACATCGGGACCCTGTCACAAATGCACTCTGTGAGTGGTTGGCAGCGCTTGCCAACCACTCATAGGAAGCGATCAGTGTTAGCCTGGGGCCCTGGGGAGACACCGGAAGCTATCACATGAGCACGGGAGATCTTGCGATATTATCGCAGGATCTCTGGTGCAGGCAGGGAACAGCGCGATCCACCCCGCCGCGGCGGTTTTGGATCTCGCTGTCAGTGAATGACAGTGGGATTCAAGGGGTTAACAGCACCGATCATATCCAATCGGTGCTGGAAGCCCGAGATCTCGGCTGATGAGATCAACAGAGCTGTCAGGTGTTTGATGTGAGTGCCGCATCGGAACTCACATCAAACACCGGGACCCGACCCATGACGTTGTACAACGCCATGTTTCGGGAAGAGGTTAAGCGGACTATATTAGTGATTTACCTTACATGTTTGTTTTAGTCACCAAAAACTAATGGTGTGCATTTTTTGCTGTATTTTTCATTGCTTTCTGTGGGTGAAAGAATTGACATTCTGCAGATTTTCAGAAATACTGCAATGCTCAAATTTATTCATGACAAAAAATCTGCGTGTGCATGGGATTTCTGCAATCTCATAGCTTTTGCTGGTAACATGAAAGGAAGCTTCTTTTTCGACAGAAAAAAAAAATCAATGCAAAAGCGCCATACATGAACATCGCCTAATAGGTTAAAGGGGATTCCTGGGGAAAAAAAGTTATCACCTATGTATTTAAAGGGATCCGTCACCCCCAAAACACCTCAAAAGCTATTAAAAGCTGTCCCTAGAGCATAGTAACACTTACCCTACACTCCTTTTAGCTCCTAAATGCAGCAAGTGAAATTGAAGATAAATGTTATTACAGTACCTCATTAGGGATGAATGACTGGTATTCATAGTCACCCTGGCAGGCTGTCCCTCTTCATGATATCACGCCTCAATAGGCGTGATCTTCAAATCACATTAAAATGCGCGCCTCCCCGCTCTCCTATGGCAGCCGGACCGCTGCATTGTGCGGCTGGGTGACGTATGTACACCCGCGCCGCTGTTAGCTTCAAGACCCGCACTGCGCATGCGCAGTGCGCGTTTTGAAGCTAACAGAGCGGCGCGGGTGTACATACCGGCACGGAAATGACGCGATTCGCGTCACCCAGCCCCACTACAGGCCGGCCGAGACAGCACAGAGCGGGGAGGCGCGCATTTTAATCTGATTTGAAGATCACGCCTATTGAGGCGTGATATCATGAAGAGGGACAGCCTGCCAGGGTGACTATGAATACCATAGTCACTCATTATCATCCCTAATGAGGTACTGTAATAACATTTATCTTCAATTTCACTTGCTGCATTTAGGAGCTAAAAGGAGTGTAGGGTAAGTGTTACTATGCTCTAGGGACAGCTTTTAATAGCTTTTGAGGTATTTTGGGGGTGACAGGATCCCTTTAATAGCTGATAACTTGTTGATCGCTGGAATTCCCAACATTGGCAGAACTGTGCACTTAAATCCCATTCGAATGGTAGGACACATACTTTGCTGCCACTCCATTCATTCTGCACGGGGCTGCCAAGCACTGCGTTCAGCCATTTCTGGCAGCACAATAGGAGTGAATATAGCAGCTCTCAGGCTTGACCTACTGCTACTTCTTGTAGGAATAAAAGTTTCCTGTTCTGCCAATCGGCGGTGTTCCAGTGGTGGACATGACCGGATCAATAAGTTATAAGTTGAGACATGAGAACTTGTTTTCACCGGAGAACCCCTTTAGTGCTAATAGTTATGGCCTTAAAAGAGTGTTTCTGAATAATAATAATATAAAATTCTAATATATCATCTGCATTAGTTTCTTAAAGTTTTGAAGATCTGGACATGCAAACATTGAAAAGAAACTTACATTGATGATTATTAAATCTGTCCAGCTCATGAGATCAATTTCTTATGACTAACTGTACACCCGTGTGATTATCATATGACCAGGTTAGATTTATACCTACGGAAAGTAATTGTGGTGACAGTTCATTATCCACAATGGCCAGCAGAGCTTTTGAAATCAATGAGAAATTGGTACAGAATGTACATTAGAATTTTTTTCTTTTTAAATAAACTTTCATTTTCTGAAAATGCAATATCGCTTTAAACTCGATGTGGACATGTCAGGCATCGGTCATTCCATTCTAAGTACGGTAAGTAATTTTGGTGCTATGTTTGAGCTCTTGTTGCACACGTGTGTAACAGCAGTACAGTATCAGTATGTCAGATTATGTTTTTTCCTTGTAACTGGCAGTTTTCTTGTTAAAACGCTATATCATCTGATGTAGACAGATTATTACTATTTGGGTCATTTTTTTATATATATCTATATTTGTGATGTGTATTCAAGAAAAGAATTGAGCATAAACTAGCAGACTGAAAATGAAAGGCCTCGGCCTACATGCTACATGGTTTTATTTACTTGAATTAAATAGAAAAACTGTAAAACATGAGTTGTGTGGTTTTTATTTTTATTTAATCCAGTTGATTAAACTCTCTTTGTTATATGCAGTATATGTACAAAGAAATTACAATGTGTAGGGTTGCTTGTGCTCTTGAGCCTGTAATACTAGGCACAAACCCAATACTGGTACCAGCCTCAGACAAGCACAACTATGAAACCAACAGTTCATCATTTTACATTAGAGTCAGTGGTGAGAGTGAAGAAAAAGTAGCACAATGTCATGTATATCTGATGTGGATTCCGTAAATAGAAAAAAAATGTTTGTAATGATACCAGTATGAAGAAAGCCTTCTACCATGAACCATTCATTCCCCATCATTTATAACTGAAAAATACTGGTTACAATTTCAGTTAGAGGTTTTCCACTACTAATTTACTAATTACTATTTACCCCCCTTTCTTTTGTTCTAACTCTTCAAAGCTAACATTTTCCTAATATACTTCTGCTATCTGCTCTGCTCCTGTAATCCTATCTCTAAGTTGTAGCTTCCATTCTTCAAGTTCCTTCTTTCCCTTGCCTCCCAATGGCAGTGAAGTCTGATCTCCTAAAGATGAATCTGACCTCCTGCTGTTCCTTGTACTCCTCTCCCTTGTACCCGTCGGGTGAACCTTCTCTTGATTACCAAGGCCCTTTAGTCACTGCGACTCCGTGCACAGCAGTTAGCCAACGGGTCTGGTCCCCTCTCTCTGGGCTCTTTGGGAGTCAGAGGCGTACATGAAGATACCCCTGTTCTTCAGATTGTCTGTGAGCCTTAGAGAACTCACAGGTGCGGGCTCTGGTACCCGGTTCCTTTCCTGGGGCAAACTCTCTGGTTACTCTATTCCCCACTAGAGTGAACTTTGAGTTTCTTTCTCTCTTTCTTCTGTTTCTGGGTCTCTTCTTTCTTTCCTGGGCCCCTCAGGAGAGGAGGCCCTCCGTGCTCCCTCCAGGCAGGCTGCCTGGCTCCCTCCAGCTCCAACTCCTCTCACTGACTAACTGACTGACTACTTCCCCCTAGAGGTCACTATGTTCCCTCCCGGGTCCCTCCCACCTACTGACTGGTGTGGGTTGCGAGTTCTAGGGTTCCACCTACTGCCCATAGTTCCACTTGCGGTGGAGTGACTACACCGCTTTTCTGGGTGTAACTACCCCTTTTGTGGCACCTACATAGTGGGGCGTTACACATGCACTTGGGCAGAGGAAATAAAAGGTATATTTATGTGCTTAATTGTAAAACACTGGGCAAAACTGTCACTGAAAAAGACCTGGGTGTATGGGTAGATGACAAACTTGCATTTAGTGGCCAGTGTCAGGCAGCTGCTGCAAAGGCAAATAAAATAATGGGATGCATTAAAAGAGGTATAGATAATCATGCGGAGAACATAATTATACCTCTTTACAAGTTACTAGTGCAACCACACTTAGAATACTGTGTTCAATTCTGGTCTCCGGTGTATAAGAAAGACATAGCTGAACTAGAGCTGGTCCAGAGAGGAGCAACCAAGGTCATTAGAGGACTGAGGGGTCTGCAATACCAAGACAGGTTATTAGAGGACTGAGGGGTCTTCAATACCAAGACAGGTTATTAAGCTTGGAAAAACGAAGGCTTAGGGGTGATCTTATAATAATGTATAAATATATGAGGGGACAGTACAGAGACCTTTTTAATTATCTTTTTACTCTTAGGCCTGAGACGGGGACAAGGGGGCATCCTCTACGTCTGGAGGAACGAAAGTTCAATCATAATCACAGACGTGGATTCTTTATTGTAAGAGCAGTGAGACTATGGAACTCTCTGCCACATGATGTTGTAATGAGTGAGTCACTACTAACATAAACTATGTTACTATATTTACTATAGATTCCTAATGGCTGGGTCTAATATTAGCCTGACATTATGAATCTCTGGCTTAGTGCCAGCTGCCAATGCAAAGCTGGTATTAACCCCTTATTACCCAGTCTGTCACTGCTACATGGCAGCTGGAAGAGTCGGATACAGTGCCAGAAAATGGCGCTTCATGAATGCGCCATTTTGTTGGGTGGCTGCGGGCTGCAATTCGCTGCTTGGGGAGCCCAGAAAGCTTAGGCCTCTCCACGTTGAGGATTCCTGCCCCCAGCTGCCTAGTTTTACCTGGCTGGACAAAAGATATAGCAAAGCTCCACATCATTTTTATTTTTAAATTATTTTATGAAATAATTAAAAAAGGCTTCCCTGTATTTTTGGTTTCCAGCCAGGTAAAACTAGGCAGCTGGGGTTGATGGCAGCCCGTAGCTGCATGCTGTACCTGGCTGGCAACCAAAATATGGCAAAGCCCCACGTCGTTTGTTTTAAAAATTTAATAAAGAAATAATAAAACAAATGCAGGAGAGGAGACATCCAGGACAGTGTCTCGGGATCTTGTGCACATGCCCTAAAAGTGACCAATTGTGTGGAAAAAAGAAAGTGTTCAATATGATGACCTATTGTTATCAAATTCTGAGAAGTAGCTGTAGGTTTCAAATGTTGACTATACCACTGGATAACATCCTTGAGGTGTCTAGTTTTCAAAATGGGGTAACTTGTGGGGGTTTCTACTGTTTAGGTACCTTAAGGGCCTGCAATATGCATCATGGTGACTGTCATCTATTTCAGCCAAGTTTGCTTTCCAAAATTGAAATAGTGCTCCTTTCCTACCCGTTTGTTCAAACAGAGGTTTCTGACCACATGTGGTGTATCGGAAGAAACTGGGTAACAAATTTTATCATCCAATTTTTCATGCTATCCTTGTAAAAGTGAATAAATTGAGGCTAAAGCAACATTTTTAGGTAAAATATAAATGTATTTCTGTTTTCATTCCACTTTGCATTCATTCCTTTGAAGCAGCTGAAGGGTTAATAAACTTGAATGTGGTTTTGAGTAGCTTGAGGGGTGCAGTTTTTGGAATGGGGTCATTTTTGGGTGTTTTCTGTCATGTAGGCCTCTCAAAGTGACTTCAAATGTGATGTGGTGCATTATACATCTGTATATGGAGCAGTATGATGGTGCATTATAATGGGTGACTATGGATGATGCATTATATTTGGAGACAATTATAGTATATGGAAGCCATTATAATATTTGGAGGGCTCTGTGGGAGCAAGATAATACTTGGAGGGCTATGATAAAGCCTTTATACTTTATGGAGCACTATTTAAGGGCTGTGTGGAGGCCATAATATAGTGTGAAGAGATGTAGAGGCCATTATACTGTATGTGGGTCCATTATACTGTATGGAGGACTATGTGGGGGTCACAGCGGGGATCATACCGTAGAAGAGGAGTAGACTTAAAATATAGAGTTTGGAATATACTCACCATATAACTTGAAAAGTTGGGGGTCATCTTATAGCCCAGTTGTCTTATACGCCGGATAATACGGTAGATGGTTCCAAGGAATATAGGAACAATGCATGAGATGACTTAGCCAGCTTGGACGTTGGGGTTATCAATATCTCATACATGTACAAAAAAACTCAAGGACGATTTACTACCTCCAGGACCTGAGTGATTGTTCAAAAAATGTGGGACAAACAAATCATTACAGAGGACTTAGAGGAGAAAATAGTCAGTGGGAGGCTCACCCTCAGATGAGAGGTGGAGAGACACTCCGTTTCGAATAATGCATAAAGCAATTTGCGGATTTAATTTACCACTAATTGTGCAATTCCCTAATAGACTGCATCACTACCCGAAATGCGTCACTGAAAAGGCTGACTTATTTCACGGGTTATGGAGTTGTGTTGTGATTTTGGGAACAGGTACTGTATGTGGTGGACTGACCGAGTTAGATCCGCTGGTGTGGCTGTTCCACTCTCCCAGCGAGAGTTACGTAAGTGGAGATTCAGCCAGATTACTTCATTTTATAGTCATGATAGGAAAAAGACTTATTTTGAGGGAGTGGTTACACCAAAGATCCTCCAGATATATCTGCGGTGACACATGAACTAACAACAGTAATGACAACAGAAAGAAGGGAGGTGGAACGTGTCGTGCCTTTCTTTGAAATACGTGCATTTAGTTTGCTTGAGACAATACTGTATATTGTTTGCTTGTTCAGCAATGATTTATCCCATAGCGCCATCTGTTGACAATGTTCCCACATTACATTATGTTTACTGCATAGTCTAATTTTGGTCCCTCCATGCCTATGTAATCCCATGAGGCTGTGCTCTAGGTTCTGCCCCTTCTCCTCCAGAAGCCATTACAGCCTCATACAAGCTGACATCCTGGTGTGCTGACCCTTCTCTCCCTAGATTTCAGCTTATCTGCATGTTTCCCTCAACATAGCACAATCGGTGAGTTTAATATGCTGCTGCCCACCTATATGTAACAATGTAATGTTTTGCACTTCATGTATACTTATGTTGTACTAAGAATTTCTATCTGTTTTTTATAGTTTTACACTTAACCCATTATTAAAAGTTGAAAAGGACCCCCAGCGTCCATGTCAACGCATTGATGGGAAAGAGTTTACCTGTCTGTCAACTCGTTCTTCAGGAGTACAGAGCGAGGGTGCCAGAACAGTAAAACGACTACTATAAACGGGGTCTAAGCACAGACACTGACTTCTAGCAGAGAACAGTCAAGCCGCATACAGACACAATGTCAGATATAGGATCTGAAGTTTATGTGACACGCTCCCATGTAAGCGCATCTTCACGGAAGTCTGTGAGCAGCGCTGCAATTGCCATCGCCAGGGCGAAGGCGGAAGCCGCAAAAGTGAGAGCTGCTTACGCTGAACAGGAGTGGTTATTAAAGAAAGAAAAGGCATGTCTGGAAGCCGACCTCGCAAAACCCGCCATAGACACAGAAGCAGCGGCAGCAGAAGCTGAAGTACAGGTTTTAGAAGAAGCAGCACGCTGCAATAGTGAAAGGTTCAGCGTAAGGCTAGGACCTGAACTTAATCATCATGATATCTCACAACGCACTTCAGACTACGTGCTACAGCATGCCTCATTAGATGACCATCTACATTCATCTCCAAGAGAGAGACCGAATCCTGTCATTCAGCCATCAACCTTCATTCACCAATCATCCCACATTAAGCATGAAAGTAATTCTGTCCACCTTCCATCATCAGTGAGACCAGCACCCGAACCTGTAGATCCCTACTACACAGAGAACACTTTCAAGATAGAGGACCCCGACGGTGACTATCGTGACGAAGATGAATTTTACGGCAACGATAGCTCACGGAGACCTCATCACAGCAACAGGCACCCGGACCGCCATCTCAGAGAACAAGAGCTACCAGCTTTCCTCAAGTTCTTTGCACGTCGTGAGTTACTCACCAAAGGTCTCTTAAAGTTTAACGACCGTCCCGAAAGTTTCAGAGCATGGAGAGCTTCCTTCAGAAACGCCACCGCTGACCTAGACATCTCTGCAAGCGAAGAGATCGACCTCTTGGTTAAGTGGCTAGGAAATGAATCGGTAGAACACGCGAAACGCATCAGAGATCTCAGCATCAACAACCTGAGGAAAGGTTTGTGCTCGTTATGGGAGAGACTTGATGAGTGCTATGGCTCCTCAGAAATGATAGAAGAATCCCTCTTCAAAAGGTTGGAAGACTTTCCTATAATCTCTAATAAGAACTTTCACATGCTAAGAGAATTGAGCGACCTCTTAGTAGAACTCCAAGTCGCCAAGACTGAAGGAGACCTGCCAGGCCTCGCATTCCTAGACACAGCCAGAGCCATCAAACCCATAGTGAAGAAACTACCTTACAGTTTGCAAGAGAAATGGTTGAACTGGGGTTCAGATTACAAGCAGCGTCACAACGTGGTGTTCCCTCTATTCCACATCTTTGTAGATTTTGTCCGCCAGCAGGCCAAGATAAGGAACGATCCCAGCTTCAACCTTTCTGCCGTAGATCCTGTCAACCCAAGAACAAGTAAACCTGTTCCAGTTCGCAACCCCAGAGACTCACCTATCACCGTACACAAAACTAATGTGTCTTCTGCAGACCCATCACACAAGACCCACAGTACAATAGACCCGGAATGGGAGTGCCCCTTACATAAAAGGCCTCACCCACTACAAGAGTGCAGGAGTTTTAGGGGAAAATCCCTTAAAGACCGTAGACTCTTCCTCAAAGAAAATAACATATGCTACAGATGTTGCGCATCTACATCCCATTTAGCTAAAGACTGTAAAGCCGGTATTGTTTGTTCGGAGTGTAACAGCCAAGAGCACAGCACAGCTCTACACCCAAGGCCAGTCCTGCAGACCCCCTCATCCATAGACCGACTTACAGAGCACGGCGGGGAGGAGAAAGACAGTACACCTCCTGAAGTGTCACCCCAGTGCACTCAAGTCTGCGGAGAAGGTCTTATTAACAAATCCTGTTCAAAGATCTGTTTGGTTAAAGTTTACCCTATTGGCCACAGAGAAAAGGCGGTTAAACTCTACGCTATACTCGATGACCAGAGTAACAGATCACTTGCCAGCTCAGTTTTCTTTGACATCTTTAAAATCGAGGGACTCAGCTCGTCCTACTCACTAAAAACATGCACAGGAGTGAGGGAAGAATCTGGGAGGAGAGCTACAGGTTATCAAATCGAATCCCTGGATGGGAAGACATCCCTAGCCTTTCCTACACTAATCGAGTGTAATTCTGTCCCGAACAATAGAGAAGAAATCCCCACTCCAGAAGCGGCATTATATCACCCTCATTTGAGAAGCATAGCGCATCTTATTCCCGCACTCAATCCCCAAGCCAAGTTAGTCCTTTTGCTAGGGAGAGACATCATCAGAGTCCACAAGGTGAGGAAACAGATAAACGGTCCTCGTAACTCGCCCTACGCTCAGAAGCTAGACCTAGGATGGGTAGTTATAGGGGACGTTTGCCTCAGAGACGCTCACAAGTCAAACAACGTTTACTCTCTCTACACAAACACGTTGGAGAGTGGCCATCCATCCTTTTTCCTACCCTGCCCCAACAAATTCCTTGTGAAGGAGAAGCACACCAACTCGGCACAATTAAATGGCAGAGAAGACAACGCCACTGAATCGAAAGTCCCAGACTCATCCACAGACTCTCTTCCTGTACAACGCAGTCTAGGGTTTAATTGGGACTCAGAGTCTGATGGTTTAACTTTTCAAGTCAACCTAGAGAAAAAAACCTTCACATGATGAGGCGTCCTGTCCACAATGAACGATCCTGATGACCCATCTCTGCTTACTCCTCCAACTCTCCTTACCCAGAAGTTTAATGTGAGCACGCCGACGTCCGGAGAGTCTACTACTAAGACTTGTACAAATCCCAGTGGAAAAGAGTTCAAATGCTGGCAGACCTGTTTCTGAACTTATTCTATTGCTCTAGTTGAAGTTTATGTGGCATCCCCCGGATACCAGACGGGGAGTGTCGTGCCTTTCTTAGAAATACGTGCATTTAGTTTGCTTGAGACAATACTGTATATTGTTTGCTTGTTCAGCAATGATTTATCCCATAGCGCCATCTGTTGACAATGTTCCCACATTACATTATGTTTACTGCATAGTCTAATTTTGGTCCCTCCATGCCTATGTAATCCCATGAGGCTGTGCTCTAGGTTCTGCCCCTTCTCCTCCAGAAGCCATTACAGCCTCATACAAGCTGACATCCTGGTGTGCTGACCCTTCTCTCCCTAGATTTCAGCTTATCTGCATGTTTCCCTCAACATAGCACAGTCGGTGAGTTTAATATGCTGCTGCCCACCTATATGTAACAATGTAATGTTTTGCACTTCATGTATACTTATGTTGTACTGAGAATTTCTATCTGTTTTTTATAGTTTTACACTTAACCCATTATTAAAAGTTGAAAAGGACCCCCAGCGTCCATGTCAATGCATTGATGGGAAAGAGTTTACCTGTCTGTCAACTCGTTCTTCAGGAGTACAGAGCGAGGGAGCCAGAACAGAACGTGATAAAGACAAATTGACCAGCCGTTTCTTTGCAACCTGGAGACTGTTTATTGAGCACTTACACAGGAGGAAATCAGACAGACAGTGCTGCCATTTAAAAATTGAGTGGTATGCAGTACAGGGCTTACAGGGTACATTAGAGAAGTTGAAACTCTGACATCTCATGACATAACGGGAATATTCATATATGTATCAGTTCATGTGAAGAAAAAAGCAGGCGGCACTCACCATGCACAGTTGCAGCAAGATCTCCTTTATTAGGATCATTCAATGGACATCTTTAATCCGTGACAGGGTGCTGGGAGAGGGAGTGTGGAGGACGGCGTATGATGACGAGCTGGGTTGCTGTTATTACAGCTTCAACGGGTCCAGTTCATATATGTATCAGCTCAAGTAGGGTGAGCTGACTGATATTATCTGTCTTGTAGTAGGGGATAATCAAGAGATATTTCAGAGAACCAATTTAATAAAAATATATCAGTTTTATAGTTCAAGCCCACTCATTGGCGTGCATCCAATGCACTATCCAGTAAGCTTCTCTGTTTCTAGGGGTACGCTCCCAATCCCCTCTACTTTTGGGGTTGGGTACACTTTCAATACCTTATAATAGTAAGATGGTCTGTTTTACCCTGATGTACATCCCTAAAAAGTTTTGAAAGGCCAGAAACTAACCCACGTCCTGCTGATGTACTGGAATCCATTGATGTTATGTGTTCTGACATCCTTTTTTTTCAAGGTATGTGTAGTACATCCTGTATAGTATTTTCTACATTCATTGAATGTTGCCATATAAACTAAGTGTGTATTGTTACAGTTCATACTGTATATGTTCTGATCGGAAAACTGTTCCCAGTTACCGCATTAGAAAAATGATTTGTCGCCTTGATTTTTCTACACAGGTTAGGCCCCTTTCAGACTGGCGTTTTTGTCCAGATACCGCAGATCCGGACAAAAAAACACATCCCCGAGGGTCCTGCCTTACGGCCGCACTTGCGGCACACTTGCGGAAAGCCCCATGCATTGGGTATGGCGCTTGCGGTAATGTGCGGCAGGTGCAGCAGGTGCGGCCGCGAAAAAAAAAGTGGTCAGCAGCGTTTTTTTTTGCAGCCGCACCTGCCGGCACCGCACTTGTCGCACCTGCCGCACACTTACCGCAGGCTCCATTCACAATGCATGCGGCTTGCCACAAGTGTGCCGCAAGTGCGGCCATTAGGCGGCAGATGCGGTAAATCTGCCGCATCTGCCGCATTTTGGCGAAAAGGCCAATGTGAAAGGGCCCTTTCATTTATTCCCACCGCATCTGCATGATCCATTGTATTTTAAGCGTGTATGTTGTTTTCTCTTTCATACAGTCTGGGTGATCCAATGCTGCCTATGTCCCTCCCTCTTCTCGCAACTGTGTGACACCACCCCCTAACAGTATTTTTCTCAATATGTTGTCCTGATATAATATTGGAAGATTTTTGTGTAGTATTTTAACAATGTCTACAATCTGTGCTGAAGGGTATTGAGAAGGTTGGAGGCATAGATTTTCCACCATTCTTTACAGATCTCTGAGTTTTTTCATTTCTTTTCTCCTTTAAAATTCAGTCCCTATCTTTTATCTTCTATCTGCTGTGCTCTTGTTATCGCCCTATGGTTTAAAGACCCTCTCTTTAAAGGGGATGTCACACGCGTCGACATCGCTGTCAATGTCGCTCGTGCGTCACGGATTTTCAGTCGCTCAAGCGACGTAAAAGTGCCGCAGGAGCGACATTGAAGCGTGTGACCAAGCGATGCAACCAGCGATATGTCGCTGATCGCCGATTGCAGGTTTCACTGCCAGATGTAAAACCTGTCGCTCATCGCTCAGTAGACCTTGTGCATCGCTGCGTGTGACACTAAACTCAGCGACGTAGTTTCTATTTTGACACCGCGCAAGCGACTAAATAAAATCGCTCGCAAGATGGCGACATCACCGCATCGCTGGGTCATATTGACGCGTGTGACATCTTACCTGCGATAATTCCACATCGCTCAGGCGATTAATAATTTGTGACGCATGAGCGATATCGCGGGCGACATTGACATGTGTGACAGGCCTTTAAGTCTGCTCTTTATTACATTTGCCTCCTGTTGAAAATCCCTCACACAAGTGCAATTTAATTTTCCTCTGGTAAGTTCCCCTACTGGTAGGTTTTTAATCACATGTGGGGATGGCAGCTATCAGCTCATAATAGGGTATTACCCGATGTAGGTTTCCTGTATAATTTAGATGTTACCTTTCCATCAATTTCATTTCCCATGAGGATCACATCAAATTAAGGTGTGGAAGCCCCTGAATGTCCATGGTGAATTTTAAATTATAGTTGTTTCTATTCAGATAGTATAAAAACCGACTGATTTCTCATCCGGGAGACACGTCTGGCAATCCAGTCCAAATGAGGACCAGATCGTTGATGTATCTACCGTACCAGCCAATTGCATCCAGGAAAGGATTATGTATGGTATAAATAGTTTTTCCCACCTTTCAACATATAGGTTTGCCAATGAGGGCAAGAATTTTATATCTGCGGTGACACATGAACTAACAACAGTAATGACAACAGAAAGAAGGGAGGTGGAACGTGATAAAGACAAATTGACCAGCTGTTTCTTTGCAACCTGCAGACTGTTTATTGAGCACTTACACAGGAGGAAATCAGACAGTGCTGCCATTTAAAAATTGAGTGGTATGCGGTACAGGGCTTACAGGGTACATTAGAGAAGTTGAAACTCTGACATCTCATGACATAACGGGAATATTCATATATATGTATCAGTTCATGTGAAGAAAAAAGCAGGCGGCACTCACCATTCACAGTTGCAGCAAGAGCTCCTTTATTATCCATGGTGAATTTTAAATTATAGTTGTTTCTATTCAGATAGTATAAAAACCGACTGATTTCTCATCCGGGAGACACATCTGGCCATCCAGTCCAAATGAGGACCAGATCGTTGATGTATCTACCGTACCAGCCAATTGCATCCAGGAAAGGATTATGTATGATATAAATAGTTTTTCCCACCTATCAACATATAGGTTTGCCAATGAGGGCAAGAATTTTGCCCTCATTGGATAACCGCATCGCTGTATGAAGAACAGACTGTCAAAACAGAAGAAATTCCTCTTAAGCAGATAGTTGCCATTAGTATAAATCACTGAACATCTTCATCATAGATACCACTTTCTCTTAGCGTGCAAGACAAAACTTCAAGAGCTTTAGTATGGGGTATGCAGGAATATAGTGACATTACATCACATGTCAGCCACTTATTCCCTTTTTTCCAGGTGAATTTGTTTAAGTGCTGATGTGATGTCATGTCACTAAGTGGGGGGTGTAAGGTAGGGGAGGCCGCGGCGTATCTGGGGGTCTGATGACTGCGTTGGCCTGCCATAATTGATGGTACATCACTGGACACGCATCTGCTTCACGCAGACATGAGTCTGCTCCACACAGACACGCGTCTGCTCAATAGGGAGAAACGGTCTGTGCAGAAACACGGACATGTGATTTGTGAAAGCATGTCCGTGCTACTGGCATATGGCTGCACGGACAGCACATGTGCCGGAGACACTGATATGTGAAGGAGGCGTTACACTGAGGACAGGATTTTGCGCCATTACAGACTGTAGGGGAGAGATGGAAACTGCCATTGTTAGGCAGATAGGTGTTTCTGGTGATAATATCCAATAAATAAATGATGAAAACTCTATTTAAATACACAAATCTGCCATGTAATAATATGTGTAATACAGTGATGTTACTATAATCCGATGGGCCCCGGTGCGAAATTTGGACTGGGGCCCCCCATCCTCTGTGCATGTGTTGGACAGATGTATGGGCCCTATGTAACATTCTAAATCCTATAAAGACTCCCGAATTGATCCCCTCTCCCCCTTCAATATGTATAAATGTCCTTCATCCTTCTATATATACTCTCCATCCTTCTATATATGGTCCTCTTCCTGGTATATATGTTCCTTTTCTTGGAATATGGTTACCATCAGCAGCCAAAAAACAAAAAAAAAACACTGCACTTAGCAGGACACAGCCAGACCCCATTATGTAGAGCAAACCCAGTTGTAAGCAGATAAAAATACCATCTACCTACAAAGACATGTTGGAGGCGAGTTGCTATGTACATATTGGGTTTTCATAGGACGCTATTGACATTGATACAAATGATGTGGGGTGTCTGACAGCTCCCCACCGGTCCTGCCTCCTGACCAAATGGTCCGCTAAGTACGATGTCTCCACACCACAGGATGAGTGGCGCCCCATGGGGCCCAACCGCACCCCGTGAAAATGATAAAAAAGTGCAAAAAGTTTTTTTATGATAAAAAACCTTTTATAAGGGGTATTGGTTCATGTATTGGCCAAGACACTTAAGCTCGTAATCCACGTCACGGATCCCCATGCTTACGAGTCCTAACAAAATATATACAAAAACTACTCAAAAAAGGCAGCATCTACATAATGGGGTCTGGCTGCGTCCTGCTAAGTGCAGTGTTGTTTTTTCGGCTGCTGATGGTAAGTTTTCTGATGCTGCCTTTTTTGAGTCATTCTTGGAATATGGCCCTTATCCTGATATATATGTTCCCCATCTTGGTTTACACTTTGTGCACAATTATTTGTCAAATGAGTATTTTGATCACATGATACATGTTGTCCTACTCCAGGCTGTATAGGCTTGAGAGCCAACTACCAATTAAGTAAATCAGGTGATGTGCATCTCTGTAATGAGGAGGGATGTGGTCTAATGACATCAACATCCTATATAAGGTGTGCTTAATTATTAGGCAACTTCCTTACCTTTGGCAAAATGGGTCAGAAGAGAGATTTGACGGGCTATGAAAAGTCCAAAATTGTGAGATGTCTTGCAGAGGGATGCAGCAGTCCTGAAATTGCCAAACTGTTGAAGCGTGATCACCGAACAATCAAGCGTTTCATGGTAAATAGCCAACAGGGTATCAAGAAGCGTGTGGGGAAAAAAAGTGCAAAATAACTGCCCATGAATTGAGGAAAATCAAGCGTGAGGCTGCCAAGATGCCATTTGCCACCAGTTTTGCCATATTTCAGAGCTGCAATGTTACTGGAGTATCAAAAAGCACAAGGTGTGTGATACTTAGGGACATGGCCAAGGTAAGGAAGGCTGAAAAACGACCACCTTTGAACAAGAAACATAAGATAAAATGTTAAGACTGGGCCAAGAAATATCTTGACTGATTTTTCAAAGGTTTTATGGACTGATGAATTGAGAGTGACTCTTGATGGGCCAGAGGCTGGATCAGTAAAGGGCAGAGAACTCCACTCCGACTCAGACACCAGCAAGGTGGAGGTGGGGTACTGGTATGGGCTGGTATCATGAAAGATGAACTTGTGGGACCTTTTTGGGTTGAAGGTGGAATGAAGCTCAACTCCCGGACCTACTGCCAGTTTCTGGAAGACAACTTCTTCAAGCAGTGGTACAGGAAGAAGTTGGCATCGTTCAAGAAAAACATGATTTTCATGCAGGACAATGCTCCATCACATGCATTCAACTACTCCACAGCGTGGCTGGCCAGTAAAGGTCTAAAAGAAGAAAGAATAATGACATGGCCCTTTTGTTCACCTGATCTGAACTCCATAAAGAACCTGTCCATCATAAAATGTGAGATCTACAGGGAGGGAAACCAGTACACCTCAGGAACAGTGTCTGGGAGGCTGTGGTGGCTGCTGCACGCAATGTTGATTGTGAACAGATCAAGCAACTGACAGTCTATGGATGGAAGGCTGTTGAGTGTCATCATAAAGAAAGGTGGCTATATTGGTCACTAATTTTGTGGGTTTGTTTGCTGTCAGAAATGTTTATTTCTAAATTTTGTGCGTTATATTGGGTTCCTGGGCAAAAACAAGTGGTGGATATATTGGTTTTTAATATTGCTATAATTCTGCACAGTAATAGTTACCTGCACAAACAGATATCCTCCTAAGATAGCCAAATCTAAAAAAAAAAAAAACACTCCAACTTCCAAAAATATTAAGCTTTGATATTTGAGTCTTTTGGGTTGATTGAGAACATAATTGTTGATTAATAATAAAAATAGTCCTCTACAATACATCTTGCCTAATAATTCTGCACACAGTGTATATGGTGCTCCTCCTCCTGCGATCAAAGTCCTCCAATTATTATAATGCACCCCCATATTCCTCCAGTCTCATAGTCTCATAGCCCTCCTCCATATAGCAGAATGCTGCCTCATATCCCTCCATATAATATAATAGCCTTTCATATAGCAGAATGCAGTCTCATAGCCCTCCATATAGCATAATGCAGTCTCATAGTCCTCCATATAGTATAATGCAACCTCATATCCCTCCGTATAGCATAATACAGCCTCATAGCCTTCACGTGCACCTTGCTCCGCCCATGGTTGTGATGTCACCACAGGTCCTGTAAGTTTTCTCTTCGGTTTTTGATGCTGAGGGGGTAACTGCGGCGTTGGGTTTGTGAAGGAGGCTGCAGGTGCGGGGACTGGGCGGAGGGGATCGGGTTGTGGAGGTGGGTGCAGCGGGTGTGCCAGCCGAGAGTGTGGTGATCGCCATATTGGGAGTCCCATTACTCGGGTGTTCCAATATGGTGTCCGACGTAATTCCGGCACGGTGGATTGTGGGATAGGTAGACATCTGGATATAAGAGGAAACCACAAGGCAATTATAAGTAGATGCTACCACATATCCTTTCATATAGCATATTTCAGCCTCATCTATGCAGCCTCATAGCCCTCTTTCTAGTATAATACACCCTTCTCCTCCTCCCATAGTCCTCTGGTGACCTGTACTCATTGATTAAGAAAAGAAATGTGTATTCGCCTCTTCCGGTTCCTCCGCTTCTTCGGTCTCCCTGTGAGTGTCCTGCACTCTGAAATCTCAGTACGGCGGCGTGCAGTAGTGACGTCACCGTGCTCCGCAAAGCTGAGATGTCAGAGCACAGGTACAAAGGGAGAAAGAAGGAATCCTCCCTCTTTCTTTATTGCTCTGTGCGATGACGGGCCGGGTGTAGGCTGCTCCTCGAGCTGTTACCCGGCCTCCCTTACTTACGGGCCCCATAGCGACCGTGTGATCTTCCGCTCAGTGATGTGGATGTGCGTCCTCAGGTATGCACATCCATGTGAAGCAGGCGCTGGGGTTAGTAAAGGCCCTGTACCTCCGGGCTCGGTCTCGACCCTGATTGTTACGCCCCTGGTGCTAAATTTACTTTTTTGTGTATATACACTGTGTTCCAAATTATTATGCAAATGTTCTTTTTTTCTGATTGTCCTAAATGGTCAGTGCAAATGACAGTCAGTGTAATAAAAGTCATCACCCGTTAGAGTAAACATCAAATTTATTGAAGAAACCTCCCAATGATAACAGTATAATCTTCAGAATTAAAAAAAACCTCTAAATGCCCTGTTCCAAATTATTATGCACAGTAGAGTTTCTAAACATTTGATATGTTTGAAAGAACTGAAAATGCTGATTTGTTGAATTTGCAGCATTAGGAGGTCAGATTCACTGAAATAAAAAGCTATTTAACTCCAAAACATCCTAACAGGCCAAGTTACATGGTAACATAGGAACCCTTCTTTGATATCACCTTCACAATTCTAGCATCCAATGAACTTGTGAGTTTCTGGAAAGTTTCTGCTTGTATTTCTTTGCATGATGTCAGAATAGCCTCCAGAGCTGCTGTTTTGATGTGAACTACCTCCCACCCTCATAGATCTTTTGTTTTATTATACTCCTAAGGCTCTCTATAGGGTTGAGGTCAGGGGAAGATGGTGGCCACGCCATGAGTTTATCTCCTTTTATGCCCATAGCCGCCAATGACACAAAGGTATTCTTCATAGCATGAGATGGTGCATTGACATGCATGAGGATGATTTTGCTCCTAAAGCCATGTTTTTGCTTTTTGTACCATGGAAGAAAGTTCTCAGTTGGAAACTCTATATACGTTGCAGAGGTCATTTTCACACCTTCAGGAACCTTAAAGGGGCCTACCAGCTGTTTCCCAATGATTCCAACCCAACACATGACTCCTCCACCTCCTTGCTGATGTTGCAGCCTTGTTGGGACATGGTGGCATCCACCAACCATCCACTACTCCATCCATCTGGACCATCCAGGGTTGCTCGGCACTCATCAGTAAACAAGACTGTTTGAAAATTAGTCTTCATGTATATCTGGACCCACTGCAACCGTTTCTGCTTGTGAGCACTGTTTAGGGGTGGCCGAATAGTAGGTTTATGTACCACAGCAAGCCTTTGAAGGATCCTACACCTTGAGGTTCGAGGGACTCCAGAGGCACCAGCAGCTTCAAATATCTGTTTGTTGGTTTGTAAGGCCTTTTTAGCAGCTGCTCTCTTAATCTGATGAACTTGCCTGGCAGAAACCTTCCTCATTCTGCCTTTATCTGCACGAACACATCTGTGCTCAGAATCAGGCACAAATCTCTTCACAATACAATGATCACGCTTACGTTTTCGTGCAATATCAAATGTTTTCATCCCTTGTCCAAGTCATTGCACTATTTGTTGCTTTTTGGCAGCAGAAACATCCTTTTTCTTTCCCATGTTACTTGAAAACTGTGGCCTGCGTAATATTGAGGAACACCCAGTTTTCCTTTTATTGGGCTCACATGCCAAACTAATTATCACAGGTATCTGATATTGATTTCAGTGATCCAAAGAACCCTGAGACACAATACCATCATTGGGTTTCATTGAAAAAAAAGAGTGATTGGGAAATTCACTTTGCCATACAGACACTGCGTAAAAATATGCTGCGCTTTTATTGGAAAAAGCACCTGCGTAAAAAGAATTGACATGTCCATTCTTTACGCAGCAGCGCCCGCGCTGTTTCCTATAAGGGCGGACGCAGCTGCATCTCATGTCACAGAGGGGAGGAAGAATCCTGCTTCCTCCTCCCCTCTGTGACATGTGTGACTGCCCCCATTAGATTTTGCTGTGTGTTAACATACACTGCGAAATCAAAGTTAAATACAGGCAAATGTATGAAAAATAATAAAGAATGAATACTTACCCTCCGACGGATGTTCAGGAGCCGGGAGCCGGAGCAGGAATTGACCTGCTAGGACCTGCCGTGATGTCAGAGTGACGTTCCGGGCGCTGATTGGCTGCTCCCGGACATGTGATATGTATCACATGACCGCGAGTGGCCTAATCAGCGCCCGGAACGCCCTCTGACATCACAGCAGGCCCTGGCAGGACGATACCTCGCCTTGCCTCTGCACCGGAGACCGGAGAAAAGGCGTCGGAAAGGGTGAGTATAAAATCTTTATTATTTTTCATACATTTGCCTTTATTAAATTATGATTTCGCAGTGTATGTTAACAAACTGCAAAATCTAATGGGGGCTCTCACAGAGGGGAGAAGGAAGCAGGAATCTTCCTCCCCTCTGTGACATCACCTGCACTTTTTAGGGAGCAGAAAGCGCGGTGTGTGAAAGCACCGGCGTATTTTGTGCGGCCGAAAATCGCGGCAAAAAACACGGACAAAAAAGCGCAACAAAATATGCAAATGTGTGAACGTAGCCTAATATTGACTGTAAATTGCCCTTAAATTGAGCACATGGCCACATCATAATCTGGACACAGACTATACAAAAGTCAGGTCCGTAGTGACAGTGGAACAGAGTGAGGGGTAGACAGGCATTCAGCTAGCCGGTGTTGTGGGATGACCAGGCAGGCACTCCACTACGTTCTTCTGCCTTATGTCACAACAAACGTTATGTGTCGGTGTCAAATTGCTGCCCCCGGGGACCACATTGCCCACATTGATCCCCTGGGGCCCACATTACTGCCTCATGCTGCTGCTGATCTTCTTCTCTGCAATCAGCCAGTGCTACATTGCTGCCCCCGGGGTCCACATAGCCCACATTGCTGCCCCCAGGGCCCACATTGCTGCTCCTGGGGTCCACATAGCCAACATTGCTGCCCCCGGGGCCCACATAGCCCACATTGCTGCCCCTGGGGCCCAAATTGCCCACATTGCTGCCCCCGGGGCCCACATAGCTCACATTGCTGCCCCCGGGGCCCAAATTTCTGCCCCTTGGGCCCACATAGCCCACATTGGTGCCCCTGGGGTCCACATAGCCCACATTGCTGCCCCTGGGGTCCACATAGCCCACATTGCTGCCCCAGGGGCCCACATGGCCCACATTGCTGCCCCTGGGGCCCACATAACCCACATTGCTGCCCCCGGGGTCCACATAGCCCACATTGCAGCCCACATTGCAGCCCACATTGCTGCCCCCGGGGCCCACATAGCCGCCACCTGCTGCTGCTGCTGATGATGATGATCTTCTCTGTAATCTGCAGAGCCAGAAAGCAGCTACAGCATTTCACACATCACACAGAGGCTGGAGGGGCGGAGCCAAGTGCTGCCCTGCTGCCTGCATTGAAAGTGAAAGCACAGGCTGAGGCAGCTCCTCCTGTCTCCCTGACACACAGGAGCCAGCCGGCTGCTTCTTCTTAGCACCGCGGGGCCCCATCACCACTGCGACCTCGGTAGTTCTGCCCCTGGTGTAATATGAGGAGCAGGATGTGCTCAGGCTCTAGGCCGAAGTGCACCGCAGGGACCAGTCTCCATGATAACAGAGACTTTCCGCGCCCCGTCACAGAGGACACGTGACAGCTCCCGGCCTATCAGTGAGCAGAACGCCGAGATCTGAGCAGTAGGGTAGAAGACGCACCACCACCAACATGCTGAGGAAAGTGACAGCGGAGCAGATCAATGACTGGGCCACTTTAGGCAAAGAAGTGTCAGATGTGAAGCTGCTTGGGTCCTGGTCTGAGCCCACACGTCAGGTAAACACAGGTCATGACCATGAGTACAGCAACAAAAGGCCTAAGTGGTAAGTGAGGTGCACTACTACTCCCAGCATAACGGCTGCACAGACTCTCAATAGCGGCTGAGAGTTGTTATATATAATGTGGGTGATTGGTGACTGGTGATATTGGGAGTGGGGTGACTGCTAATAGTTTGAGAGGGGGATGAGTGAGGTAATACTGGGTCTCTCCAATGAGAATCGAAATTAGTGTCACTCACCATCCTTATAAGCAGTCCTTTATTGTTTTCACATGAAAAGATCCATGCACAGGGCAAATGAACAACTGCTTTGCATTGCAAGCATGCTTCACCAGGTCTGCCCCTGTGGTGTGTGGGGGGACAGGTCTGCCCCTGAGGTGTGTGTGTGGGGGGACAGGTTTGCCCCTGAGGTGGTGGGGTGGACAAGTCTGCCCTGAGGTGAGGGGGAAGTAGGTCTATCCCTGATGTATGTTTGGGGGGGCAGGTCTTCCCCTGAGGTGTGTTTGGGGGGGCAGGTCTGCCCCTGAGGTGTGTTTGGGGAGGCGGATCTCCCCCTGAGATGAGAGGGAAGTAGGTCTCCCCCTGAGGTATGTTTGGGGGGGCAGGTCTCCCCATAAGGTGTGTTTGGGGGGATGCAGGTCTCCCCCTGGAGTGAGGGGGGGCAGGTCTTCCCCTGGGGTGAGGGGGGCAGGTGTCCCCCTGGGGTGAGGGAGAAAAAAAAAAATAGGATGATGCAGTTCTATTTTTCCATCAGGGGGTAAATTTATTTTCTAAGACCTAATCTTCTGATGACGGCAGGTGAGCAATTGTCCTGGAGGTTGTACTTGACGCTAAGTGCTGGGTCAGAGATACCAAGGACTAAAAGACATTCTTGATCTAGGTCCATAACAACTGTGGCAAAAGTATCAGGAAAGGGGCTATGGACTACAGCTTAACTAAAGCATAAACAAGGTGAGTGCAGAAAATTCTTCAAATCATCACTAACTCACAGACAAACTAGGATTTTGTAGTCACATATTGCATTCTTCTTTGGCAGTGAATTAAATGTGGTCATAGACCTGGGCATAACAATCATGGTTGCAGAGGGTGAGACACTGACCATATCAAAGGGTAATACAGGCTATTTCAGCTGGATGTGTGTCCGAGGACCTGTCAGGTTCCTGGACAGCGATACATGCCGCCGGCCAATTAAAGACCAGAATCTGACGTTGACGTGCCAGTCACAGGCCGTTCATAACAGTGATGTTATTTATTGGCTGTAGCAGGAACATTTTTGCCCTGGAATGGGGAAGATTATTGTAGGATGGGTCCAGCAACTGGGACGTTATACTAGGAAGGGACCCAGTGTGGAGGTGGCAGTAGTCTCGGGTGAAGGCAAGCCCAGGTTGCTATGCAGCCTTCAATAAACAGTCCACGCCCTGGCCACCTCCACAGTGCAGGGGATTTTGTACTTGATTATGTGGTTTCCCAAAGGATGATACAGACACAGAACTCTGTTTCACTTTAACCCCTTCCCATCATAGGATGTTGTACAACGTCCTGTGTTTTGGCCCGTTCCTGACACAGGACGTTGTACAACGTCCTGGCGTGTTTAGGCTGGTGCAGCTCCGGTGATTGTTTTTGAAAAAAAAACACCGGAGCTGCACCTAGCCAGGGACCTCTACTTCCCCTTCCTGACACCCCCCCTGCCCAGGACCCCTCCGATCGGCAGTGTAAAACTGAAACTGCTGATCGGAGCGAATCAGACAGATTTACCCCTCCAGATCTGATTGGAGCTCTCTAATCAGATCTGGAGGGGTCGATCGGCGGGTGCCCTCCCCCTACTCGGCCCCCTCTCGCTCCAGGACATATGCGATCCCCCCCCTCGATCATATTTATCTGCCAGCAGGCTGCACCGCCGGTGCACCCGCCGGTAATCATCTAATGCTCTAGCCCACCTTGTGTCCTCCCCCCCTCCGTCCAGGCCCCCCTGTGTCCTGTCCCCCCGGTGTCCAGCCCCCTGTGTCCGGCCTGCACCCCCCGCGCGTCCCCGCCTCCTTCCTCTGTAGTTTTTTCTGCCGGCGGGCACATGCGCCTGCCGGTCAGGCTGCAGGGCCCCCTCCCCCCTGCTCATTCCCCCCAGTATCCCCCCAGCCCCGCTCACCTATTCCGGCGGGCTGCACGCGCCGGTGCACCCGCCCGCACCGTTGGCCTCCTCTGCACTGTCTGCAGTCTCCGGTGTGGCTCCTCCTCTTCATCGGTGGGTAAGTATGAATGAATGAATTAATAGATGGATGATGATGGTGAATGGATGGATGTGTGCGTGCGTGGATGTGCTTGTGCGTGGATGTCACCGTGCATGGATGTGTGTATGGATGTGCGTGCATGGATGTCAGCGTGCATGCGTGGATGTGTGCGTGCGTGGAGCATGGATGTGTGTGTGGATGTGCGTGCGTGGATATGCGTGCGTGGATGTCAGCGTGCGTGGATGTGTGCATGCGTGGATGTCAGCGTGCGTGGATGTCAGCAAAGCGTGGATGTGCGTGCGTGGATGTGCGTGCGTGGATGTGTGTGTGGATGTGGATGTGCGTACGTGGATGTGTGTGTGCATGGATGTGTGTGGGATGTGCGTGGATGTGCGTGTGTGGATATCAGCGTGCGTGCATGTGTGCGTGCGTGGATGTCAGCGTGCATGCGTGGATGTCAGCGTGCGTGGATGTGTGCATGTGTGGATGTCAGCGTGCGTGGATGTCAGCAAGCGTGGATGTGCGTGCGTGGATGTGTGCGTGGATGTGTGTGTGGATGTGGATGTGCGTGCGTGGATGTCAGCGTGCGTGCATGCATGTGTGCGTGGATGTGCGTGTGTGGATGTGTGCGTGGATGTGTGTGTGGATGTGTGTGTGGATGTGCGTGCGTGGATGTGCGCGTGCGTGCATGGATGTGCGTGTGTGGATGTGCGTGCGTGGATGTGCGTGCGTGGTTGTGTGTGTGCGTGGATGATGGGTGCAACAAGGGATCAAGTCTCCTCTTGTTATAGTCTCTGGGATCATTGTCATACAGTGCACCATAACTCTGACCCCCGAGACTGTAGGAAGAGGACACTTGATCCCTTGCTGCAGTCTCAAGGATTGAGCAGCAAGGCGATTGAGCATCGTGGGACCTTCGTTGTGGACTACGTTGGAGGCGATCGAGCGTGTGGGACCTTCGTTGTGGACTATGTCGGATCTTTATAATAAAGATGGAGTCCGAATTTTGTTTGTGTTTTGTTTTTCAAATAAAAAGACTTTTCTCTGTGTGTATTTTCTGACTATTTAACAGAGATTCCTAATGGCGGGTCTAACATTGGCCCTATATTATGAATCTCGGGCTTACTGCCAGCTGCCAATAAAAAGCTGGCATTAACCCCTTTATTACCCAGTTTGCCACCGCCACCTGGACAACTGGAAGAGTCTGGGTACAGCGCTAGAAAATGGCGCTTCAATGAATGCGCCATTTTATGGAGCGGCTGAGGGCTGCAATTCGCAGCATGGGGGGCCCAGAACGCTTGGGCCTCTCCATGCTGCGGATTCCAGCCCCCAGCTGCCTAGTTGTACCTGGCTGGACCAAAAATATGGCGGAGCCCCACGTACTTTTTTTTTCTTTCTAGAATTAGTTCTAGAAAGAAAAAAAAGGGCTTTGCTGTATTTTTGGTTGCCAGCCAGGTACAACGAGGCAGCTGGGCGTTGGTGGCAATCCGTAGCTGCCAAGTTGTACCTGGCTGGACCAAAAATGTGGCAGAGCCCCACACCATTTTTTTCCTAGAATTAGTCAAAGAAAAAAAAATAAAAATGGGCTTTGCTGTATTTTTGGTTGCCAGCCAGGTACAATGAGGCAGCTGGGGGTTGCTGGAAGTCCGTAGCTGCCAAGTGGTACTTGGCTGGACCAAAAATATGGCAGAGCCCCACGCCATTTTTTTTCTAGAATTAGTCCTAGAAAAAAATAAAAATGGGCTTCGCTGTATTTAGATGCATAGTGAACACTTTGAACCCCCAGGTGCTTCACAAATTGATCCATAAAAATGAAAAAAGAAAATTTGTGTGAAAAAAAAGAGTACTTTTTCCATCTTACGGATCAATTTGTGAAGCACCTGGGGGTTCTCACTATGCATCTAGATGCATTCCTTGGGGGTCTAGTTTCCAAAATGGGGTCACTTATGGGGGAGCTCCAATGTTTAGGCACACAGGGGCTCTCCAAACGCGACATGGTGTCCGCTAACAATTGGAGCTAATTTTTCAATCAAATTGTTAGCGGACACCATGTCGCGTTTGGAGAGCCCCTGTGTGCCTAAACATTGGAGCTCCCTCACAATTGACCCCATTTTGGAAACTAGAGCCCCCAGGGAACTTATCTAGATGGGTGGTGAGCATTTTGAACCCCCAGGTGCTTCACAAATTCATCCGTAAAAATGAAAAAGTATTTTTTTTCTATAAAAATTTCCTTTTTTCAATTTTACAGATTAATTTGTGAAGCACTGGGGCGTTCAAAATGCTCACTACCCATCTAGATAAGTTCTCTGGGGGGGTCTAGTTTCCAAAATGAGTTCAATTGTGAGGGAGCTCCAATGTTTAGGCACACAGGGGCTCTCCAAATGCAACATGGTGTCTGCTAACAATTTGGCTGAAAAATGAGCTCAAATTGTTAGCGGACACCATGTCGCGTTTGGAGAGCCCCTGTGGTGAGCCCCTGTGTGCCTGCACATTGGAGCTCCCCCGAAAGTGACCCCATTTTGGAAACTAGACCCCCCAGGGATCTTATCTAGATGGGTGGTGAGCATTTTGAACCCCCAGGTGTTTCACAAATTCATCCGTAAAAATGAAAAAGTACTTTTTTTTTCCACAAAAATGTTCTTTTAGCCTATATTTTTTCATTTTCACATGGGGAACAGGATAAAATGGATCCTAAAAATTGTTGGGCAATTTCTTCTGAGTACACCGATACCTCATATGTGGTCATAAACCACTGTTTGGGCACACAGCAGGGCTCAGAAGGGAAGGAGCGCCATTTGACTTTTTGAATGGAAAATTAGCTCCAAAAGTCAAATTGCGCTCCTTCCCTTCTGAGCCCTGCTGTGCGCCCAAACAGTGGTTTATGACCACATATGAGATATCGATGTACTCAGGAGAAACTGCCCAACAAATTTTTAGGATCCATTTTATCATGTTGCCCATGTGAAAATGAAAGAATAGAGGCTAAAAGAACATTTTTGTTGGAAAAATTAAAATGACCATTTTTTCCTTCCACTTTGCTTTAGTTACCATGAAGCACCTGAAGGGTTAATAATCTTTTTGAATGTAGTTTTGAGTAGCTTGAGGGGTGCAGTTTTTGGAATGGTGTCACTTTTGGGTGTTTTCTGTCATGGAAACCCTCAAATGGACTTCAAATGTGATATGGTCCCAAAAAAAGGGTTTTGTAAATTGTGCTGGAAAAATGAAAAATTGCTGATGAACTTTGAACCCTTATAACTTCCGAAAAAAAATGTTTTTTGTTCCAAAATTGTGCTGATGTAAAGTAGACATGTGAGAAATGTTATTTATTAACTATTTTGTGTCACATACCTCTCTGGTTTAGCAGAATAAAAATTATAATTTGAAAATTGCAAACTTTTCAAAGTTTTTGCCAAATTTTTGATTTTTTCACAAATAATCGCAAAAATTATTGACCTAAATTTAATACTAACATGAAGCCCAATATGTCACGAAAAAACAATCTCAGAATCGCTAGGATCCTTTAAAGCGTTCCAGAGATATTACCTCATAAAGGGACACTGGTCAGAATTGACAAAAATGGCCTGGTCATTAGGGTCAAAATAGGCCCGGGGTTGTAGGGGTTAAATTATTCTTTATTTGTATTCACACACAAAACTTGCCGAGCAGGTACATTGCGGGCACTTCTGAAACGTTTCAGGAACGACACAATTCACTTCAATTTGTATCTTTGCTGCAGACTTCTCCCTTGCTTCCAATACCTCTGCTGTTACTGCTAAGTTCTCCATCAGACTACTTAAAGAGATCCTGTCAGCTCGATTTAGCCCTCTACCATACCACTCCCTGTCTCTACACCTTGCTAGCACATTCCAACCATTCCAAACTGCAATATAAAGCTTTATAAAAACGATTTAATAACTTACATCCAGTCTATGCTGTAGACTGCAATATGCGGTCTCCAGGAGGAGGAGGAGGAGGTGGGAATTTAAAAAAAGAGGACGACCAGGAGAAGGTATGATGACGCCCAGAGGGGCGTGCTAAGAGCTTGCGAGGAGGGGAGAATGGAGCCCCGGAGAACACCCATTCCAGTCTATGGCGTAGACTGGATGTAAGTTAGTAACATTCAAATGTAACCTTATCCGATTGGCAGGGTCGGCGTTAGGGGGGCAGACTGGGCGGTTGCCCAGGGCCCCCACTCTCTTAAGGGCCCCCAAAGGAGCTGAACTGAAAATAGCAATAAAACAGTAAAAAAAAATTAAAAAATACACATATTTGGTATCGCTGTGTTCGTAAGAATCTAAGCTATCAATATATGAAGTTAATTAATCCAATTGGTAAATGGCGTAACGGGAAAAAAATAAAAATGACAGAATTATGTTTTTTGGGTCACCATGTTGTTACAATACAGTGCAATAAAAGGCGATCAAAATGTTCTATCTGCCTCAAAATTATATCAGTAAATATGTCAGCTCAGGGCACATAAAGTAAGCACTCACATAGCCCTGTATCTTCAAAAATTAAAACATCATGGGTCTTGGAAAATGTCGATTAAAGCTAATTTTCATTTTTATTTATTTCTTTATTTTTTTTACACATTTCAGTTTTTTTTATGATTGAAAAAAAAAAAATGTTCAGTATCTTCTTATTCTGACCTAATCAACAAAAGTCACTTTTACCATATAGTTAACATGATAAATAAAAAACTAAAAACAAATGGAATTGCACTTTTTTTGTACTTTTTTTTGCAATTTCAAAGCACTTGGAATGTTTTTCTCATTCTCCAGCACATCTTGTGGTAGAATGAATTCTGTAATTCAATAGCATAACTCATCCCGCAGAAAATAAGCTCTCGTACAGCTATGTGGAAGGAAAAATAAAAAGGTTATGGCTCTTAGAAGAAGCGGAGGGAAAAACAAAAACGAAAAATCGCTCAGTGGTAAAAGTTATAGAATCCTTGTAATTGCCATATAATTGCAGCAGGAGCGCCCCCCCACAGGCTTCAGGCTTCACATGTTCATGATGGCTGTAATTAGAGTTTGGGGACCTCCTTAATTCCTATATTTGTAGACAGTTATCAAGCAGAACTTACAAGGCATTAAAGGGGATGTCCAGGATTAATAAAACTGTATTACATTCTTTCAAAAACAGCGCCATCCCTGTGTACAGGTGGCATGTGGTATTACAGCATAGGCCCATTCCCTTCAATTAAGCTGAGCTGCAATATCACATACAACCTGTAGACAGGGGTGGCGCTGTTTTTGAAAGAAATCAGTCATGTTTATAGAATTCTGGACAACTCCTTTAAGATCAATACTTTCTCTAGTGACCCCAGAACCAAGACAAGACACCAGGATGGGGCTTAATTCAAATGTATTTGTTTTATAATATGAAGAATATAGTAGATCTTTGTTAAAGATGACATGTAAGTAGGTGATCCTATGAAAACATTCCTCTTACTGAATCTCCAGTTTGTAAATCCTATTTTGTTAAACACTTGTAGGTAATTTTTAATCAATATAAGGAGTCTTGTGTTCAGAATCCCCATCTCTTGGTCAGAGGATAAGAGGTTAGAAGGAGCGACTCTCCCTGGAGGAGCCGTCCTGTATGACTCAGACAATGATGGGAATGTATACGTGTGTGTCTATGTGTGTGTGCTTGGTGCGTATATATATATATGTGTGTGTGTGTGCTTGGTGTATACATGTAATATATAGTGTTTGCGTCACATACCGTGTGTTGCGTGTATGTAACATCCACATTTATAAATCCCAGCAGCACAGATTAGAGTTCCTAGGAGTAAACATGTCAGAAATCGCCCAACAAACGAGCAAAATGCTCATCATCGGGTGATTGGATGTTTATGGAGGAACAAAAATCCTTGCTCTCGACAGCACATGCCCAGCTGCAAACGTGCTGCCGATAACATGATACTGTAGAAGACAGATTTCTCTACCGGTGATTGTTCTGCACCAATGATTCTTTATCATTCTGTGTAAAAAGTCCGGAAACAAGCGCTGAATGACTTGAATATTATAGATCGCACTCATTCACCAATCTGAATTCGGTGCTTGTACATATAACCCAAATGTCTAAGGGTGACTGTGCAATACGTGAGCATTTAGGGCCCACTTTAACCTTTTGCCCAGGGCCCCACTTTGCCTAAAACCGGCCCTGCCGATTGGCTTAATGTGCTGGTCATAGCATACCTGTCCCAGCCACATGTATATATGCCAGCCTTGAATTTTGAGTAATAAATTTAATATATGCATGCAATCCTCTCGCGTTCTCCTTAATTATACAAGTTTTTTTACCAGTCACAGCCGTCTTCAGTGAATATGAACATGTAACATCGTATCAGATTGCTCGGCTCAGAGCAAAGTTCCTAAGCAATGTCAGAGTTCAGGATCAGGTCAGACTAGTTTCTGCCAGAAAGATGTGTCACAATCTCTGTTAATCCGTTGTCTTCTGGCTCCACAAAGCTCATGATCTCTGTTAACCCTTTCTCTGCTATCACATCATATTGCACTAATCCCTATGAGCTGCTGGCCACGCCCACACAGACAGTAAAAGCTGTTTTTCAAAATAGCACAGCAAAATGTGATCTACTATATAATCGCCCTATCGTGTCTGTCTATCTGTAACCGAAATCCTGCGTCGCTGATTGGTCACAGAGCGGCCATGCCCTCCAGCCAGGGCCCCCACCTGATTGGCTGTCCCCGCTGTCACTGATTACACCCAGCCCTGATTGATCACTGAGCGGCCATGCCCCCCGACCAGGGCCCCCACCTGATTGGCTGTCCCTGCTGTCACCCACTACACCCAGCCCTCTATTCTTTTTTACTAATTTTCAAGTGGGAAGAGTTGTGTGTTTGGGAAAGGAGATGAGGAGCAGAGCGGAGGACGGGATATCTGCTTACTCCACTGCCGGGGCCACAGCACTGGGATGGAGAGCACACAAACTCCCGGGCATCTGGGATCAGCTGGAACAAGCTCCAAGTACTAACAGATTCTGGGATCTCCCTCCAGGGCATGTGGGTGTAAGGTGCAGCATCTCCGGAGGAGCATGATCAGGCAGATGGGCTCCCAGGACCCCGCACCCCTGCTGTGATCTCTGCTCCAAGGACCCTTGTTGTGATCTATGTGATCTCTGCCTCTCCAACACATACCTGTGAACCACACTGACACCGCCGAACACAGACACCGCCGAACACAGACACCACTGAACTCCAACACTGCTGCACACAGACACCGCCGCACCGACACTACTGAACACTGGTACTGCTGTAGGTATCTACTATATAATCGTCTAATTCTGTCTGTTTGTCTGTAATGGAAATCCCGCATTGCTAATTTGTCGTGCCAGCCGCCGGCAACCAATCATCGACAGGCACAGTCTGGCCGCAAATTGGCGCGGGATTTAAACTCAGCTTCGCATTGCATTATTCTTAAATCTTCATAAATAAACTACATACATATTCTAGAATACCCGATGCGTTAGAATCGGGCAACCATCTAGTAAGTTATATGGCAGAAAAAAGTCTTATCTTAGCTGCCGTATGACCCATCATTAACAACCAGTGCAGTATTGAATTTTTTTTCCCAGTTAAATGACATTTACACTTTAAACACAGTATACATCATACATAAATATACGGTAATACAAATATTAGCACAATTCACACTATTGTCATTTTAGCAGTAATCAATGTCTTCAGAGCTGGGGGCACATTGGCCCGACACCCTCTAACACTCCTCCCCTCTTTAACTCTGGTTGTCCCCAACCAGGCAGCCCTGAAAGACAGAAACACACACACATACATTCACATGCAATAGTTGCCGAACAGGTACATTACAGGCACACTTCTTAAACATTTCAGGAATGACATAATTCACTTCAATTTGTACCTTAGCTGCAGACTGCCTCCCTGGCTCCAGTACCTCTGCTGTTACTCCATTCTCCACTTCTCATGATGGGGGATATATATTATTGGAAAGGAACAGAATGGGAACATTACACCAGGATGGGGGACATTACACCAGCAAGGGATCCCGAATGGGCGACATTATTACTAGATAGGGTTTAGGATGGGGGACATTACTCCAGGAAAGGGCTCAGGATGGGAGGCATTATACCAGGAAGTGACCAAAGATGGTAGACATTATACCAGGTTTTAATTGCACACAGGGCATTATCCCATTCATATAGCCAGACTGCAGACATGAGGTTTTTAGATAGGACCCAGTAGAAGTGAAAAAACCTTGGAATCGGTTACTGGGCTTCCAAATGCCATGGCCATTGCATTTCAACTAATATTTTCACATTTATCTTTAGATAGCTTTCAGTAGCTTTCCAATATATTATTAGTTCCTGTTCACACATTGAAATAATATTGTTAGCCATACGCTTTTTCCTTGAAGACATGAAGTGCTGGTGTGCAGCAGAATCTTCTTCTAGTAAGTATATATATTTTTTCATGCTAGCACCCAGCACCAAGAGGTGTGCGCACATTTTGTATATTATATTACATAGTTTTTTGTTGCAGCACCCTCCCCCCACCCAGTAACTGATATAAGAACCTACACATAGTCCTGACAATTTCCTTATAAGCAGGTTTTAATTGCACACAGGGCATTATCCCATTCATATAGCCAGACTGCAGACATGAGGTTTTTAGATAGGACCCAGTAGAAGTGAAAAAACCTTGGAATCGGTTACTGGGCTTCCAAATGCCATGGCCATTGCATTTCAACTAATATTTTCACATTTATCTTTAGATAGCTTTCAGTAGCTTTCCAATATATTATTAGTTCCTGTTCACACATTGAAATAATATTGTTAGCCATACGCTTTTTCCTTGAAGACATGAAGTGCTGGTGTGCAGCAGAATCTTCTTCTAGTAAGTATAATATTTTTTCATGCTAGCACCCAGCACCAAGAGGTGTGCGCACATTTTGTATATTATATTACATAGTTTTTTGTTGCAGCACCCTCCCCCCACCCAGTAACTGATATAAGAACCTACACATAGTCCTGACAATTTCCTTATAAGCAGGTTTTAATTGCACACAGGGCATTATCCCATTCATATAGCCAGACTGCAGACATGAGGTTTTTAGATAGGACCCAGTAGAAGTGAAAAAACCTTGGAATCGGTTACTGGGCTTCCAAATGCCATGGCCATTGCATTTCAACTAATATTTTCACATTTATCTTTAGATAGCTTTCAGTAGCTTTCCAATATATTATTAGTTCCTGTTCACACATTGAAATAATATTGTTAGCCATACGCTTTTCCTTGAAGACATGAAGTGCTGGTGTGCAGCAGAATCTTCTTCTAGTAAGTATATATTTTTTCATGCTAGCACCCAGCACCAAGAGGTGTGCGCACATTTTGTATATTATATTACATAGTTTTTTGTTGCAGCACCCTCCCCCCACCCAGTAACTGATATAAGAACCTACACATAGTCCTGACAATTTCCTTATAAGCAGGTTTTAATTGCACACAGGGCATTATCCCATTCATATAGCCAGACTGCAGACATGAGGTTTTTAGATAGGACCCAGTAGAAGTGAAAAAACCTTGGAATCGGTTACTGGGCTTCCAAATGCCATGGCCATTGCATTTCAACTAATATTTTCACATTTATCTTTAGATAGCTTTCAGTAGCTTTCCAATATATTATTAGTTCCTGTTCACACATTGAAATAATATTGTTAGCCATACGCTTTTTCCTTGAAGACATGAAGTGCTGGTGTGCAGCAGAATCTTCTTCTAGTAAGTATATATTTTTTCATGCTAGCACCCAGCACCAAGAGGTGTGCGCACATTTTGTATATTATATTACATAGTTTTTTGTTGCAGCACCCTCCCCCCACCCAGTAACTGATATAAGAACCTACACATAGTCCTGACAATTTCCTTATAAGCAGGTTTTAATTGCACACAGGGCATTATCCCATTCATATAGCCAGACTGCAGACATGAGGTTTTTAGATAGGACCCAGTAGAAGTGAAAAAACCTTGGAATCGGTTACTGGGCTTCCAAATGCCATGGCCATTGCATTTCAACTAATATTTTCACATTTATCTTTAGATAGCTTTCAGTAGCTTTCCAATATATTATTAGTTCCTGTTCACACATTGAAATAATATTGTTAGCCATACGCTTTTTCCTTGAAGACATGAAGTGCTGGTGTGCAGCAGAATCTTCTTCTAGTAAGTATATATTTTTTTCATGCTAGCACCCAGCACCAAGAGGTGTGCGCACATTTTGTATATTATTTTATTATACCAGGAAGGGACCCAGGATGGCTGCACTTACTACAGAGTAGGGGACATTATTATATTCCCTGCCCCTCCTGTACCTGTACGTCCTGATCGCCTAGATTTAGTGTACTTGTTCTTGTCTCCCTCATCCTCATGTAAAGCGCCATGGAACCCGATGGCGCTATATAAATAAATAATAATAATAATAATATATTATGGAGTTGTAATTTGTATGTCTTTATAGGATTTGGAACTCTGCATGGGCTAATACATCTGACTAATATGTAGGTGGTGTCCCAGGTTTAAAATTTGCACCGGAGCCCATTGGACTGTAGTTACATCACTGGTCATGGGTTTTTATTATGTTGTGATAGATTCATCAGGAAAAACAGCATGGATATCAAAATAAATGAAACTTTATTTTAAATCATTTAGTAAAGAAAATGACTAGATACAGAGATGATTCCAAGCAAACGAAACATCAAACCATTATCATTACGTAAGCATTTCGATAGGAAACAACATAGTGGAACATCGGCATCAGACATATGCTCCTCTGAAGTCTCTATGAAAGCCATTTCACCAGTAGGATACAAACAATGGCAGGAGTCAGGATGGATCTATGGATGCTAATGTCGCCATTGGTGCGTAAAAGTGCATTTCTGGGCACCATGATGTCTGACCAGCTATGAAGATCACAGAATCTCTTTGTTGAGCACCCCTGATAGATAGAGTAAGATTGAACATTTCCTGCAGAAATTTCATAGGTATATTAGTACATAAAATTCCACTGAGAATTGTTTCAGTACTAGAAATTCTGCACAGTTTTCAGGTCTCCTAAGAAATCCATCCTATTAGTTCAATAGGATCTGAGTTGCAGTACCTAAGAATGACCACTACATGGTGTATGGAGCTATAAAATCGTTTTTATGCACTTTCATAGGATGCTTTTAGGAGACAAAAGGAGTGTCAGATTAGTGATAATATGCTGCAGGGACATGTTTTGGTAGCTTAGGAGGCGTTTTGGAGGTGACAGGATCCCTTTAATATTAAAGACACCGAATTTAAAACATGGCAACACATTCAACAGTTAGTTGAAAAGCATGACAAACGTTTTCCTATCTAAAAACATAACGCAAATGTTTCAAGACCCTGGGAGTTTACTCTTTTGGAAGACAGGTATAATTTACAGCCACATAATTTAATGTTTTTATAGATCTGACCGATTTTCTGGTGCTGTACCTCAACTCTTCCAGTTGACCTTGTGCTGTTGGCACACAGGGGCTCTCCATACATGACATGGTACCCGCTAACAAGTTGAATGGAAAATTAGCTCCAATTGTTAGCAGACACCATGTCAGGTATGGAGAGCCCCTGTGTGCCTAAACATTGGAGCTCCCCCACAAGTAACCCCATTTTGGAAACTAGACCCCCCAATGAACTTGCTTAGATGCATAGTGAGCACTTTGAACCCCCAGGTGCTTCACACATTGATCCGTAAAAATGAAAAACTACTTTTGTTTTCACAAAACTGTTCTTTTAGCCTCTTTGGAAACTAGACCCCCCAAGGAACCCATCTAGATGCATAGTGAGCACTTTGAAACCCCAGGTGCTTCACAAATTGAAGGAAAAAGTACTTTTTTTTCACACAAATTTTCTTTTTTTCATTTTTACGGATCAATTTGTGAAGCACCTGGGGGTTCAAAGTGCTCACAATGCAACTAGATACGTTCCTTGGGGGTTCTAGTTTTCAAAATGGGGTCACTTGAGGGGGAGCTTTAATGTTTAGGCACACATGGGCTCTCCATATGCGACATGGTGTCCACTAATAATTCCAATTGTTAGCGGACACCATGTTGCCTAAGGAGAGCCCCTGTGTGCCTAAACATCGGAGCTCCCCCACAAGTGACTCCATTTTGGAAACTAGACCCCCCAGGGATCTTATCTAGATGGGTGGTGAGCATTTTGAACACCCAGGGGCTTCACAAATTAATCCATAAAAATGAAAAAAGAAAATGTTTGAGTTAAAAAAAAAAAGTACTTTTTTCATTTTTATGGATCAATTTGTGAAGCACCTGGGGGTTCAAAGTGCTCTCTATGCATCTAGATACATTCCTTGGGGGCTGTAGTTTCCAAAATGGGGGAGCTGATTTTTCTTTCAAATTGTTAGCGGACACCATGTCGTGTTTGGAGAGCTCCTGTGTGCCTAAACATTGGAGCTCCCCCACAAGTGACCCCATTTTGGAAACTGGACCCCCCAAGGTTCTTATCTAGATGGGTGGTGAGCATTTTGAACACCCAGATGTTTCACAAATTGTTCCATAAAAATGAAAACGTACTTTTTTTTTCACAAACATTTTCTTTTAGCTTAAAAATTTTTTAATTTTCACATGGACAACAGGATAAAATGCATCCTAAAATTTGTTGGCCAATTTCTCCTGAGTACACCGATACCTCATATGTGGTCATAAACCACTGTTTGGGCTCAGAAGTGAAGGAGCGCCATTTCCCTTTCTAAATGGAAAATTAGCTCCAAAAGTCAAATTGCTCTCCTTCTTTCCTTCTGAGCCCTGCCATGCGCCCAAACAATGGTTTATGACACATGAGGTATGGGTGTACTCAGGAGAAATTGCCCAACACATTTTAAGATCCATTTTATCCTGTTGCCCATGTGAAAATGAAAGAATTGAGACTAAAAGAACATTTTTGTTAGAAAAATTAAAATGTCCATTTTTTCCTTCCACGTTGCTTTAGTTCCTGTGAAGCACCTGAAGGGTTAATAATCTTCTTGAATGTAGTTTTGAGTAGCTTGAGGGGTGCAGTTTTTGTAATGGTGTCACTTTTGGGTGTTTTCTGTCATGTAAACCCCTCAAAGGGACTTCAAATGTGATGTGGTCACAAAAAAATGGTTTTGTAAATTTTGCTGGAAAAATGAGAAATTGCTGATGAACTTTGAATCCTTATAACTTCGTAACAAAAAATTGTTTTTTTCAAAATTGTGCTGCTGTAATGTAGACATGTGGGAAATGTTATTTATTAACTATTTTGTGTCACATAACTCTCTGGTTTAGCAGAATAAAAATGAAAAATTAGAAAATTGCGAAGTTTTCAAAATTTTTGCCAATTTTTTTTTTCACAAATAAGCGCAAAAATTATCGACCTAAATTTAATATTGACATGAAGCCCAATATGTCACGAAAAACAATCTCAGAATCGCTAGGATCCGTTGAAGCGTTCCAGAGTTATTACCTCATAAAGGGACACTGGTCAGAATTGACAAAAATGCCAAGGTCTTTAGGGTCAAAATAGGCTAAGTCATGAAGGTGTTAAAAGAAATCTGTAAAAAAAAAATCAACCTTACTCACATACCCAAAACCACATACCGTATATACTCGTGTATAAGCCGACCCGTGTATAAGCCGACCCCCCTACTTTTGCCCCCAAAATTTGGGAAAACCTATTGACTCGTGTATAAGCCGAGGGTGGACCCCAGCACAGGTATACATCCCCCAGCAGTGTGCTATACAGGCCCCCCCAGTGGTATACAGGCCTCCCCAGTGGTAGTATACAGCCCCAGCAGTGTGGTATACAGCAGCCTCCCCAGTGGTATATACAGGCCCCAGCAGTGTTACAGCAGCCTTCCCAGTGGTATATACAGCAGCAGCCCCAGTGGTAGTATACAGCAGCCCCAGTGGTAGTATACAGCAGCCCCAGAGGTATATACAGCCCCAGTGGTAGTATACAGCAGCCCCAGAGGTATATACAGCCCCAGTGGTAGTATACAGCAGCCCCAGAGGTATAAACAGCCCCAGTGGTAGTATACAGCAGCCCCAGAGGTATATACAGCCCCAGTGGTAGTATACAGCAGCCCCAGTGGTAGTATACAGCAGCCCCAGTGGTAGTATACAGCAGCCCCAGAGGAATAAACAGCCCCAGTGGTAGTATACTGCAGCCCCAGAGGTATATACAGCCCCAATGGTAGTATACAGCCGCCCGCCCGCCACCCCCATCAGTATACAGGCCCCCCCATCAGTATCCAGGGCCCCCCCCCTTGCTCCGCAAAACCTGCAAAGTAAAATCATTATACTTATCACTGTCCTGTCGCCGCCGTCCCCGCCGCTGCCATCGCGCTCCTCCGCCTTCATCCAGCGTCTTCCGGCTTCCTGTGGTCGGCGCAGGCAATGACGTCATTGCCTGCGTCCGACCACAGGAAGCCGGAAGAAGACGGATGAAGCCGGGCAGCGCGATGATTTTACTTTGCAGGTTTTGCGGAACAAGGGGGGGGGGCCCTGGATACTGATGGGGGGGCCTGTATACTGATGGGGGTGGCGGGTGGGCGGCTGTATACTACCACTGGGGCTGTATATGACTCGCGTATAAGCCGGGGGGGACTTTTCAGCCCAATTTTTGGGCTGAAAAACTCGGCTTATACGCGAGTATATACGGTATATGATCATGCAGGTCATTTAAATGTGAATCTATTTACACCTTTATATCTTCTATCTGTTGCAGCCACCTGCATTTTAATTCATATGCTTATAAGGTCATGTGCTCTAGATGTAAAACAGTGGTTCTTTACCGGGGTTCGATCGAACCCCAGGAGTATGGTGTGTCGGTCTCAGGGTTTCGGCGGAGCCTCTGCCACGAAGGTCAACACACTCCCGACGGCTGCATGTAGATTTATCATTAAAGAAGGGTTCGGTGAATGTGCATATGAAACTGGTGGGTTGGGTACCTCAAACAAGGTTAAGAACCACTGGTGTAAAAGATCTTTAAAGGATGATTGTCTGCCCAGCAACAGTCTCTTAAGCTTGATTGGTAGCTCACTGTGTGAAATCAGGTACCAGGCAAGAAAATCAGACAGTGAGCTCTCAATCACGCTGAGGAGTCTGGCGCTGATTGGGCAAACAACCTTGTGAGGTATTGGCTCCTTAAGTGCTTTAGGCATGAGTTATCGCTTCATTTACATGTGTGAAAACACATGTCGGATGAGAGTGATGCATTAACTCCTAAGGCCCCCAAGACCCCCGGTACCAGGGATCTTCCTCCCACCCCCGATCTATCCCAAAATGGCCGTGGCAGACGGGAAAGCTGTTGTGTCCCTTGCATCTCCATGCGATCTGACATGTCATGTCAGATCGCATGGAAATGACATTGCCTGGTGGCCCCTCAGTCCCCTCCAGTGCCCCTCAGCCCCCTTCGATTCCCCCCCACCACTTTTGGCCCCTGCACCTCCATCCTAGTGCCTACCCCCCCACCGGCACAGGTGATCTCTCTTCTCTCCCATCTGATCAAGTGTCAGATGGGAGAAAACACCCTGTTCCCTGCCCTCCGTTCATCCTCTGGCCCCCCGCAGGTCCGCGATACCTGCATCCTGAGGCAGGTCCCACGATCCTGGCACCGGCCTCTTCTGTGCGAGGCTCTCGCTATCTTCTTTGCGTGCCACTGTGTGCGCCCCTCTAATGTGCGCATTGCTGTGTTGCGCACTCTTAGGGGACTGATAGGTCATGAACTCTGTAAGTTCATGACCTATCATTCCCCTGGGGTCACAAAGGGGTCACCATGAAGAACACAGTTAACCACTGTGTGACCCCAGGGGAATGATAGGTCATGAACTCAGTAAGTTCATGATCCATCACAATCCAAGGGTCACACAGGGGTTAACTGTGTTTTTCATGGTGACTGCTTTAGGGATCACCATGAAGATTAGCTAACCCCTGTGTGACCCCTGGATTGTGATGGATCATGAACTTACAAAGTTCATGACCTATCATTCCCATGATAGAGTGCCTTCTGTTATAGCATATGGGGGATGCTCCCATATGCTATAGCACTGAGAATCATTGGACTATGTCGGACATCACAAATATTTTTCTCTGTGTTGTGTCTTCTTTACAATTTGCTAAAGATTCCTAATGGCCCGGTCTAATATTGGCCAGACAGTATGAATCTCTGGCTTAGTGCCAGCTGCCAAAAAGCTGGAATTAGCCCCTTATTACCCAGTCTGCCACCACTACATGGCAGCTAGAAGCGTTGAATACAGCGCCAGAAAATGGCGCTTCTATGAATGCGTCGTTTTCTGCGGGCTGCAATTCGCAGTGGGGGGGGGGGGCCAGAAAGCTTTGGCTTCTCTATGCTGAGGATTCCAGCCCCCAGCTGCCTAGTTGTACCTGGCTGGCCCAAAAATATGGCGAAGCCCATGCCATTTTGTTTTTTTAATTATTTCATAAAATAATTTAAAGAAGGGCTTTCCTATATTTTTGGTTTCTAGCCAGGTAAAACTAGGCAATATATTGTATGCTGAGGACACTCAGATCTACCTCTCTGGCCTAGATGTCACCTCTCTCCTGTCCAGAATCCCGGAGTGTCTATCAGCCATATCCTCCTTCTTCTCCTCTAGCTTCCTAAAACTGAATGTACACAAAACTGAAAGCATCTTTCCTCCATCTCACACACCTTCCTTACCAGATCTATTTATCACAATAAATGACACCACACTTTTCCCTGTACCTGAAGTCCGTTGCCTCGGAGTAACCCTTCACTCTGCCCTGATCTTTAAACAGCACATCCATGCCCTTGCCACCTCCTGTCGCCTCCAACTCAAAAATATTTCCAGAATCTGTCCCTTCCTCAACCCTCAATCTACTAAACTACTAGTCCATTCCCTCATAATCTCACGCATCGACTACTGCAACCTTCTCTGTGGCCTCCCTGCACCTCTCCAATCTGCTACCCGACTAATCCACCTCTCTCCTCACTGCTCCTCCACTTCTCCCCTCTGCAAAACCCTGCACTGGCTCCCAATTCACCAATGTATCCAATTCAAGCTACTAACATTGACTTACAAAGCCGTCCACAATCTGTCCCCCTCATATATCTCCGAACTAATCTCCTGATATCATGCAACTCGTAATCTTTGATCCTCCCAAGACCTCCTTCTTTCCTCCACACTTGTACATTCCTCATCTAACCACCTGCAAGACTTTGCCCGAGCGAGCATCCCCCATTCTCTGGATTTCTGTACCCCAAAACGTCTGACTGTCCCTCACACTCTGAAGTTTCAAGCGGAACCTGAAAACCCATCTCTTCAGAACAGCCTGCAATGACCACAGTGCCACCTCACCAGCACTGGACCTGGTGCTTCACCACCACTGGACCTGGCGCTCCACCACCATAGGACCAAGCGCTCCACCACCACCTGAACAGACCCAACCTACTGTCTCTCTCCCCACTGCCCTGCAGAATGTAAACCCGCAAGGGCAGGATCCTCTCTCCCCTCTGTATCGGTCTGTCACTGTTAGATTGTTCATTGCATTTTTAACTTGTTTCTATGTAACCCTTTCTCATGTACAGCACCATGGATTCAATGGTGCTCTATAAATAAATAATAATAATAGATTATTACTGCTGGACTAGCTGCCCATGTGCCTCCTAGTCCAACTACTCCCCCATCACTGGTTAGCAGCTCACTGTCAATATACAGTGTACGTAAAAAGCTGCTAATCAGTAGTGTGCAGGGTTTGCTACATCCAAAAACTAATTGTGTCATAACTGCAGCACCCAGTAAACTTAGTAATACATTGTTGAAATCGGTCTCTTATCCTAAATTATGGTGCTCTCAGATATGAGATAACAGAAACCTGGGGTCAGATTCCCTTTAAAGTTATTTATGCTACTTTTTTAGCTTTTTAATGACCCAAAAAGTTAACAATGTTAATGTTTGTTGTTAAAATGATGCTTGTTGCATTGGTTTTCATGGACGTGCTCTGTGCGCCAATAATAGCTAAATGTGGATAATTGGCCCCAGTCTGCTGTGGAGGTGAAGCCTTATGAAAATAGTTCACAAATAGTAAAACAAACCATTTATTTCAGAGAACATTCTAAGGTAATTCAAAGATAATTCGAAGAAGCTAAAACACGTCTAGTTAGATGCGACGGATCTTAAACTTTTCGGTAGGGTCAGAGATGAACCATTTCTCCCAAAGCTTGTAGTGTGAACAGGGGAACTTCCATGGTTTAAATCGTCCATTCCAGTGAAGCAGCTTGGCATCCTCAACCACATTCTGAGAGAGCTGGTTTTCCGGACTCATTCCTTTGATAATATAAATGATAGAAGATATGATAAAGGCCAGAATGTTATGTTAGATTTTTTTGCAACCTATCCATTGATCACACAAAAATTAGCATCACGTTCCCTATTGTGAAAGGTGGAATATTTGTAGGTGGTGTTACTATTTTTTTTGTTCCTGGTTTCTAAGGATGTTATCCTTAGAAGCTAGACCTAGTTTTGTCAAATTTGTGATTTACTATTTTTTAATAAAGAAGATGTATTAACTTATTTTCTGCTGTGACTCCACTTTATTTGAACAAATGTGTTGGGGATATGACATTGTGACACTAATGACTAAGCATACATTGCCTGTTCTTAACCCTCCATCAGGCGCAGCTGATCTGACAGGCACAGCTCAATTAGTTTTGTTTCTCTGTCTCCAAATTATCATAACATTTCCCCCTCCTAGTTATTTACTGACTTTACATGCTCTTTGATACCTGATCTTACAGTATTACATTAGACCCTCTGGAGAGCAGATCTGGCCTTTGTGGCTTTTCAGGCTCACTGTGCCCGAACTCATCTCACATTTGAAAGTTAGTATTTTCTCGTTTTATTCATCACAATTGTTTGTTTAGCTGAGCATGTAACCTCCGAACCTGAGTGAATAGAAATCAGGTAACATCCATTCCGTTTTTTTCCCTAATTTTATTGTTTAGGAATAGCTATGTCATGAAAATTGCAGGCCAATTGGTGGTTGAGAAATGTGGTACTTTTTGTTTCAATATGTTTTTGGTTATGAAATGTTTTTTTGCATCTGATTTTGTGTACTCTGTTTTAATACATCCCTATGACAGTCACTGATTAATTCTAGAGTCCTGAAATTCAGATAATTAGATATTATAGGTGAGTTTCTAACCAGGGCCTGTCAGGTGCATTGCGCCTGATTTCGAGGGTGCCAGAGGTATGTCTGCCGAAGAGGTAAATTAGAAATTCATCTTACCATCATCCTTCAATGCTATTTTTAAATTTAAGGAGGTTGATGTAAATGCAATTAAAGTAAAAGAGACCATTATATTTATAGCTATTTCATACTCCTCCATAATCTTATACTTCCTGTCTGCAAGACTTTACTCGAACTGCACCAGTATTCTGGAATGCACTACCCAATGGTTAGTTTTGAGCAATCACAGTAGTAAATGTGTCCTTCGTTCCATTCCTGATATAGGACATACCAATACGTCAAATTTTCCTAGTTGTTCCCACAAATGACCCTACTACCGGTATGTCCAGAAGATTGAGCGGGCATGAGCTGTCCCCAGCGCAGCCACCATGAGAGCTTCACTTAGGGTGCTTTCACATCAGCGTTTTTCGTAATTCGCGGCAGATGCGGTGAAAAAACCGCATCTGCCGTGTTTGCCGCATAACGGTTCCACTTGCGGCACGGTTGCGGTTTTTTCCATAGGAAGTATAGGGGGACTTGCGGCAGATGCAGCAAGTGCGGTATTGCACTTGCGGCAGGTGCGGCAGAGAAAAAAACCGCAGTAAGCCGCGGTTTTTTTCTCTGCCGCATCTGCCGCAAGTGCAATACCGCACTTGCCGCATCTGCCGCAAGTCCCCTATACTTCCTATGGAAAAAACCGCAACCGTGCCGCAAGTGGAACCGTTATGCGGCAAACGCGGCAGATGCGGTTTTTTCACCGCATCTGCCGCGAATTACGAAAAACGCTGATGTGAAAGGGCCCTTAATTGAAAGCTGATGTCCTGCAGCAACAGCTAGCACCGCCACCGTCCCTTACTGTTTAACCCCTTCACCGCCAGGCAATTTTTCGATTTTCATTTTTTGTTCCGAGAGAAATGTTTTTTATTTTTACATCAATATACAGTAGCCATATGAGGACTTGTTTTATTTTTTTTTTTGTACTTTTAAATGACATCATCCATTCTACCACAAAGTTCACTGGAAAAACGGGAAAAAAATTCCAAATTCCAAAATTGCAAAAAAAGTGAAATTTCAAAATGATTTTTGTGTTTTTTTTTTTCATCATGTTCACTATATGCTAAAACTGACATGTCGGTATGATGCCTCAGGTAAATACGAGTTCATAGATACCAAATCTCATATCTTTAGCTAAATGGTTAAAAAAAATCAGAAGTTTATTAAAAAAAAAAAAAGAGTTGCTCATTTATTGCTATTTTCCGTGACCTGTAACATTCTCTTTTTTCGGGATCTGGGGCTGTGTGATGGCTTATTTTTTGTGTCTTGAGCTGACATTTCTAATGATACTATTGATTGCCTGTTATTGAATTTTATTATAACATAATTTTGGCATTTGTACTTTATTTTTTCCGTTACGCAGATTACTGATCAGATTAATTGATTTTATATTTTGATAAATTAGGTATGTCTGAACGTAGCAATACCAAATATGTGTATTTTTTTTAAATAGTTTTCATTTCAATTGGGCAAAAGGGGGGTGATTTGAACTTTTTTTTTCTTTTTTTTTAAACTTTTTTTTTTCACTTTTACTTTATTTTACTTGTCCCCTTGGGGTGCCTCAATACTGCAGTGACTGATCGCTGCTGCAGTACAGAGCGGGGCTGTAATATGATCATCTCCTATGAATGCTGCCACTCAGCCATTGTTCACAGGAAGTGAGTCATAACAGCGACAGGGGTCATCATCTGACCACTCGCTGTCATGATTGTGTCACGGGGTCATCAATGGCGGCAGGGAATAGTGCTATCCCTGCCGTGGTATGTTAGATTGGGTTTTCAGAGTTAGACGGCGTGATTCACCTGGACCTATTAGCTGCACATGACATTAGATCTTTTAAATATAGTAGTGATAAAGGTATATTCACCTAGATGCCGAATGTGCCAGGCTGGAGGGATGGCAGAATATTTTTCATGGAACACAATAAGCATAGGAGGAGTACTTACTCCACCTCCAACAGTGCTGCTGTACAGATTCTCTCTGAAATAATCCAAAATATCTTGTGTCAGTATTCTTGAACATTGCATTGTAAACTGTATAAATCCTCTTCATGCAGAAATTCCGAAAATAGAGTACAAATAGACATTTCTTGTATTGATTCTGGGGTCTCTCATGATAAATACTTAGGACCCGAACAGACAGCCGTGGTGGAACCTTGTGTTCTCTATAGTTTTGTAGAACATTAGGAACTAAGCAGTTATCATTTATAATATAGATGGGATGAGACTTTGAGCAATAGCAGCATTTTATTTACTTATTTGTAGAAGGTCATTTTAATACTAGTATAATTTAAGATCATAAATCAGATATAATTTAATCATATGTGAGCTGTGATAACATTTTTAACATAATCTGACATTTAAAAACTGCCCAAATTTTTTTAAAGTATTTACCAGTCACTGGCATATTATACTTAACTATTGGAATGCAGTCATGGGCAAAAGTGTTGGCACCCTTGAAATTATTCCAGAAAATGAATTATTTCTCCCAGAATATTATTACAATTACACATTTTGTTACACACGTTTATATCCTTTGAGTGTATTGAAACAACATGAAAAAAACCCTGAAAAAAAGGCAAGTTAGACATCATTTCGCACAACTCCAAAAATGGTCTGGACAAAATTCTTGGCTTACTTATGTACATTTTGGCTGAAAACAGACTAGCTATTTATGTCTCTGTGTCAGCAGTGGGGTCCTCTTGGGTCTCTTGCCATAGCGTTTCATTTCACTATCTGATGTCAACGGCTAGTTTGTGCTGATACTAAAGCACCCTGAGCCTGCAAGACAGCTTGAATTTCTTTGGAACTTCATTGGGGCTTCTTATCCACCATCTAGAGACTATCCTGAGTTGCAATCTTTCACCAATTTTTCTCTGCCGTCCACATCCAGGGAGATTATCTACGGGGTCATGGATTCTAATCTTCTTGATTGTCACAATCTCCACACTGTCTTTTTCCTTTACTAGGTTGTTGTGGACATTGTCAGTCTGGGCTGGCTGTGTGCTGCAACTTACCTGCATTTCAGCTCACTTGACTAGAACTCTACTTAAGCAAGCTTGCTGCCCTATTCTGTGTCAATTGTACATTTGCCTTTGGAGGTGTAAGATTGATCCAGACCCTGCCTGATTAGTTACCTTACCTGGACTTGACTCTCTGCTTGTGACCTGATTCCTCTTTCTGCCTACTCCTTTGTATTTTGCTTTGGTCTCTCTGGTTTCCTGACTTTGGCTTGAATTGTACTTCGCTTCTGAATATCCCTAGCTGTTACTGCGCCATTTCTTGGACCTGACCCCGGATTGTTTTAACCTCTCTTTACTACCAGTAAATAGTAATATTATTATATTTTATTTCCGTTATTACAGCCTGTTTTCTGCACCTCAGAGATTAGTTATTACTGTAGTGACTCGCGTCACATTGATTATGTTGCGCATCATTGACTAAGGAACATCAAGATTTCTGGAGATGGATTTGTAACCTCGAGATTTGTTGGTATTTTTCAACAATTTTGTTTCTCAAGTTCTTACAGTTCTCTTCTCCTCTTTCTGTTCTCTATGCTTAGTGTGGAAAACACATACACAATGCAAAGACTGAGACAACTTCTCCCCTTTTTATCTGGTTTCAGGTGTGATTTTCATATTGCCCACACCTGTTACTTGCCACAGGTGAGGTTGAACGATCATCAAATGCTTGAAAGTTGTTTACCCACAATTTTTGGAAAGGTGCCAACTTTTTTGTCCTGTCCATTATTAGAGTTTTGTGTAAAAATGTTGTCCAATTTGCCTTTTTTTCCTCAGTTTTCTTGTTGTTCAATAAACGCAAAGGAATTAAACATGAGGTTAAAACGTATAATTGCAATCATTTTCTTGGAGAAATGCTTCATTTTCTGGAACAATTTGAAGGGTACCAACACTTTTGGCCATGACCGTGTCTGATGTAACTTACTCCACATTTTTCTTCATCCATTTCTCCAGTTTTTTAGTAATGCGCTGTTGTCTCCACTCAGTCATGTTTGCTACAAATACACCGGGGTTGAAAGAACAGGTACTTGGACTGATTCCAAGTTTCTGTATTGCCTTCTTTCTGTAGTCAAGGAACCCCATGTATGTGTTCTACAAGAAAAATACATTTCTGTATTATAAAGAGCATATTTAATTAAAAGCATGTTAATATCTGAAGGTATCAGTTCCTTATCTCATTATAGCAAGTAATACAATAATCGCATAAAGAATTTATAGGGCCTTATCACAAGATGAAATGGCCCCAGAAAAGTATTAATAGGAAACTGAAAGCAAAGTAGAAATAAACATATTGATAATAGCATCATGTATCAGAAAACCCACATAGTAAAGAGATATAGCAGAAAGCCTCCCACCTGTTATCTCCTATAAAAAGGTACAATGTTTTTTGAGTCTGTTTCTTTAACTTTTAATTGGTCACGTGGGGTCCACTGGACCCCAATCAAGTTTGATTTAGTCATTTTTTTTTTGCAAGTATGGAAGGTTGGTCATCATCCATTTCAGTAGCTTCCTAACTTGGGTACCCCTCCCTGCTCAGTGCATTGCAAGATGCTACTCGACTACATGTGCAACAATGAGTTACAATGACTAAAAGTGAAGAAAAGGAAAACCTAAAATACGAGATTTTATTGAAATATTACTAAAAACATATACAAAGAAATAACCATGCCCCATTAAACGGAGAAACTATGCTAGGGGGGTATAGAAATCCAATATGGGATGTGTATGGTCAGATCACTTTTTAACAAACTTATTGCCATAAAGGACAAGAGGCTGTGAGGCATGAAAAAATGGGCACAATGCTCTCCCTACTCCAGGTCACTACCTGACAGCGGAGGATTTTCACCCTTGGCTTTCTTGGTGCCCCAGCTCCTTGTCTGCTGGCCCTAAACTCGCCCTTACTCAACTAATGTCCAGAAAAATACTACCACCAGCACCATAAATCTCTAAAGTGCCCAGTAGAAGACATCCATTATTTCAAACATGTCATACATTAAATGTTATGTGAACCATGTAATCAAAATACATATTTATATGTTACATTTTTATCATCTGCTGTGGAAATCATCTAGTCCTTTACAGCATTTATAGATTTTGGCGAATAGGCCGACATACTAAACAACAACAATAGCTGCCATCACTAATACTGCAAATATCGTTTGTACACGCCCTTGCATAAAATCAGCATTCTATATCAATTACTCTAAGGTACCGTCACACGCGGCAATTTTGCTAGGCAATTTCATGGCAATTTGCTGGTTGCAGTGAAATCATGGACACATTGTTCTATTTTGTTGCGTGTACAAATGATTTCACTGCAACCAGCAAATTGCCAGTGAAATTGCTAGCAAAATTGCCGGTGTAAAGGTACCTTAAGAGCGTGCATATACAACAATGGTATTAAGAAAAAAAAGGGCCTCAATACCTAATGTCCACATATAATATTGAGTATGACTCAGGTAAACACAGTAAATTTAGGGTACTTATCTCCCCATCAATGTTAACAGCCGTCTCTAGTGTGGAATAGCTCTTCCACACTACAGAGAGAGCCATTAACCATTACTTGGTTTGGGACCCCTGTTTTCTCTTGCCTTTGAATCTCCTGATGAACCCCTGTCCACAGGGGGGAGAAACGCATTGGGATGGGCACAATAATGGGAAGATAAGTACCCTAAATTTACTGTGTTTACCTGAGTCATACTCACTATTATAATTGGACATTAGGTATTGAGGTCCTTCTATTTCTTAATACCATTGTTGTATATGCACGCTCTTAAGGTACCTTTACACGCCACAACTATCACTGGCGATCGGTAGCAACCGTACGTGCGCGTGCACATTTTAACGGTTGCTAATGATCGCCGATTCCGCATGTACACGCCGCAATTGCGCCCTCAACCTAAGGGAACGTGGTTCCCCGGAAGTTGAAACTGATCCTGCGGGCAACATCCGGTTGAATCCCGTCGCCCCTTCACACGCCGCAATCAGTAGGGGAATGTGGGCGTACATGTTCTGCGGCGCCAAAACATAGGCGTGACCGAGTTGTCTATTCCGTGCTCCAAACACGCTGATTAGACAACGCAATAGCGTCATGATTGGCCAGCCTGCTCTGCAAGGCTGGCTAATACATGATGCCATTGCAATTGTGTAGTGTGAATGGACAGCTCTTTAAATATGGCGCCCTGTGAAGGGACAGCCAATGGTAACACAGTAGCCCCCACCAATCATTGCTGATGGGGCGCGGTATCCAGCATGCTGTGGCACGCCTCTTGGAAATCACTAGGTGAGGCAGATTCCATCCCTATCGCTCGTTTACACGCCAATATCAGGGCAATTCACCATCTGGGTTGCCTCTGATTTTAGAACAATGCTCTGAAACCGCAACCGGGAGCAACTGCGAAAATCACGATCACTTTCCCAAATTACACGCCGCAACTTCGTAGCAATTTCAAGGCAACCGTGACAAAAATCCTGATTGCCTGGCAGTTGCTACACCGCAGTGGCAACCACAGGAGACAATTGTGGCAGCGATATTGCGACCTGGAAATATCGCTGCCACATTGCCACCCAATTGCCTCCTTATTGCGGCGTGTGAATAGGAAATTTGGCGGCGATATGTCGCTTCGCCTCAGTCGCCTGGTTTTAGAGCACTGCTCCCAAAACAAAACCAGGCGACATTGGTGTTATTGCCACTAAATTCCCTATTTACACGAAGCAATAAGGAGACAATTTGGCGGTGATCATTCCAGCGAGAAATATCGCCGCCTAAATTGTCTCCTGCATATAAAGGTACCCTTAGAGTAATTATTACAGAATGCTGATTTTATGCAAGGGCGTGTACAAATGACATTTGCAGTATTAATGATGGCTGCTATGTTTGTTTTTTAGTATGTCGGACTATTCTTATTGCCGAAATCTATAAATGTTGAAAGGGACTAGATGTAATTGATTTCTCCAGCTGATAATAACAATTTAACATGTAAATATGTATTTTGATTACATGGTTCACATAACATTTAATGTATGACGTATTTGAAATAATGGCTGCCTTCTACTGGTCACTTTAGAGTTTTGTGGTGCTGGTGGTGGTATTTTTCTGAACATTAGTCTCGTAAGGGCGAGCTTAGGGCCAGCAGACAAGGAGTGGACGCACCAAAAAAACTGAGGATGAAAATCCTCCGCTGTCAGGTGGTGACCTGGAGTAGGGAGAGCATAGTGGCCCTATTTTCACTACTGACAGCCTCTTACTCTTTATGGCAATAAGTTTACAGCAAGAAGTGATCTGACTGAACAAGTCCCGTATTGGATTTATATATCCCCTTGCATACAGTATCTCAGTTTTAAGAGGCTCCTCAAAGTCATAGCGATTATGACTTTGAGGAGCTACTTAAAGGTGGCGCTGGAGTTCATCCACTTCCTTAATGAAGTGCAAATTTGCATATTTCCTAGAGGAGGGATGTGGTTGCAAATCTCCTTACCTACTTAACTGTCTTCTCATGGTTGCAGGAAAACTTCTCTCCATAAGGTATATAGCAAGTTCCCAGACCCAATTTTAAGAGGCATGGTTATTTGTTTTGTGTGCAAGTATGTTTTTAATAATATTTCAATAAAATATATTTTAGGGGTTGTTTTTTTCTTATTTTTTCTTAATTTATGAGGGTCCCTACAACTGTTCTACTTGAGTGGTTTTTTCATTTACTTATAGTGGAAATATTTTGGGTGCGACTAACTGAAGGTTAAGGGGCCTCTGTCGGCACAGAATCACAATAAAATACAAACCTAGTACAGGCGCCCGTGCATCATGGCATGGACAAACACCTTCTTGTTTCCATTCATCTCCTCCCTTCCTTCTTTGATTGACAACTTTGGTTTCGCAGAGCCAGTGAAAGGCAAAGATGGAAAACAAGCAGCTGGGAAGGTGTATTTAAATGTTTGTCCACACCATGATGCACAGAGCACCTGTACTTGGTTTGAACAGTCATTATGTGCTGGCAGAGTTCCTTTAAAGGAAATGTATCAGCAGGCTTTTACTATGTAATCTGAGGATAGCACGAGGTAAGGATAAAAATAAGGAATTCAGGTATGTGTCACATTTCAAACAGTGTGCTATTGTTTACTTACACTGAAAGCTTTATCACCTGGTGATTATCATTGCTGTGACTAGCTGCCTCCTGTCAAATTGTCTGACTCCACCCCCTCATTTGATAAGAAGCTCACAGTGTATAGAAATTTTACATAGAGAGCCTGGGGTGGGTGAGGGCAGCTTTCTCAACTCTTCTGCATGCCAAATCTAAAAATTCTGCTGAATCCAGTAAACTAAAGGCCCAGTTACACACACAGATATCTGTGCAGATATTGTTCGCAGATCTCTGGTTGCAGTGAAATCATGGACACATTGTTCCATTTGTACACGGCCACAAAATAGAACAATGTGTCCATTATTTCACTGCAACCAGAGATCTACAAACAATCTGCACAATTATCTGTGTGTGTAACTGGGCCTTTAGTAATACATTGTGGGATTCAGGGTCTCTGCACCCACATCATGCTGTTCTCAGATGAGGTAGCAAAAGCCTGCTGACAGATTTCCTTGAATATTTCTGCCCTTATAGAACCTGTAACAGATACAGTTATGACCATGTGTAACAGAAATGTAACACATTAGTAGGAGTCAGGTATTAGGGATTTCCAACAGTGTCTGGAGCAAACAGATTTGTTATTCATTTTCAGTAGAGATTTAGTCATTAACATAAATGTTAATTACAAAAAAGTCTAATCTCTGCTGACTTTTATAACTTTTTACATATTATCTTATCAATTACAGTGGGGAAAAAAAGTATTTAGTCAGCCACAAAATGTGCAAGTTTTCCATTTAAAAAGATGAGAGAGGTCTGTAATTGACATCATAGGTAGACCTCAACTATGAGAGACAAAATGAGAAAACAAATCCTGAAAATCACATTGTCTGATTTGGAAAGTTTTTTTTTTCACATTTTGGTGGAAAATAAGTATTTGGTCACCAAAAACAAGCAAGATTTCTGGCTCTCACAGACCTGTAACTTCTTATTTAAGAGGCTCCTCTGTCCTCCACTCATTATCTGTAGTACTGGCATCTGTTTGAATGTATCAGTATAGAAGACACCTGTCCGCAACCTCAAACAGTCACACTCCAAACTTAACTGTGGTGACAGGGGCGGAACTACCGTGGTGCAGCTGGTGCAGCTGCACCAGGGCCCCGACTGGCTGGGGGGCCCCTTCACGTCTGCAGGGGGCCCCCCAGCCGCCCCTGTAAGACGTTGTCAGTTGTCAGAGGAGAGGAGAGTCAGGCAGGGGAATCCTGCTTCCCTTGCCTGATCCCGCCCCTCCTCTCCTCTGCCCCTCCGGCTCCCTGGAGCGCACTTGGCGCGGGCTCACAAGGTAGGAGCCGCCGCCGCAAACTCCTCTCCGCCGGCTTCCAGCCCCACATCGCACCCCATCCTCCCAGTGCGCGTACACTGCAGAGCCACGGAGAGATGATGAGAGTAGTAGTCGGCCTGATGTCTGATGGTGATCAGTACACAATGCAGGGACTGGTCGGCTGCTCTTCCAGACCAGAGAATAACAACTCCATAGAAACCGATTCTGGGATCCGGACAGCCGCCGGCTATTCAGAGCATTGTGCTGCGATCCCCATTATACGTCCAGTGTGACTCTTCCCTGATCAGTAGAGACCAGGCTGCTGCCCATAGAGGGAGGAGGGGCCGGTAATGATCTCACTGAGCGGGAGATTCACATCAGCCACCGGGTCTGTGATCAGCAAATAACCGAGACAAATGCGCCAGTATACAAAACTATACAAGAGTCTCCACCTCTGTTTAACTCTTTAGCTCCACATTTCTAGGCGTTCTCCAGACCTGCACAGGCTCCTGGTAGATGAGGCTTGTGTTTGTGGCTAGGTGTAGATGGCACGGTCCAGTACAATTAAACCCAGGTTAATCAGGGTCAGCCAACCTAGCCAGAGAGGGGGCAATGATAGGAAGGACAATGAATTCCTGCCCTCCCCTTGTGGCACATCCAGACACAGCGGTATCCGCACTGACATTCTGCCCTGTGTCTGTATCCAGCGCTCAGGACTCACAGATGAGAACAGGCTGAACGCTTCATACTTTGTATCAGAAGCTGCAGAGAACCTGTTACACTTGTACGATCGCTGTTACATGGTGAGCACCACAAACACCCCCCCCGGACCGCGCAGACGGCCGATGGCCACCAGCTCCCCGCTCCTCAGCATGCCTGCAACGGTCCGCCACCGGCTGCCACTACAGGAGCATGGAGGCAGACTACGAGCAGGGCAGGTAGGAGAGCCGACGCCCCCCCTCCCGGCTCCCGCCGACGGCGTCCACCAGCCCCTTTCCCCCCCCCCCCCCTTGGACCTTACCCACGGCTGCACCAGGTCCGCCACTGTGTGGTGAAGACCAAAGAGCTGTCGAAGGAAACCAGAAACAAAGCTGTAGTCCTGCACCAGGCTGGGAAGACTGAATCTGCAATAGACAAGCAGCTTGGTGTGAAGAAGTCAACTGTGAGAGCAATAATTTGAAAATGGGAGAAATACAAGACCACTGATAATCTGCCTCGATTTAGGGCTCCATGCAAAATCTCACCCCGTGGGGTCAAACTGATCTCAAGAACGGAGAGCAAAAATCCCAGAACCATACAGGGGACCTAATCATTGACCTGCAGAGAGCTGGGACCAACGTTACACAGGGTACCATCAGTAACATACTACGCCACCAGGAACTCAGATCCTGTAGCGCCAGATGTGTCCCCCTACTTAAGCCATTACATGTCCGGGCCCATCTGAAGTTTGCTAAAGAGCATTTGGATGATCCAGAAGAGTATTGGGAGAATACCATATGATCAGATGAAACCAAAGTAGAACTTTTTGGTAGAAACACAACTTATCATGCTTGGAGGAAAGAAGAATGCTGAGTTGCATCCAAAGAACGCCATACCTACTGTGAAGCATGGGGGTGGCAACATCATGCTTTGGGGATGTTTCTCTGCCAAGGGACCAGGACGACTGATCCGTATACATGAAAGAATGAATGGAGCAACCTATTGTGAGATTTTGAGTGCAAACCTCATTCCATCAGCAAGGGCATTGAAGATGAAATGTGGCTGGGTCTTTCAGCATGACAATAATCTCAAGCACACCACCAGGGCAACGAAGAAGTGGCTCTGTAAGAAGCATTTCAAGGTCCTGGAGTGGCCTAGCCAGTCTCCAGATTTAAACCCTATAGAAAACCTTTGGAGGGAATTGAAAGTCCGTATTGCCCAGCGACAGCCCCAAAACATCACTTCTCTAGAGGAGCTCTGCATGGAGGAATGGGCCAATATACCAGCAGAAGTGTGTGCCAACCTTGTGAAAACTTACAGAAACGTTTGACCTTTGTCATTGACAACAAAGTATATATAAAAAAGTATTTAGATGAACTTCTGTTATTGACCAAATACTTATTTTCCACCAAGATTTGAAAAAAAATTCTTTCCAAATCAGACAATGTGATGTTCAGGATTTGTTTTCTCATTTTGTCTTATAGTTGAGGTCTACCTATGATGTCAATTACAGGCCTCTCTTATCTTTTTAAGTGGGAGAACTTGCACAATTGGTGGCCGACTACTTTTTTCTACATTGTAAAAGTAAAAATAAAAATAACTAATATTGCATTTGTCCATTATAAAAGAAGACACTTGCCATAAATATGTAGTTTTTTAAAAGGAACCTGTCACCTGTAATTAACCCCCTGACCTATCACTAGCTGTCCCTACACCTTCCTAGGTACTCCCTAACCATCCTTGTTTTAAATCCGACCTGTAAAGAGTTAGAAAAATAACTTTGAACTTACTGCACGTCGCTCAGTCAGGCGACGGGAAAGGCGGCTCCAGGTTCCGTTCTCCCTTCCTCCATGCTTCACTGCACGCCCCGATGGGCGGCATATTTCTTTTTTAATCTCCTCCTGATTTTGGAATCTCTCACCCTCTTTTCATGCTATGATGCACCGGCCAGTATGTCACATCCGACCTCGTGCATTATGGGCCTGATCACACGATTGGCCCCGGTGCATTATGGGTCTGATCACGTGATCGGCCCGCCGTCAATATACACACTGCACATGCGCGGAGCTGGGCCGATCACGTGATCAAGCCCATAATGCACCAGGGCCGATCATGTGATCGAGCCCATAATGCACCAGAGCCGATCACGTGATCGGGCCCATAATGCACCAGGGCTGATCATGTGATCGCGCCCATAATGCACCGAGCCGGATGTAACATACTGGCCGGTGCATCATAGCATGAATAGAGGGCGGGAGATTCCAAAATCAGGAGGAATTGAAGAAAGAAATATGCTGCCCAGCGGGCGTGCAGTGAAGTATGGAGGAGGGGACAATGGAGCTTGGAGCCGCCTTTCCAGTCGCCTGACTGAGCGACATGCAGTAAGTTCAAAGTCATTTTTCTAACTCTTTACAGGTCAGATTTTCCACCGAGAGAGATGGTTAGGGAGCACCTAGGAAGGTGTAGGTACAGCTAGAGATAGGTCAGGGAGTTAATTACAGATGACAGGTTCCCTTTAAGTGATGTAAATGCCACTGTTCTCCTGTGTCTTAGGCCCTTGTATTTTTTTGTTTTCTTCTAATGCGTTTTTAAGTGCAAATTTGTCACAAAAAACGAATGGTTTCCTGATGCCATCAAAGTCAATGAGAATCCTGAAGTTTCATGCACATGTTTTCTAGTTTTTTTATTTGGTGCCGAAATAAACCTGCAGCATGTCAATTATTGCAGCATTCTTGCTGCAGATTTCACCATTTCATTGAATGAGAAAAAAATATGTGCCAAATATGTGAAACGGAACACATCTGTTTTTGCCGCTGCTTTTTTCCTGTCAAGAATTGCCGAAATGATGCAGAAATATATGCACAAATAATAAACATGTGCGCCAATAAAAACATATCCTTGGTTATTTTTCTTTGTTCTTGCACATCTTCATTCCTGAGATATTGCCTTCTCTTCTCTACATCTACAGTTGTGATCAAAGGTTTACATACCCCAGAAGATTTTTCCTTTCTTGCCTTTTTTAGAGAATATGAATAACACAAAACCTTTATTTTCCACTCAATGGTTAGTGGTTGGGTGAAGCCATTTATTGTTAAACTATTGTGTTTTCTCTTTTTAAATCATAATGACAACCAAAACCATCCAAGTGTCCCTGATCAAAAGTTCACATTCCCCATTTCTTAATATCGTATATTGACACTGTTAACATCATGACAGCTTAAGTCTTTTGTGGTAGTTGTGGATAAGGCTCCTTACTTTCTCAGATGGTAAAGCTGCCCATTCTTCTTGACAAAAACCCTCCAGTTCCTGTAAATTTTTGGGCTTTCTTCCATGAACTGCCATTTGAGTTCTCCCGGAGTGGCTCAATGATATTGAGATCAGGCCACTCCAGAACCATTACTTTGTTCTCCTGTAGCCAATGACAATGACATGTAGTGTTTTGGATCGTTGTCGTATTGGAACGTCCAAGTACGTCCCATGCGCAGCTTCTGGGCTGATGAGTGCAACTTACCTCCAGTATTTGCTATAACGTGCTGCATTCATCTTTCTTTCAACTTTAACCATCTTTCCTATGCCTTTGTAGCTCACCATCCCCACATCATCAGCGATCCACCTCCATGCTTTACAGTAGGAATGGTGTTCCTTTCATCATAGGCTTTCTTGACACCTCTCCAAATTTAACGTTTATGGCTGTGGACAAAAAGTTTGCTTTTGGTCTCATCACTCCAAATTACCTTGTTCCAGAAGTTTGGAGGCTTGTCTATGTGCTGTTTGGTGTATTGTAGGGAGATACATTGTGGCATTTGCGCAGTAATGACTTTCTTCTGGCAACTCGTACATGTAGCCCATTTTTCTTCAAGTGCCTCCTTATTGTGCATCTTGAAACAGCCACACTGTTAGTTTTCAGTGAGTCCTGTATTTTAGCTGATATAATGTGTGTGGTTTTTCTTTGCATCCCTAACTATTTTCCTGGCAGATTGTGGCCAAAATTTTTGTTGGTCCACTTGATCGTGGTTTGTTTTTACAGAGCTCCTGATTTTCCATTTGTTAATCACAGTTTGAACACTGCTGACTGGTATGATCAATTCCTTGGATATTTTTTTTATGCCATTCTGTATTATACAGTTCAGCTATCTCTTCCTGTAGATCCGTTGAGAATTCTTTTGCTTTCCCCATGACTCACAATCCATAAACATCATAGGACTGATGACAGATGCAAGAGTTTGTCTGGATCCCAGAAACTCACTCAGCTTTTATGCACACACACTGATTACAACCAAACAGGCCACAAGGGGAGGATGTTACCTTTATTAGCCATTCAAGCCTATTTTTTGTCAATGTCTGTGCATGTTATCAGGCCAAAATCACCAGGGTATGATAACTTTTGATCAGGGTCATTTGGATGTTTTTGGTTGTCATTATGATTAAGAGAAATCACAGTAGTTTGACAATAAACGTTTCACCCAACCACTGACCATAAGTGGAAAAAAGTTATTGTGTTTTATCATTTATATTCTCTGAAAAAAAGGCCAAGAAATCAACAAATCTGTCAGGATATGTAAACTTTTGAGCACAACTGTAAATCTAGTCTTTTTGCCAACTATGCTCTTATTAAGCTATGTTCACATAGGTCGTTGTTCCTGCTTTTTACCTTGGTTGTATGCAAATCTATGCTAATCTAAGCCTGCATTTTTTTGATTCCCAGCAAAACCTATGTGATTCAGGAAAAGTGGTGAACTCATTGGTTTAAATTTTCTGCTGGAAATTGAAACCTACATGGTTTTTCTGCATTTTTTGAAAGAATAAGCGTGTCAGTTCTTTGCATTGGTTTTGGAATGTCAATTGTAAAACTAGAAAATCACAGTAAAAACAAAGCAAAAACGCAACAAAACGGTGGTAAAAACGCATCAAAACTTTATACAAAAACACTGGAATACGTCTGTGAGAGAACTTGTTTACAAATATCTCAGATCAGTTTTTGGTCCAGCTTTGTTGCTGAAAAACGCAGCAAAAACACCCTGTGTGAACATAGCCTAAGTCTAGCGATCACAGAAGCTATAAAAAGAATCGGTCCTATTGTCATTCAGAACGTGGGACAATATTTTCCTCACTTGTCATCTGTGTGCTGTCCATAATCTGCTTTTTTACTCAGTAGCTATTAATCATTTACAAAACCATTTATAGTTTCTGAGTTTACAGAATTGTAATGAATCTGTAAAAATCTGATACCATACTGATGGTTTGTATGGCATCTAAAATATGAACCAAATCTGCAAGGAATAAGTGGCACAGCACTTCTGAACTCTCATACACTTAGGCTGGCTTCACACCACAGATTTTTTTGATCCGATCCGGGGCTGTCCGGTGTTAACCAGACAGCCCCGGACCGGTTTTTGGCCCCATAGAAGCCTATGGGGCCGGATGGAGCCGGATGGCAGCACTCTGCCACCTGATTTCATCACTCCGGCACACCTCCGGGGGAATTCGGATTATTTTCTCCGGACACAAAAATGATGCTTGCATCTCTCCCCATTTTTACGGATCTTGGATTCGGCCGGATCCTCGTGTATCTGGGGCAATCCGGCGCTCCCTAACATGGGAGCCTACGAGGCCAGATTGCCCTGGTTCGGGAGGATCCGGCAAGCGTACACTGGTGGCTGCACGCCGCGGTCTTGAAAAAACAGCAGCTGCGGCTGCAATTAGCAGCATCCGGCTGCACACAGTGCTGATCCGGTCCGGGGCTGTCAGGGTCATCCCGGACAGCCCCGGACCGGATCTCGCCGTGGTGTGAAGCCAGCCTTAGCTGGATTCAGGATAGACATGCAGATTCTCAAAATCTGCATCAAACAGGGCGGGACCACAGGGCCTTACACAGAGAATAGTGTAGTTGAAGACTATGTCCACATGGTAAATATAAAGACTTGATATACATAGAGGGAAGAAGAGACCATTTTTCAGGATCATTTAGGCACAGGAACAAGGAAAAATATCACCATGAATTCAGGAGCATCACTGCAATTACACGTGGAAAAAATTACCTATGGTAATTCTGGTAAGTGATAGGTCCTATTTAAGACACACCTGTATTCCTACACTTGAGATAACTTCTTGAAGTGACGGCAAGTCACAATCATCAGAAAATGCAGCAATGTGTCCTCTTGATATTTTAGTGTTGTAAAGTTCTTGGATATCGCCTGTAAACAACAAAAGAACAAACACTTTAACCTGATAATGATGGCCCACTGACTTAAGACATCCATAAAAAAGGGTAAGTATTCTGTTCTTAGGTCTAGAGATGGTACAGAAAAAGCCCTCTAGCGCCCCCCAGTGTCATAAAATCTCCCGAGTTTTAGTTACCGGGGGTAGCTGGGACCCTGGAGATTATGAATCAGGAAGTTTTTTCCAGGTACCAATAATGTGATGACTGGTAAACACTGTTAAGGTACCTTTACACGCCGCGACGGCAGGCTGGATACATCCCGCTACAGGCTACAAATGTAGCTGGTAGCGCCAATGTAGCCCGTCGTAGCGGCGTCTGAAGACGTGACGATACAGCCGGCAACAGATACATCTGTTTCCTAGCTCTGCTCGAAAACTGATGGCTACAACGCCGATGGTAGCGAGCTGTATTGGCGTGTAAAGAAGCAACGGAAGGGAACTCGGGACAGCCTGCGATGTAGCTGCAATGTAGCTAAGGCGTCACCTAGGCTCCGTGTTACCGCGCCCCATGTGCGATCATTGGTGGAAGATGGTGCGGTCCGATTGGTTGTCGGCGCACAGGGCGGCATATTTAAGGAGCTGACGAGTCACACTACACAATTGCTCGAGCGTCAAATATTAATCAGCCTCCTGCGATGCCTGGCCAATCATGGTATTATTGATTTGTCCTATCAGCGTACGGACGTCTCGTAATCCACAATTGTAGCACGCCTATGTGCTGTCCCTGCTGCACCAGGTACGCCCATAGTAGCTGGTTGTAGCGGTGTGTAAATGAGCTACAGCTGGCTACTTGAGACACCCGGCGATGTAGCTAGCTATAGATGTAGCGTGGCGTAGCGCATCTTGTGGCGGCGTGTAAAGGTGATGCATTGACCGTTTGTAACCGTTTGAGCGTGCTCGTGCACGTGAAGTAGCGGGATGTATCCAGCCTGCTGTCGCGGCGTGTAAAGGTACCTTTAGGGTACCTTTACATGTGGCAACTTTTCTAGGAATTTCACTAGCAACTTACTGGTTGCAGTGAAATCATGGAGACATTGTTCCATTTGTACACAGCAACAAAATACAACAATGTGTCCATGATTTCACTGCAACCAGTAAGTTGTTAGTGAAATTCCTAGAAAAGTTGCCGCATGTAAAGGTACCCTTACTGATCTTCACATTACAAAAAAGTCATCAAAGATGAAAAAGATTTCTCCTTCATTTGATATGATCAAACATATCAGATGAAAGAGAAATGTTAACCGCTAAGGCTCCCAAGTCCCCCAGTACTGGAAAACTCTTTCCCACCCCTCCCACAAAGTGTCCTAAAATGGCTGCGGCATGGGAAAAAGTTCCAACTTCCCTTGCATCTCTATGCAACCACATAGAGATGCCATCCTCGATCCCCCACCACTGTCACTAGCCTCCAGCACCTTCGCCTCCCTCCCCCCGGCCCTGGTACCGATGCACACCGCCACCTCCTCTGAATTTCTATCCAATCTGACATGATCAAATGTATGATCGGATGGAGCTTGCAAACCCCCGTCCACTACTCAGGTCGCCCCTCTTTCCATTTCCACAGTCAGGTTCCCCCCACCCCTCTTACCTGTGATCATACTTCCGATCCCGCACTTCTCTTCGTGTCTGCGGGCGGGCCTTGGTGCATGTGCCCCTGTGCATGCGTGCCCTCCCAGGGGAATGATAGGTTATGGATCACTGAGTTTATAACCCATCATGATACTGGGGTCACGCAGAGGTTAGCTGTGATTTTCATAATGATCCTTCAAAGCAGATCACACAGGGGTTAACTGTAATTTTCATGGTGATGCCTGGATCGTGAGTTCATGACCCATCATGATCCTGGGGTCACACAGGCGTTAACTTTGATCTTCATGATGATCCTTCATGGTGATCATGATGGGTCATTAACTCACTGAGTTCATTACCTGTCATCCCTCTGGCAGGGTGCCTGCTCTTATAGCATATGGGGGCATCCCCCATATGCTATAAGACTGAGAATCGTCGAGGGACTGCGCACTGGACTATGTCAGATGTCGCAGAATAATAAGGATGCGGTCTAAGTACGTGTTTGTGTTTGTTTTTTTCTAAGAAATATTTTTCTCTGTTGAGTATTCTTTACTATTTGTTAGAGATTCCTAATGGTTGGGTCTAATATTGGCCCGACATTATGAATCTCGGGCTTAGTGTCAGCTGCCAATGCAAAGCTGGCAGTAACCCCTTATTACCCAGCTGCCACCGCTACTCGGCAGCTGGAAGAGTTGGATACAGTGTGTAGCAAATATGTATCACAGGGACTGGACACTAGAACAGTTAATGGGTTAAATCCCCTGCCCATCCAGGAGAGGTCAGGACCTGATACAAAAACACACACAAACCTAGCAGTCACACTAACTCTGGTCCCCCCAGGGAGCCATGATGGGAAAAGCAGAGGGTGACAAAAATCACACATATAGAAAGCTTCAAAAGGAAAAGATCAGATAAGGGAGAGGAACCAGCTCCAATAGTGATCAAAGAGACCCACAGATGGGAAGCAAAACCAGGACACTTAGTCAGAAGACAAAGACATTTTTTAAAACATAATCTATGCATGACTAAATGAGTGAGTGCCACGAGCTGGCATCGCTGAGGGTCCCTTCCAGGTAGTAGATCTCGTGGCTAAGGGAGACGGAGGCGGGCATGGTAACCACAAGAGCAGTGGTTACATGCCACCTGCCAGTGTTACAACAGACTGTGACATGGCGGGTGCGAGCTGCTCCATCCTAAGCAGGGATCCCGAGGGATCACGAGAAGAGGGAAATGTACTTTCTCCAACTGGGCACGAGGATGGGAACACAGAGCCCATAATCTGTCCGGTTGGTGGGAAAGCTTTGTTCACTACCTGCCAGGGTGATGGAGGAGCAGCCTCCATGTCCTGTCAGAGCAGCGAAAGACCACCCTCCACAGTCGGCCTAGACAATGGGGAGATCGGGCCCATTGTTTACCCGACTGATTGGAGAACTGGCCTCCCTGCCGTTCAGGACCATGGGAAAGAGGTACCCCTGGCTTGTCCGGATGGGAGACTGGTACGCTTGGTCTGCCAGGAAGATGGAAGAGCAAACCCCCTCTCCTGTCAGAAAGGCGTAATGGCAGTCCCAACAGCCTGTCAAGTTAAGGGACAGTCCCAGTTCCCGACTTGTCAGGGTGATGGGAAAGCTGGGTCGCTGGCCAGCCAGGCAACTGAGAGAGTGGCGTTATTTCCCGGGGAGATGGCCTTCCGAGGTGCTCTCGCCCACAGACTGAGTACTGGGAAGGCAGAGACCGCACTGCATTCTGGGTCCTCAACCTGTAGAGAAATAACGGGACCACCTGCCGACCCAGAACAGGTCCAAGATGGTTCCTGTGAGGTCGGGGCTTCCACTCCCCTTCTGGCTACCTCTAGCCAGGGGATTCAGACGGTCCCACCAGAAAATGACAGTCCTGAGATGCTGGAAGACCCCGCAGAGACCTCTGTCTCTGAGCCTGAATGTCATGAATGTATGAATATTGCTTCTGATTTCACCATTCAACACAAGAAGGGATGGATCCCGACAACGCTGATGGCTTATCACGGCAAGGTGGGCCGGAACCAGGTACGTGCTAGGGAGCCAACCTGTGAGTCAGCCCCCATGCACGTTCATAAGGAGGGAGGTGTAGCAAATATGTATCGCAGGGACTGGACACCAGAACAGTTAAGGGTTAAATCCCCTGCCCATCCAGGAGAGGTCAGGACCTGATACAAAAACACACACAAACCTAGCAGTCACACTGACTCTGGTCCCCCCAGGGAGCCATGATGGGAAAAGCAGAGGGTGACAAAAATCACACATATAGAAAGCTTCAAAAGGGAAAGATCAGATAAGGGAGAGGAACCATCTCCAATAGTGATCAAAGAGACCCACAGATGGGAAGCAAAACCAGGACACTTAGTTAGAAGACAAAGACATTTTTTAAAACATAATCTATACATGGCTAAATGAGTGAGTGCCCAATCATAGGCCCAGAATTAGAATTTTAAACTAGAAGGCCGGTCTAGGATCTGACCCCCCGACTGGGTCTATATCTGGGCTCACACAGCGACAGGGCTGTGTCACAGTGATGGGTCAGTGAAAGCTGCTGTGGTCATCATTCCAAAACTCCGCTCTACCCATCGGCAACGGAAGCTAAGTTTAGTTTTCTGTAAGTTTCTCCTTTTTATTTCATTGTTTGCATATGTGTATGTCATTGTATTATTTCTATTTTTATATCTTTTTATGTAAGCACTGTACTTTTTATATTAAAGCTTAAAACTTTAATAAGCTGAAACCTTGTTTGTTCTAAAAGGATTCATAGCCTAAGAAGTGTGTGATCCTGTTGATTGGCTGACAGTATTATTTCAGGGACTTACCACCCTGTATGTTGGTAAGTGGTGGCAGCGTGTGTGAAGCGGGGTGCACAGTGTGAGTCGGGGTGTGATTGATGCTCCTTTTCAGCATAGGACAGAGGTCGAGTGCTGGATTGAGTGAGAGGAGATAGATTAACCCTTGCAGGTGCAACCCAAAGTCACGTGCTAAGAAGTGTGTACGTGACACAGTGCCATTTTCTGGGCCAGCTGCGGGCTGCAATTCGCAGTGGGGGGGAGGGGAGGGCTAAAAAGCTTTGGCCAACCTGTGCTGAGGACTCCAGCCCCCAGTGCCTAGCTATACCTGGCTGGAAACCAAAAAATGGTGAGGCTCCATTTAAAGTCACAACAGTTAACACTTGCTAAAATAATATGCAGCAAAATCCACATGAAAAAAATGCAGCAAAATAGCACTATTGGCACGGCTATTTCTCTGCTGTGTTTTTTTCTGCAGGTGAGGACTTCTGGAATCACAAAGTCTGCACCACAATTTTCTAGTCAGGACATAGTCTAAGGGTATGTTAACACAATCAGTTTTTGCAGTGGTTTGGATGCTGCATGTTATCACTACATCTATGCTGCTGATTTGAACAGTACAAGCACAGTGAATGGCATTTACAGAAATCCTGTGCCCACTGTGCTTGTTTTCCCGCAGCATTAAATAGGACCTATCACCCCCTGCTGCCTTCCAAACTGAAAGCACCCCTGAATGCAGCGTGTCTGCTGCATTCAGGGAAGGGGTCCCCCATGTCTCTAGCCCTCCTGTACGTGTATAAAACACTTTATAAAGTGTATATATAAGGAGTCTGGATGGACTTACTCAGTAATGAGTCCTCACTGCTCCCTGGCGTCCTTCCCGCATCCAGCCCTCTCTGTGCCACCTCCAGCTCCCTCAGTAATGCCTCCTTTATGTGTCTCCCCTCCTCGGCCGCTCAATGCTTCTCTGTGCCGAAGGCACGCAGATGCAGAGCAAGCAATGGGTGGGAGCGGTCCCGGCAGCTGAAACACCTCCTGCCGGTGACATCAGCGTCGGAGCCAGGGCCATAATATCCATTAGGCACTTGTGGGCAGGTGCCTAGGGAGGCTGATTGAAGGGGGTGGTGCCAGCATTAAGACTTTTTTTTTCTTTAAAAAAAAATGTTACCCCATTTCGCCCGACTAAGTAACAAAACCTACGTATTTTAAGGGGGGGATGCGACGTGTCAGCGCGCTGCAGGGGCAGAGGAGGAGCAGTATATACCCCTGTGTATACACGGTGATGGAGAATGTACCTGAGGCCGGAGCACAACAGGACCTGCGGTGATGTCATCTACATGTGACCCGTGGGACGGAGCCGAGTTTTGCCAGCAGGAAGAAATACTGTTACTGTAAAATCAGAATGTCAACAAATGTGGAGCTGGGACCGAATACTCGAGGTATATGGAAAGTGGGGGAAGATGCAGAGTACATGAGGGGGCGCAGAGGACATGGGTGGGGGGTGCAAAAGACCTGGCGGGTGCAAAGGACATGAGGGGGTGCAGAGGACCTGAGGGGTGCAAAGGATATGGGGGCGTGGAGAGGATGGGGAGTGCAGAGGATATAGGAATGTGCAGAGGACCTGGGGGGTGCAGACGATATGGGGGGTGCAGAGGACATGAGTGGGTGCAGAGGATATGGGGGGCACAAAGGACCTCAGGGGTGCAGAGGATATGAGGGAGTGCAGAGGGCATGCGGGGGTGCAGAGGATATGGGGGGTGCAAAGGATCTGACGGTGCAGAGGATATGAGGGAGTGCAGAGGACATAAGGGGGTGCAGAAGATATGGGGAGTGCAAAGGACCTGGGGGTGCAGAGAATATGAGGAAGTGCAGAGGACATGAGGGGGTGCAGAGGATATGGGGGTTGCAAAGAACCTGGGGGTTGCAGAGGACATGAGGGGGTGCATAGGATATGGGGGGTGCAAAGGACCTGGGGGCGCAGAGGATATGAGGGAGTGCAGAGGACATGAGGGTGTGCAGCGGATATGGGGGGAGGGGTGCAAAGGACCTGGGGGTGCAGAGGATATAAGGGAGTGCAGAGGACATGAGCAGGTGCAGAAGATATGGGGGTGCAGAAAATATGAGGGAGTGCAGAGGAGATGAGGGGGTGCAGAGGATATGGGGGGTGCAAAGGACTGGGGGGTTGCAGAGGACATGAGGGGGTGCAGAGGACCTGAGGGGTGCAAAGGATATGGGGGCGTGGAGAGAACGGGGAGTGCAGAGGATATAGGAATGTGCAGAGGACCTGGGGGGTGCAGACGATATGGGGGGTGCAGAGGACATGCGTGGGTGCAGAGGATATGGGGGGCACAAAGGACCTCAGGGGTGCAGAGGATATGGGGGGTGCAAAGGATCTGACGGTGCAGAGGATATGAGGGAGTGCAGAGGACATAAGGGGGTGCAGAAGATATGGGGAGTGCAAAGGACCTGGGGTGCAGAGAATATGAGGAAGTGCAGAGGACATGAGGGGGTGCAGAGGATATGGGGGTTGCAAAGAACCTGGGGGTTGCAGAGGACATGAGGGGTGCATAGGATATGAGGGATGCAAAGGACCTGGGGGCGCAGAGGATATGAGGGAGTGCAGAGGACATGAGGGTGTGCAGCGGATATGGGGGGAGGGGTGCAAAGGACCTGGGGTGCAGAGGATATAAGGGAGTGCAGAGGACATGAGCAGGTGCAGAAGATATGGGGGGTGCAGAAAATATGAGGGAGTGCAGAGGAGATGAGGGGGTGCAGAGGATATGGGGGGTGCAAAGGACTGGGGGGTTGCAGAGGATTTAGGAGGTGCAAAGGACCTGGGGGTGCAGAGGATATGAGGGAGTGCAGAGGACATGAGGGTGTGCAGCGGATATGGGGGAGAGGTGCAAAGGACCTGGGGGTGCAGAGGATATAAGGGAGTGCAGAGGACATGAGCAGGTGCAGAAGATATGGGGGGTGCAGAAAATATGAGGGAGTGCAGAGGACATGGGGGGTGTAGAGGAAATGGGAAGGTGTAGAGGACCTGGGGGGTGCAGAGGATATGGGGGGGATGGAGAGGACATCCGGGGGTGCAGAGGACCTACGGGACTGCAGAGGACATGGTGAGTGCTGAGGATATGGAAAGGTGCAGAAGACCTGGGGGGTGCAGAAGACCTGAGGGGTGCAGAGGACATGAGGGGGTGCAGAGGACATGAGGGGGTGCAGAGGACATGGGAGGGTGCTGAAGACATGGGGTGCAGAGGACATGGTGGGTTGCAGAAGACATGAGGGTGCAGAGGACATAAGGGGGTGCAGAGGACATAAGGGAGTGCAGAGGATATGGGGGTGCAGAGGTCATGAGAGGGTGCGGAAGACATGAGGGTGCAGAGGACATGAGGCGGTGCAGAGGACATGAGGGGGTGCAAAGGATATGGAGGGGTGGAGAGGACATGGGGCGTGCAGAGGACCATGGGGAAGGTTCAGAGGACTTGGGGGGTGCAGAGAACATGAGGGGGTGCAGAGTATCTGTGGGGGTGCAGAGGATCAGAGGGGGTGCAGAGGATCAGAGGGGGTGCAGAGGACATGAGGGGGTGCAGAGGACACGAGAGGGTGCAGAGGACTTGAGGGCGTGAAGAGGACATGAGGGGGTGCAGAGGACATGAGGGGATGCAGGCTGTACAGGGGGCATGGAGTGGCAGGCTGTGCAGGGGGGTTGGATGGTGCAGTCTGTGCAGAGGGAATGGAGGGTGCAGTCTGTGCAGAGGGCATGGAGGGTGCGGCCTGTGAAGAGAGCATGGGGGGTTGTGCAGGATGTGCAGAGGGCATGGGCTGCAGGCTGTGCAGGGGACATGGAGGGTGCAGGCTGTGCAGAGGGCATGGGGGGTTCAGGCTGTGCAGAGGACATGGGCTGCAGGCTGTGCAGGGGACATGGAGGGTGCAGGCTGTGCAGGGAGATGGAAGGTGCAGGGTGTTTAAGATAGAACACCATAATGTAGTGTAGTGTAATGACAGTGTGCGGGTCACTTTTTGGGGAGGGAGCACAGCAGGGCAAGTATTTATTAAGGTGCACAGTATGAATCGATATTTTTTATTTAGGTGTAATAGTAATGACAGTGTTATTTTTAAGGGAATCGTGTTGGCATGTGCCACAGAAGACCAGAGAAGAGGGACGTCTGTAGAGACGAGCTGTGGATGTCCAAAGTCCTCATGCTTTCTGGTCAAGAGAGAGATGAAAATAAAGATGATTCTTATCAGAGAAGATGTCACCCAATAAGGTACCTGGATCTAATTTTGGACAATTGCTGCTCCCGGTTGTATAAAGCTGATCGGCAGTTATTGTGTTATTGTGACTGCAGACTTGTTAATTCACATAGCGTGCGCATCCTGCGATGTTCGGATTCTCCTATACTCTGTAATGTGAAACACAGACAGCACATGGATGGCACATATGGATGCCATCCGTATGTTGCATATGTTTTTTTCCAGACCTATAGACTTGTCTTGGCCCTTTTCCGTGATACAGTGAAAAAAGAAGAAGAAACAGACATATCTCTGAGTTTTAGATGAACAAATAAACTTGCTGTATCCTTGAAGAACATGGACATCTGAATGGGACCTTAGTCTAACTTGGCTAGTTTGCGTGACCACTTATAGTGCCTAGGGCAGCAAGAAGGCCAAATACGGCCCTGGCCAGAGCCCGCCCTACTCCAGATTTTGTATATACAGCAAGCGAGCTCCGGCATTCTGCTGTTTAGGTACTTTAGGGGTCCAGGATGTGCAAGATGGTGCCTGTCATCTATTTCAGCCAAATTTGCTTTACAAAATTCATATAGCGCTCCTTCCCTTCTGAGCCCTTCCGTTCATTCAATTAGAAGTGTCTGACCACATGTGGGGTATTGGAGCATTCAAAAGAAACTGGGTAACAAATTTTGACATTTGACAATTTGTCATGCCATTGTGGCGCCCCTGCGGACCGGTCGCCACTAGATGACGCAGCAGCTAGGATCGGTAAGTCAGTCACCCCACACACACACCCAACACATCCCCTGATCCCAAGTCCAAGTTATTTCACGTTTAGCAAGGGATAGCGGAAGGAGCAAGGTGGAAGGTGGAACGTTAGGAGTGATCCGGTTAGGGGTAGGAACAGAAGACCAGAACAAATAGGGGAGACACAAGTAGTTAGTGAGTACAGGAGGAGAGCTTTGAGGGAAAATTAGTTGAGAGAACAACCGTGACACCCGACAGCCAATAGTCAGTGTGACCAGATGGGAAGAACCTGGACCCGGTGGCTTGTTCCACCGTATGGCTAGACCCCGTCCCAGGCTGTGAACCGAAGGAGGACAGAGGGGGTCCAAGGTGTGTCCAAGTCAGCAGGGACGCCGAGGGACCGGGTGGCCGGCTCTGCTGAAGTGGCAGGGAAGCTGCATGCCCCAACCACAAACCCCAGCGGAGAACTTTACACCATACTTGCACTTTCTACACAGTAGTCCTGGGGACCAGCCATACCCGTGGAGGGTGCAACATCTCTGCTGCAACCCACATCATCCCCAGATGTCCCGACTGCAGCGGTGGCTACCTCTGGTCACAAACCACGGGTGGCGTCACAATTTAATCAAAAACAGTTTTTTCTTATTATTAAACCCCCTTTTTATTGACTTGCCCGGGACCACGGAGCCAGGTCATAACACCGTGACACCCTGCAGTCCCAGACGACAATGAGAGGGCCCGGTTCCGAGTACCCCACAGCTCTGGTGGGCGACTCACTTTCTCTAGTACCCCACAGCTCTGGTGGGCGACTCACTATCTCTTGTAAAAATGAATAAATTGACGCTATAGCAACATTTTTAGGTAAAATATAAATGTATTTCTTTTTTTCATTCCACTTTGCATTCAATCCTGTGAAGCAGCTGAAGGGTTAATAATCTTCTTGAATGAGGTTTTGAGTAGCTGAGGGTTCAGTTTTTGCAACGGTGTTGGGTGTTTTCTGTCATGCAGGCCACTAAACCTGACTTCAAATGTGATGTGGTCCCTATAAAAACTGTACCAAAACCGGAGAATAAACACTGTGTGAATGAGGCCTAAATGTCACCATGTAGGTGGGATCCCTGTTACAGCTTATGCATTGGAGTCTAAGAACTTCACTTTAGTTCTTAGATATTAAATCTTAAACTGAATAAATTATCTGAAAATTATGTAAAACAAATCCTACCTAAAACAATGATGTCATCATCCAAATATATGACTTTCTCGTGTTCCGAGGTAAGCAAAGGCAGATAAAAACGGACAAAATTCAGCTGTTTTTTTTTTGGTAAACAGAGAGAAAGAGACATTTACACATAAGTGAGAAAGCAAGAAACGTAATATAAAACAAGTTAGAAAGTGTACTATGACTAGAGATGCAATGCTTAAAGGAGATAGCTGACATATAAAGTTTTGACTTTTCAGGCCTAAATCCCGAAGCTGCATTACTGAGTGAATAATGGTGTTTTCAAGAATAAGGAAAATTAAAGGAGTTTTCCCACAAAGGAAATTTTAATCAATAGATCCTGGAATAATAATAATTTCCACAATTAGATGTGTTTAAAAGAACTGTTCCTGTGCTGAGATAATCTTATATATTTGTCCCTGCTGTGTACTGTGTAATGGATGTGTCTGACTGTACAGGGACATGGTTTGATCTACACATCTCCTGTGCTGAGATAATCTTATATGTGTCCTGCTATGTACAGTGTAATGGATGTGTCTGACCGTACAGGGACATGGTTTGATCATACCACAGGTCCGTGCTGAGATAATCTTATATATGTGTCCCAGCTATGTGCTGTGTAATGGATATGTCTGACCATACAGGGACATGGTCTTATCTTACCACATGTGCTGTGCTGAGATAATCTAATATATGTGTCCCTGCTATGTACTGTGTAATGGTTGTGTCTGACCATACAGGGTCATGGTCTGATCATACCACAGCTCCTGGGCAGGGGAGAATGCAAAAAACTATAAAGTCTTTACCCGCATGGAATCATAGCTGCTGCTCTATGTGAGGTAAAAGATGTAGACAAGAATCTGACATGTCTGATTTCGGACTGCCAATTCCTCAGTTGTCTATGACATAACTTGCCATAAAGATGACTAGCAGCGGCTCTCTCATAGAGAACACAGAAACACTTTGCAGAGCGAACACGCAAGGGTGAGCTGACATTACTCGGTTGACAACTTTTTCTATGTTGAAAACAGATAAATAGGAAAACAAAATCAAACATGAGTAAATTGTTTCGTTCTTATCACAAAGGAATTCTCTAGAACAGAGGTCCCCAACCTTTCTGACTTGGAGCTCTCATAGAGCGTTGCGAGCCACATCCAGCTCCCGCTGCCCCACAGTAGTGACACCGACAGACCACATTATCAGTATAATGACAGGCAGAGACATAAGCAGACTCCCTCCAGGTCACATGGGCGTGGGGGAAGGGAAGGTCCTTGACCACAGGATGTACAGGATGTAGAGGAGCTTGGTGACCAGAAGGGTGTTTTCCCAGAGTCCACAATAGGTGTGGGGGCATTAGGGAACCTGGATCACCCTGGATCCAGGGAGCTTGAACCTGGTCTGAGCCCTGTTATCCTGCAGAGGAGGCATCCTCCCCAACAAAGACTAAAGCCAGCGATCACTCTAATGGACTAAAGTCAGTGATTGCTGTTATGGACTAACTGGGACAAGCTGTGTGTCATCCTGGCCATTGGGACAGTTTGATGTGACAAAGTCAGGTGCTATGTGCAGTTTATGAGAGACTTGAATAAACTGCTGGACATTATGTCCCTTTGAGAGATACGGGTGTTTGTGTCAATAGCGCTGCAAGCGAATCCTCCGTGTGCACTGTGCATGCGCTGACCTCACACCACATTTAGATTTGCTCTTCTGCGTGGAGGTACTCATATGGCTATGTGCACACAGTGCGTGTTTTCAGTGTTTTTGTGCTGCGTTTTCACCATGGTTTTATGCTTATGTATGCTAATCTAAACCTGCGATTTTGATTTCCAGCAAAACCTATGTGATTTAGGGAAAAGCTGTGCACACACAATGTTTCCGTTTCAGTTTCTCTGCAGAAACTGAAACCTGTACAGGTTTTGCTGCGTTTTGAAAAGAATGAGTATGGCAATTCTTTTTTGCATTTTTGTTGCAGTCAATGGCAAAATCACAGAAAAAATACAGCAAATCTCCTGCCAAGAAATCTAGAGATACGAGAAAGCTGCACAGGACAGGTTTTGCTGCATACACCTTCACCCAACACCCATCCTAACTCCTGGCCAGGAAATAGAGAGGGCGAAGTGACCTCATACTAGGAGCCCCATCTGCTGGCAGGAGGAGGGAGTAGGCAGAGGGGATGGGGATGGAGAGTAGAAAAGCAGAGAGGAAGAGGAGGAGTTAGAATAGTTGGAAGGAGAAGTCGGGCAGAAGAGTTGGACAGAGTAGAACGCCAAGAGCGATGGAATTCTAGGGGAACTCTGGTGCTGGCGAGGAGTGGGACCAGTAGGTAGGTCGCCCATGGAACACAGGCCAGCGTGAACCCCGAATTCACCCCGACTTACTGTCATGGTGGAGGAACTGGTTGCAAGAATGGAACTGCCCCGATCTGGCAACAACACTGCAAGGTTGAGCCAGGAAACCGGGGCTGCTGAGCTGCAGGCGCAGTAGCCAATTACCGTGGACATTCTGTCGACCGTCTCTCGACAGGGCCTGCAGCCACTTGCTTGGGACACTGTAGCACGAAGGCGCTATATAGGAGAGGCGAGAACAATAGCATGGGAAAGACAACCCAGAAAGGTTTACAGAAAGGTGTCTCAGAGGAGTGGACCTAGCAGTTGTCCAGACTGCTGACCCGGAGGACATGGTGCATCAGCTGGGCTGGAGCTGTTGAAAGCTGCAAGTAAAAGTAACGGAACTGTAACTTGTGTGTCCTCCTGTTTATTACCATTGCCATTCTGCATCTCAGCTACAATCACCATCATCCCAAAAGACTCTCACATTATATCCCAGGGCCCCGTTCCACCTGTGGGGAGCATTACTATCCCAGCTGCCACAAACCTTCCCCTGGGGCTCATCCAAGCAGTGTCCACTATCCCTGGCTGAATATCACAGGTGGCATCACAAAAAGACTCATATCTCCTGTAAATAACCTCCATCACTGCATGGCCAGGGCCATGGAGCTGGGCCACAGCCACTGTGACCTCCCTGAAGCATCACCGGCCCGGCTACCGAGTATTCCCTGGACCTTGCGGCCGTTGCATCACCCTCTGGAGATCTGTTCTTCATAGCTGTTTGCTAGACCTGTTGCTTATCCACCAAGCTGGAAGACAGTCGCGAGCCACACATCACAGGTCCACAAGCCACATGTGGCTCCTGAGCCACAGGTTGGGGACCCCTGCTCTAGAAAATAGAATTTCCTGTAATGTAGCAAACATGGTAGAACTGAACAGCCTGGCTGAGACAAGTACAAGGAAAGATTTGTGGTTGGATTTATCTGAATGATCCTATTTCATATTTTAAAATATAATCTGATATAAATTGTTAACATGTTAAAATGATGTACCGTACTTACTGGTTGAAGAAGCTCGGGGAAGGCTGCATCAGGGCGTATTTTTCCTTTAAGAACCATGGGGTTAAATTCCACAATTTTATATTGTATTTCTGACAACTGTGTTCCTTCAATCCATTTTCTGAAATATAGCATTAACTAACAGAATATTCCTTTACAAGGAAAGCACGATAATGTGGTATTTATTAATTCCATATGATGTCACATTACCTGATATGAACCAAGGAGTTTTTCATACCAACAATATAAAATAGCACATTGGCATTTGTGTTGCTATAAATGCTATTGATCGCAGCTATGGTGGCACCCATGCGGCCAGCAGCAGCGCAGATAACAACAGGAATGACGTCCTCATCCTCTTCCTCCTCCACTTCTAAAGCAACATCTACAATACACATTATGTGGCACAGTTAATGTAGAATGTGTGTGTTTTGGGTAAAGTTGTAGATTTCATCCTGCACTTACCTTCTTGTTCCGTCAGGCTTGGCGCCTTATAGGTTGCGCTATACCATATTGCACAAAATGTCAACACAAGCAGGAACAGCAAAATGTGATTAACTGTGATAAAAAATAGGGAATCCTTAGATAAATGACTGCATTGTAAATAATGGCAAAATATAACTCCATAATATACTGTACTATTGTATAGAGATCTGTGCTAACGTAGGACTGCCTAGAATCATAGAAACGTAGAGTTGGAAAGAACCTCCTGGGTCATCTGGTCCAAACCCTTGCTCACATCAGGACTCACTAAGGGTATGTGCACATCGGACGGTTCTGCATCTTTGCAGACCGTCAGAAAACCGGTGGAGAATTGCAGAAACTGAGTTTTCTGAGCTCAGCAGTGTCCCTCGTTTTGTTAGCGATTTGCTAACGTTTTGCGATCGATTTATTAGCGTTTGTACAGCGTGTTCTTGGCGATTTCCCCGGCGTTTTTCTTAGCGTTTTCCAGACTGGTTTCTGGTGCACTTGTAAGCTAGATCCGCTGGAAAAACGCTCAAAAGAAGTCACTTGCTCTATCTTTGAAAGCCGGTGGAAAACCGGTGAAGAAACTGGAAAGGAGACAAAAAAAACCATTCTAATGTACACAGCGTTTTCTAAACTCCATTGACTAGCATGTTAATCAAACCGGTGGCTAGGATTAACATAAATTAACATAAAACCCAGCGGAAACCGCCGACGGAAAACGCTAAAAAACAGCCCACAAAACGTCCGATGTGCACATACCCTAAATCATCTCATACAGATGTCTGTCCAGCCTCTGTTTGAAGACTTCAATTGAAGGGGAACTCACCACCTCTCATGGCCACCTATTCCATTTGATAACTCTCATGGTCAAAAAGGTTTTCTAATATCTAATTTGTGTCTCCTCCCATTCAGTTTCATCCCATTGTAACCCACTTGCCTTATGTATTTAATGTTACTTTAATAAATTATATATAATTCTGTACAAAAATATATTTTTGTTTAATGTTTTAGCTATATTTAATATTTTTTTTAATCATCCTTATTACGTCCTACTTTATCTATAAAGACATTGTAGTATGTTATGTGTGGCGCCCCTGCGGTCACCACAGAGGTACTGCATCTGATTAGGTGTGGTAGCCAACACCCAGGTAAGATGGGGACGCAATACCGAGGCACACACCTACCTTGCACCCAACACCCATCCTAACTCCAGACCAGGGGATGAAGGGCAGAAGAAACTCTATCCGAGCAGACACCCATCACTGGCTGGTGAAGAGACCAGGCTAACAGGGGTGGGAGGAGAGAGACAGTAGGAGTCGAGTCAAGGAAGGAGTTGGAGAGCAGACAGAGAAAGATGGAGTTCTAGGGGAACTCTGGGGATGGGGAGGAATGGGGACCAAGGGTAGGTCGTCCATGGAACCCAGACCAGCATAAACCCCGAATTTACCCCTACTTCGAGTCGTGGTGCAGGAACTAGTTGTAAGAGGGGATCAGCCCCAATCTGGTAACAACACTTCAAGTTTAAGCCAGGAAACCAGAGGACATTGAACCTTATGTGTAGTGGCCATCTACCGTGGACAATCCCAGGTACAGTGGCTAGGCCTAGAGTCAAGAGGACATGCTGGCCGTCGCTTGACAGAACTTGCAGCTACCTGCCTTGGGATTCTGTAGCACAAAGGCGCAGGGCAGGAGTAGAGGAAGATCAGCACAGAAAGGGCAACCTGGAAAGGCATATAAAAGGGTGGAGTGGCCCTGGATTGCCTGGGAGTTGACCGGATTGCTTACCCGAAAGGTACCGTTACACGGGTCGATATTGCCCGCAACATCACCAAAAAGTTGTTGGTTGTGCGAAGTTGACGCGACATTGCAAGTGCGTTGTGCCGTGTAACAGGACGATAAATCGCTGGTTGTGAGTTGACAGGTTTACTGACATTGTCCATAAACCTGGCAATGTTGCCCAAGTGATTTGGCAGGTTTGTGCCGTGTGACACCGCGATAACGACGTTGTTTGCGATTTCAGTGGTTGCACAACCAAGGCGGTAGGCTTGCCTGGGCGTTGTTTTTTTTTTTTTTCCGTGCCCCATCTGCGGAGATTGGTGGAGAATAGTGCGTTCCGATTGGCTGTCCGTGGCCAAAGCGCCACATTTAACCCCATAACGACGGCCTAACGTCCAGAGACGTCTGAAAAAGAGGGTACTTATGCCTGGCTGACGTCTGCAGACGTCAGCCAGGGAAAGTGCTCTAGCGCCCCCCAGTGGTCAAAAATCTCCGGGGTTTCAGCTACCGGGGGTAGCTGAGACCCCCAAGATTATGAATCGGGCCAGTTTTTACCGGTACCCCGCCATGTGATCACGGTTATACACCGTTTACCGGTGTATAACCGTGATCACATAAATATACAGCGAACCGCCGGTAAAAACAATGATTTATCTGTCATGCCACAGGGTCAAACCCGTGGCATGAAGAGAAATCATCTGCCCCCCCCCCCCCCCCCAGTACCGGTACACAGCCCCCGGTACCGGTACTCAGCCCCCACCCCCTCCCCTCCTCCTAAAATGGCGCCGCAGCGCGTCAGCAACTAATGCCCCGACAGACTGTCCAGACCCATCATCAATTCCCCTCCCCTCGCCGCACAGAAAGCACACCAACAACAGTTACTTTTTCAATGCTTTAATGAGAGGTATCAACATAACACCTTCATTGTGTATTACTTTTTTCTTTTGTGGATAAATCAAAGGCCGCAGCTCAAGCAAGGCACAAATCCGCCAGATCACGTGAGTGCAGGAGTCGTCTGCCACTGGCCGTCCAGCGCAGGATAACTCTCAAATCACTCTCTCCACCGCTGCGACAACCTCAAAATTCCAATAGCAGGGAGGGAGGGTGGGAAACTGCTCTTTGGGCAAGCAGCAGGGGAAAGACAAGATGGCTGAAACCCAGAGCATATATAACAGGTGGGGGTGGTTAGGCAAATAAGGGGGGTGTGACAGACAAACAAATCAGCCACTGTAAGGCGAGGAGGAGGGGGAGAGAGGAATTAACCCCCTGAGGGCTGGACAGTCAGGTGGCAGTGGGTAATCCACAGTGCCACACAGACTGTCCAGACCCATCATCAATTCCCCTCCCCTCGCCGCACAGAAAGCACACCAACAACAGTTACTTTTTCAATGCTTTAATGAGAGGTATCAACATAACACCTTCATTGTGTATTACTTTTTTCTTTTGTGGATAAATCAAAGGCCGCAGCTCAAGCAAGGCACAAATCCGCCAGATCACGTGAGTGCAGGAGTCGTCTGCCACTGGCCGTCCAGCGCAGGATAACTCTCAAATCACTCTCTCCACCGCCACGGAGGAGCGAAGGCAACGCCTGAGCTGCGACCCCCACCAGGAGAGAGCACAAGGCTTGTTCAAAACCAACCCGGAGCACGGACAAGAAAATGTCGGTGCCAATACCATGCAGATGTACTCCGTTAGACAGCTTCGAGAAACTAGGGTCAGATTCTAGCCGCAAATGCCATACTGATGTATACCAATGCAGTTGGCGATGATAAGTATTACATCCCCTTGAATTAACGAAAAAATTAGAAAGCGGCTATCAAGGTACGCCAATCATATACTGGCACAAAAATCCATCCAGACGCCTGGCTGGAGTATGCTGGGAACGACCATGCGGAATAACTGACTCCAATTCAAAAATAAAAACGTGGAATTTAACCATAATAGCTCTTGTATATTACAACAGCTCCACAGGGTAAAACAAGGCCGAGGATGCCATGACCCATGTGGATGATGAGGGCGAGCAGGCCGGAAAGGGGCCTAGCAATTACACTACTTCGGGTGTCATGCAACACCATTTTATCTCCTTCCTTCCCCATGAAACTTCAAGACCAAAAAAAAAAACCAATTGATCTTCCTCCGGCGGAATTTTCTACCCACCGAGCGGCCCAGATATATAAATACACCGTATACACCATGGCACAAGATCTTCTTACTAAGGACCGACACCATCTGAAAAGAAACAACAGTTAGCAATCTCACCATCGCACAAAACATTGTTGTAAAGAAATGCCTCTCGTTCTTCCACTTTCTTGTTTTTTTTTTTTTTTTTATTATTATTTAATACATTCTTTGTGATTCACTTTTCCGAGAGAAGGATTGTAAGGTTCACGCTAGCAGCAAGCCACAATCATCAGTGCTAGCAAAACAAACGCCCAGAACAGATCACCCGCCCGTAATGGCTCAGCATAACCCGCATTCACTTCAAGCCTTGAAACACCTAAACAACTCAATTCCTAAACTATACTCAGACACACTGGAGCGGCACCAACGTATACCCATATACACACATATATATATATATATATAATATATATATATATATATATATATATATATATATATATATATATATATATATATATATATATATATATATATATATACACACACACATATATATATATATATATACACCCATACCCGTATACACATATATATATATATACACATATATACCTATACATAAACGCACACACATATACCCAAATACACGCACTCTTATATCCGTGTACTCCCGTACACACCTGAATGCCCATATGGACGCGCGTCACCCGCACCCGCACCCGTACCCACTACTTATACATACCATACCAAAACATTCCCCACAAATACTCCAATAATAACATTCGGTAACAGATTCACACCTTAGCAATTCGCCCCAATATCAGAAACTCAAAGAAGGATGCTGCGCAGACCACACACTAGCTCTACACATTGAATCACCCCTGCATGCGCGGTTTAGTAACAACTCCTACCCAACTGAATGGATTCCAGATTCCTAGGGAAGAAAATGACACCCCCATCAACATGTATGAGGGTAGAAAACGTGACAGTGGGGGGTCCCTAGAACGCGCCCAATTTCGAAGCCACAAGTCGTGGCCAAAAGCAGCCTGGTAATAACACTGTAACAATACTTCCGATAAATAAATAGCAAGACATGTCATTCGCACCGAACTTGCTACTCCCCTGCCATGCCTTTATTGTCAACAAACTGCTAATGAATATTTAACGCCGAGCTGGACAAACCTGGGTTGCCGGCATGCAATAGAACGACCAGTAGCGTCCAATATTAAGGAATCCTAGAACAAACTGGATAAAACCCCACTATGTATCCCGTGTAGAGCAGATCTTACCCTAAGTTCCGCAGTAACAGATCACTGGCAATATCCGGATATGGCACCCTCCAGATAAAGAACAGGTAATCAAGCAGCTTCCCTTTCAGCATCATTAAATAGATCCAGAATGCCATAAGCTCCACAGTATCAGGAAAAAACTGCCCATGACCACAGATGGGTTCCAGCACCTTCAGAGAGAAACCGGTCAATAAACACTTTCCAGTTTAGCAGTAGTACACAATTCCCGGAATTCTGAAATGAAACAAACACAAATCAGGTACCGCATTACTGATAACCCAAGCATGACAGCCCCTAAACGTAATGTCAAAGGTCATCATATTACATCTACAATCTTGTCAGATCCTTGACCCAGAGCGACAAACTAGGTGCTATCCTGCAGACCTCACACCTGACGTATCGGGATACAGCTGAGGTGCTCCAGAAACCAATACCAATGACTAGAATTAGACCGAGGTGCATATGCTACTCGCCAGAATGAAATAGACCAGCATTTTATGAGTGCAAAATCTACTCTAAAACCTAAAGAGCACTCAGAAACAAAGTGAAGTGTGCATTTTTTGCTCACTTTTTTTTTTTTTTTTTATATTCATTTTACCAGTCCCAAAAGAACAGAAATGGACACTTAACCAAGCAAAGCTCATTCAGTAATGTACCATACCTTGTTTTCATGTGAAAAACAACTTTCGACCTGGCCGCACCGACTGTGCACGTATTTTTTTTTTTTTTTTTATTTGTTCATTTATTTATGTAATTAATTAATTATTATATAACTTTTATGGTATGTCCTATGAACAATATCCCGTAGGATGGGTTTAAAGTTTTCCAAGTACATCTTGGTGTACAACAACCGCTTATGCAGTGAGGCGCAAGACGCCCCCATGCTGACTAATGGGAAAATTCTACGCATTAATCAACCGGCGTGCAGGGCATCTACCCCGGGTAGTTTAAATGGGCAAGTGAAACAGGAAATCACCTGCGGAATTTTATTTCATTCATTTATATATATATATATATATATATATTATTTATTTAATTTTTTTTTTTTTTTTTTTTTTGATTGATAAACAAACCACAAAAAAAAACATTATCGGAGATTATCTTCTGAACCCGACAAATTGGTTTGGCTTCGGGAAGAATTGCACCTGGCACAACATGACCCAAAATTCCTATGGGAAGTGCAGGCATGTGATTGTCTCTAAAAAACATCAGGAATCGTGATGACATGTCAATCGCCTGCTGGATGAAGCAGGAGGAGGGCAGTACAGGCGCGTTGGGGGGTGAAAAGGAGAACGGATTGGTAACCAGTGGCTGGGCAGCCTCAAATATAATGAATTGCGTGGCCTGAGGTGAAAAGAACTACAGAACGCCTCGCCGGGATACTGCTAAAAATGACTGGACCGGGTGGGTTAAGGGGTGCGAATAGCCTGCATATCCCATAGTAAAATGGAAACCGCAATAAGAGGGGAGGGCTGTCCTAAATATAACTATTTAATTATGCATGTAACATATATATATCTATCTGTAGTCATACACACACATCTACACATACATATATATACATACACACACATACATATATATACATATACACATACACACATACATATATATAAGCATACATGTGCGTACACATACATCCATACCCTATCTATGTGCGTGTTGTAGGAATTTGGGAGGGGGGGGGGGTTTGTTACAAATTTTGAAAATCATCTTAAGTTTATTATATCTGCATGTCACCATTCATAACCATTCCTCTGTGTGTTCTCCATTAAACTCCATCATGCATCTCATGCTACATAATCCAGCTCTGCCCCTCCCCCACTATATTACTACTTACCAACAAGACCAGGACCGGAAGCTTGATGAATCCTCCGCCAATGAGAGACGCGGGTAGAAATACAGATGAGTCCTGAGACACCACGGAAAACCCTGCAAAGGAATAAATCTCCACAGGAAAGATGGATCCATCCATCCTCTCTGGAGCAACAGCTACTGATTACAATGAAAGCTGAAGTCATTAATGGAAGGCTCCTCTCACTGCTGTGTAATAAAGAGGACCTTGAGGACAGGGTGCTGCACCCATGCTTTTCATGGCCAGAGATCCATCTCCTCAGAAGCTAATAGAGGGGATACAGTAGCTGGATGTGTACATCTGCACTCACATGTCTACCTGCTCCACAAGTCATGGCTGAGGCAGGGGATCTGTGTCATGGGCTGCAGGGCCAGGGAGCTTAATGCCTCACTCTAGTTACAGAGGTGGCTGATTATTGAAAGGATGGGGGAAAGGGGGGGGGGGGCAGAGGGCAACTGATTTATGTGTAAAATCACTACCTGCTTACATATGGAAGGAATTGAATGCCCCCACTGAGCTCTCACAAGCCCTGTACAGCCCTCTGCATAGACACTTCATGTACAGTGGAGCTGCCTTCTCCTGGAGGAGGGGCTGGTAGTCTGTGAGAGACTCACAGTGTAAATAGTGCTGCAGCTCCTAACCCAAAATCTCCCATGTGAGGCCAGGTCGGGGAGGGGTGATAAGAGCAGGCACTATGTGTAAAACATGAATACTGCAGTGAATCTAGCTGCTGTGCCCTGAACTACCTCCCTCTCATGCAGCCAGGGTGAGTGCATAACATTCCCAGCAGCATGAGGTGCACATTATGTCACCTGCTGCCAGCCAGCTGCACCGCGCTACCCAGTCTGACGATGGGCGTACAGTCACGCTGGGTACAAAGTGGGGTGGCCGACCCCAAACGCAGAGCGAGCGCAGGGTCTGCGCCTGCTCTGCTCACTAAAGTCCCCTGGCTCAAATGCTGCAGCAGGCAGGAAGGTTTGAACGATTCCTGTCAGCCATGCTGCCGCCTTTGTGCCTCGCCAGAGAGGACACCAAGGACGCTGAAAGCCCAGCGAAACCGGCGGCCTCCTCCCTCACGATTCTCTCCCTTACCGCAGTTCCAGCGGATCCATCTGTTCCAGCAGCCATTCTGCCCTGGGTTAAGATGGGAGGAGAGAAAACTGCTCTTTGGGCAAGCAGCAGGGGGGAAAGACAAGATGGCTGAAACCCAGAGCATATATAACAGGTGTGGGGTGGTTAGGCAAATAAGGGGGGTGTGACAGACAAACAAATCAGCCACTGTAAGGCGAGGAGGAGGGGGAGAGAGGAATTAACCCCCTGAGGGCTGGACAGTCAGGTGGCAGTGGGTAATCCACAGTGCCAGTGGTGTAACTAGGATTGATGGCGCCCGGGGCACAGATCTATTTTGGCGCCCCCCCCAAGGTAGGTGAGGACCGGGGGGGGGGGGGGGGGTAGAATCGCCACCCCCTGCAGCCTTGATTGAGGACCGGGGGGGGGTTGGGCTTTCCTCGGTCAGTCACCCCTGCTGCCCCCTCTTCTCAGCTGTGCTCTGTGTATTGTGTTTCACTGCCTGATGTATACATATATACACCTCACGGTGTGCCTGCCTGATGATGTATACATATATATACCTCAGGTATATATATGTATACATCAGGTAGGCACACCGTGAGGTGTATATATGTATACATCACCAGGCAGGGGGCACACAGCATGAGGTATTATATTATACCTCTTAGTGTGTGCCTGTACCTGCCCTGATGTAGATAACATATACACCTAATAACTCCCACAGACAACCACCCCCCCCCATTAACCCCGCCTGTTTATGGTTAATTTTTACTTTACTTGGACTGGAGTCTGGAGAGACGAGTAGAGTTGTAGGCACAGCCGCGCCCCGCGCACCGCAGCTAGCCTAGGAGGACGGACCGGCACCCGGACGACTCAGGTCAGGAGGAGGCAGGCCACAGACAGCGGTCACTGTCAGCAGCTCCTAACCTCGGCTCCTCTGCCTCTCTCCGTGACTCCGTCTATGCGGCGCCGCCGGGTGACGTCACGTCAGCCACAGCGCGACGTGCGCGCGACGTGCCCGGGGGGGGGGGGTTGAGGTGTCAGGGGGCGGGGCGGACCAAGCAGAGCAGGATGGAATGGTTGTATGCATGCAGCTCCGCGGCCGCCCGTGGCCGTGCACAATATGCTGCGAGCTGCTGCCTGCGAGGTGATTAGTTCTGGCGGCGGCGCTGCGCCCCCCACTGGCTGGCGCCCGGGGCTGAAGGTCCGGCTGCCCCCCCCCAGATACGCCCCTGCACAGTGCCACACATCATCTCCCTCCCATCTGACAGCTCAGATGGGAAGGAGATGATCCGTACTCCCCCGCTCTGGCCCCCCCTCCAGGTCACTGGCCCCCCCCGGTCATATACCCCCCCCCTTTCATCCTCTACATGTTCCCTGTGGCCCGGCTCCTTCCAGCCCCTGCCGCCATCATCTGATCTCCCTCCCATCTGACAGCTCAGATGGGAAGGAGATGATCCGTACTCCCCCGCTCTGCCCCCCCTCCAGGTCACTGGCCCCCCCCGGTCATATACCCCCCCCCCTTTCATCCTCTACATGTTCCCTGTGGCCCGGCTCCTTCCAGCCCCTGCCGCCATCATCTGATCTCCCTCCCATCTGACAGCTCAGATGGAGGGAGATTGTAAATATTCCCCCGTTCTGCCCCCCTGCCCCGTCAGTACTCCCCCACCCCCGGAGGTCTCCTGAGGCTGATACTCACCATCATCCCGGTGCGGCTCCCGCTGCTTCTTCCGGCCTCTTCATCTTCCTGTCTGCCGGCATGCGCAGACAGAACAGAGACTGCTCTGCCTGCGCATAGTGACAGGGCATGATCTCAGTGAGGTCATGTCAGGTCACCATCATCGGTTCCCACAGGGGTCAATTGTGATTCCATCATGAGATCACAATTGACCCTTTGTGAACCAAGGATCCTGACCTGCCATGACCTCACTGCGATCATGAGCTGTCAGTCTATGCAGAGACTGCTCTGTCTGCAATTAGACTGACAGCTCATGATCGCAGTGAGGTCATGGCTGGTCAGGATCCTTGGTTCACAAAGGGTTAATTGTGATCTCATGATGGGATCACAATTGACCCTTTGTGAACCAAGGATGGTGACCTGCCATGACCTCACTGCGATCATGAGCTGTCAGTCTAATTGCAGACAGAGTAGTCTCTGCATAGACTGACAGCTCATGATCGCAGTGAGGTCATGGCAGGTCAGGATCCTCGGTTCACAAAGGGTTAATTGTGATCTCATGATGGGATCACAATTAACCCTTTGTGAACCAAGGATCCTGACCTGCCATGACCTCACTGAGGTCATGACCTGTCATTCTCCTGGAAGAATGCCAGCTTTTATAGCATATGGGGGACACCCCCATATGCTGTAAAAGTCTGGAAATGATCGAGGGACCTCCCACTGGACTACGTCGGACCTTCCTACTGGACTACGTCGGATGCCAAAGAATAATAAAGATGGGGTCTAAATAGTGTCTGTGTGTTTTTTCTAATAAAAATATTTTTTTCTGTCTTGTGTCTTCTTTACAATTTACTAGGGATTCTTAATGGCCCGGTCTAATATTGGCCAGACATTAACAATCTCGGGCTTAGTGCCAGCTGCAAAAAAGCTGGCATTAACCCCTTATTACCCTGTCTGCCACCGCTACACGGCAGCTGGAAGAGCTGGATACAGCGCCAGAAAATGGCGCTTCTATGAATGCGCCGTTTTCTGGGGCGGCTGTGGGCTGCAATTCGCAGCGGGGGGGGCCCAGAAAGCTTGGGCCTCCCTACGCTGAGGATTCCAGCCCCCAGCTGCCTAGTTGTACCTGGCTGGCCCAAAAACATGGCGAAGCTCACGCCGTTTTTTTTAAAAATTATTTCATGAAATAATTTAAAAAAAAAGAGCTTCCCTATATTTTTGGTTTCCAGCCAGGTAAAACTAGGCAGAAGGGGTTGGTGGCAGTCCGTAGCTGCCTGCTGTACCTGGCTGGACCAAAAGTGTGGCGAAGCCCCACGTCATTTTTTTTTAAATTTAATAAAGAAATACTAGAACAAAAAAATGCAGGAGAGGAGACGACCAGGACACGGTGTCTCCGGATCTTGTGCACATGCTCTAAGGCTGCTTTCACATCAGCGGCTTTTGCCGATTGCGGCAAATGCGGTGAAAAAAACGCATCTGCCGCGATTACCGCATAAACCGCTGCACTTGCGGCACAGTTGTGGCAAGTCCCATGCAATGTCTATGGGGCTTGCGGTAAGTGTGCGGCAGGTGCGGCAAGTGCGGTTTTGGCACTTGCGGCAGGTGCAGCCGCGAAAAAAACCACGGTCTGCCGCTTTTTTTTTGCTGATACCGCACTTGCCGCAAGACCGCATAGACATTCTATGGGGCTTGCAGCAACTGTGCCGCAAGTGCAGCAGTTATGCAGTAATCGCGGCAGATGCATTTTTTTCACCGCATCTGCCATGAACGCAAAAATGTGAAAGTACCCTAAAAGTGAGAAATTGTGCGAAAAAAAGAAAATGTTCAATATGACGTTATCAAATTCTGTGAAGTAGCTGTAGGTTCTAAATGCTCACTATACCACTAGATATAATCCGTGAGGCGTCTAGTTTCCAAAATGGGGTCCCTTGTGGGGGAGCTCCAATGTTTAGGCACACAGGGGCTCTCCATATGTGACATGGTGTCCGCTAACTATTGGAGCTAATTTTCCATTCAAATTGCTAGCGGACACCATGTCGCATATGGAGAGCCCCCTGTATGCCTAAACATTGGAGCTCCCCCACAAGTGACCCCATTTTGGAAACTAGACCCCCCAAGGAACATATCTAGATGCATAATAAGTACTTTCAACCCCCAGATGCTTCACAAATTGATCCATAAAAATGAAAAAAGAAAATTTTTGTGGAAAAGAAAGTACTTTTTCATTTTTACAGATCAGTTTGTGAAGCACCTGGGGGTTCAAAGTGCTCACTATGCATCTAGATAAGTTCCTTGGGCGTATAGTTTTACAAAATGAGGTCACTTGTGGGGAGCCCCAATGTTTAGACACACAGGGGCTCGCCATACGTGACATGGTGTCCGCTAACAATTGGAATTGTAAGTTGATACTATGTCGTGTATGGCAATCCCCTGTGTGCCTAAACATTGAAGCTCCCCCACAAGAGACCCCATTTTGGAAACTAGACACCCCAAGGAATTTATTTAGATGCATAGGGAGAACTTTGGACCCCCAGGTGCTTCACAAATTGATCAATAAAAATGAAAAAGTACTTTTTTTTCACAAAAATCTTCTTTTTTTTTCCTTTTAACGGACTAATTTGTGAAGCACCTGGGTATCAAAGTGCTCACTATGCATCTAGATATGTTCCTTGGGGGTCTAGTTTCCAAAATGGGGTCACTTGTGGGGGAGCGCCAATGCTTAGGCACACAGGGGCTCCCCATATGCGACATGGTGTCCGCTAACAATTTGAATGGAAAATTAGCTCCAATAGTTAGCGGACACCATGTCGCGTATGGAGAGCCCCTGTGTGCCTAAACATTGGAGCTCCCCCACAAGTGACCCCATTTAAGAAACTAGACATCCCATGGAATGTATTTAGATGCATAGTGAGCTCTTTGAACCCCCAGGTGCTTCACAAATTGATCCGTAAAAATGAAAAAGTACTTTCTTTTCCACAAAAATTTTCTTTTTTCATTTTTATGGTTTCATTTGTGAAGCACCTGGGGGTTCAAAGTGCTCATCACCCATCTAGATAAGTTCCTTGGGTGGTCTAGTTTCCAAAATGGGGTCACTTGTGAGGGAGCTCCAATGTTTAGGCACACAGGGCTCTCCATACACAACATGGTCTCCGCTAACAATTGGAGCTCATTTTCCATTCAAATTGTTAGCGGACACCATGTCGCGTATGGAGAGCCCCCGTGTGCCTAAACATTGGAGCTCCCCCACAAGTGACCCCATTTTGGAAACTAGACACCCCAAGGAATTTATTTAGATGCATAGTGAGCTCCTTGAACCCCCAGGTGCTTCACAAATTGATTCGTAAAAATGAAAACGTACTTTCTTTTCCACAAAAATTTTCTTTTTTCATTTTATGGTTTCATTTGTGAAGCACCTGGGGGTTCAAAGTGCTCATCACCCATCTAGATAAGTTCCTTGGGTGGTCTAGTTTCCAAAATGGGGTCACTTGTGAGGGAGCTCCAATGTTTAGGCACACAGGGCTCTCCATACACAACATGGTCTCCGCTAACAATTGGAGCTAATTTTCCATTCAAATTGTTAGCGGACACCATGTCGCGTATGGAGAGCCCCCGTGTGCCTAAACATTGGAGCTCCCCCACAAGTGACCCCATTTTGGAAACTAGACACCCCAAGGAATTTATTTAGATGCATAGTGAGCACTTTGAACCCTCTGATGCTTTACAAATTGATCCGTACAAATTAAAAAGTACTTTTTTTTTCACAAAAACTTTCTTTTGTCCTCAATTTTTTAATTTTCACATGAGCAACAGGATAAAATGCATCCTAAAATTTGTTGGCCAATTTCTCCTGAGTACACCGATACCTCATATGTGGTCATAAACCACTGTTTGGGCGCACGGCAGGCCTCGAAAGGGAAGGAGCGCCATTTGACTTTTTGAATGGAAAATTTGCTCCAAAAATCAAATTGCGCTCCCTTCCTTCTGAGCCCTGCTGTGCGCCCAAACAGTGGTTTATGACCACATATGAGGTATCGGTGTACTCAGGAGAAATTGCCCAACAAATTTTAGGATGCATTTTATCCTGTTGCCCATGTGAAAATTAAAAAATTGAGGCTAAAAGAAGATTTTTGTTGGAAAAATTAAAATGTCCATTTTTTGTTTCCACTTTGCTTTAGTTCCTGTAAAGCACCTGAAGGGTTAATAATCTTCTTGAATGTAGTTTTGAGTAGCTTGAGGGGTGCAGTCTTTGGAATGGTGTCACTTTTGGGTGTTTTCTGTCATGTAGACCCCTCAAAGGGACTTCAAATGTGATGTGGTCACTAAAAAAAATGGTTTTGTAAATTTTGCTGGAAAAATGAGAAATTGCTGCTGAACTTTGAACCCTTATAATGTCCTAACCGAAAAAATTTTTTTTTCCCAAAATTGCGCTGACGTAAAGTAGACATGTGGGAAATGTTATTTATTAACTATTTTGTGTCACATAACGCTCCGGTTTAACAGAATAAAAATTCAAAATTTGAAAATTGTGAAATTTTCAACATTTTTGCCAATTTTTTTAATATTTTCACAAATAAACGCAAAAATTATCGACCTAATTTTACTACCAACATGAAGCCCAATATGTCACGAAAAAACAATCTCAGAATCGCTCGGATTCAATGAAGCGTTCCAGAGATATTACCTCATAAAGGGAGAGTGGTCAGAATTACAAAAAACGGTCTAGTCATTTAGGGGGAAATTGGCTCAGTCACTAAGGGGTTAATTATTCGTGCGTTTATAAATAGACTCATTGACTTCTTCTCTAGTGTCATTAAACACATTTAAACAAGGAGCGTCATTGATGTCAGCATCCTTTTCATATGGCGTGCAGCTTGGTGCGTGTTGATGTAAAATAAAACCTTGCGGACTAACGATTGGTTTAGTGACTCCTAAAAATACATAGATGTGGCCATGTTCAAGTCTCATTGGTGGTAGCAAAAAACTCTGACCCAACATGTGTCACATATTCCAATGAATGCACACATCTGATACCCCTCAATAAGGCCATGTCATACGCAGGAGTGTTACCGTGTGACACTTTGGCGACGCCGCAGTGTCTTGCAGAAGCCTCTACAAATGCCAACACACTGCAATAGCGAGATGGTACAAAGGGCAAAGGCGTTAAGGTAGGCACTATCTTGCCAGAAAAGACTGACCAATGGTAACGCAGTTGTGGCGACCAATCGGAGTGGTACGCCTATCTCCTGGGCTTTGTCAAACAGTACGCCCACATTGATGATGTGGTTGTGCTGTGTGAACCGGCGATCATGACCGGCAACATCGCTTCTGGTGTTCTTCAGGCGTTTCCGAAACCCTGGATCGTCGTGGTTGCACACATTATCTCTACGTGTGACATCTCAAAAACAATCTTGACAAACTGTCAAAAACGTGCGCGCTCACGCGAAAACGCGGACGACATCGCTTCAAACGTCGCCCTGTGTAGCAGTACCTGAAGGACGATAAATCGCTGGTTGTGAGTTGACAGGTTTACTGACATTGTCCATAAACCTGGCAATGTTGCCCAAGTGATTTGGCAGGTTTGTGGCCGTGTGACACCGCGATAACGACGTTGTTTGCGATTTCAGTGGTTGCACAACCAAGGCGGTAGGCTTGCCTGGGCGTTGTTTTTTTTTTTTTTCCGTGCCCCATCTGCGGAGATTGGTGGAGAATAGTGCGTTCCGATTGGCTGTCCGTGGCCAAAGCGCCACATTTAACCCCATAACGACGGCCTAACGTCCAGAGACGTCTGAAAAAGAGGGTACTTATGCCTGGCTGACGTCTGCAGACGTCAGCCAGGGAAAGTGCTCTAGCGCCCCCCAGTGGTCAAAAATCTCCGGGGTTTCAGCTACCGGGGGTAGCTGAGACCCCCAAGATTATGAATCGGGCCAGTTTTTACCGGTACCCCGCCATGTGATCACGGTTATACACCGTTTACCGGTGTATAACCGTGATCACATAAATATACAGCGAACCGCCGGTAAAAACAATGATTTATCTGTCATGCCACAGGGTCAAACCCGTGGCATGAAGAGAAATCATCTGCCCCCCCCCCCCCCCCCAGTACCGGTACACAGCCCCCGGTACCGTACTCAGCCCCCACCCCCTCCCCTCCTCCTAAAATGGCGCCGCAGCGCGTCAGCAACTAATGCCCCGACAGACTGTCCAGACCCATCATCAATTCCCCTCCCCTCGCCGCACAGAAAGCACACCAACAACAGTTACTTTTTCAATGCTTTAATGAGAGGTATCAACATAACACCTTCATTGTGTATTACTTTTTTCTTTTGTGGATAAATCAAAGGCCGCAGCTCAAGCAAGGCACAAATCCGCCAGATCACGTGAGTGCAGGAGTCGTCTGCCACTGGCCGTCCAGCGCAGGATAACTCTCAAATCACTCTCTCCACCGCTGCGACAACCTCAAAATTCCAATAGCAGGGAGGGAGGGTGGGAAACTGCTCTTTGGGCAAGCAGCAGGGGAAAGACAAGATGGCTGAAACCCAGAGCATATATAACAGGTGGGGGTGGTTAGGCAAATAAGGGGGGTGTGACAGACAAACAAATCAGCCACTGTAAGGCGAGGAGGAGGGGGAGAGAGGAATTAACCCCCTGAGGGCTGGACAGTCAGGTGGCAGTGGGTAATCCACAGTGCCACACAGACTGTCCAGACCCATCATCAATTCCCCTCCCCTCGCCGCACAGAAAGCACACCAACAACAGTTACTTTTTCAATGCTTTAATGAGAGGTATCAACATAACACCTTCATTGTGTATTACTTTTTTCTTTTGTGGATAAATCAAAGGCCGCAGCTCAAGCAAGGCACAAATCCGCCAGATCACGTGAGTGCAGGAGTCGTCTGCCACTGGCCGTCCAGCGCAGGATAACTCTCAAATCACTCTCTCCACCGCCACGGAGGAGCGAAGGCAACGCCTGAGCTGCGACCCCCACCAGGAGAGAGCACAAGGCTTGTTCAAAACCAACCCGGAGCACGGACAAGAAAATGTCGGTGCCAATACCATGCAGATGTACTCCGTTAGACAGCTTCGAGAAACTAGGGTCAGATTCTAGCCGCAAATGCCATACTGATGTATACCAATGCAGTTGGCGATGATAAGTATTACATCCCCTTGAATTAACGAAAAAATTAGAAAGCGGCTATCAAGGTACGCCAATCATATACTGGCACAAAAATCCATCCAGACGCCTGGCTGGAGTATGCTGGGAACGACCATGCGAATAACTGACTCCAATTCAAAAATAAAAACGTGGAATTTAACCATAATAGCTCTTGTATATTACAACAGCTCCACAGGGTAAAACAAGGCCGAGGATGCCATGACCCATGTGGATGATGAGGGCGAGCAGGCCGGAAAGGGGCCTAGCAATTACACTACTTCGGGTGTCATGCAACACCATTTTATCTCCTTCCTTCCCCATGAAACTTCAAGACCAAAAAAAAAAACCAATTGATCTTCCTCCGGCGGAATTTTCTACCCACCGAGCGGCCCAGATATATAAATACACCGTATACACCATGGCACAAGATCTTCTTACTAAGGACCGACACCATCTGAAAAGAAACAACAGTTAGCAATCTCACCATCGCACAAAACATTGTTGTAAAGAAATGCCTCTCGTTCTTCCACTTTCTTGTATTTTTTTTTTTTTTTTATTATTATTTAATACATTCTTTGTGATTCACTTTTCCGAGAGAAGGATTGTAAGGTTCACGCTAGCAGCAAGCCACAATCATCAGTGCTAGCAAAACAAACGCCCAGAACAGATCACCCGCCCGTAATGGCTCAGCATAACCCGCATTCACTTCAAGCCTTGAAACACCTAAACAACTCAATTCCTAAACTATACTCAGACACACTGGAGCGGCACCAACGTATACCCATATACACACATATATATATATATATATAATATATATATATATATATATATATATATATATATATATATATATATATATATATATATATATATATATATATATATACACACACACATATATATATATATATATACACCCATACCCGTATACACATATATATATATATACACATATATACCTATACATAAACGCACACACATATACCCAAATACACGCACTCTTATATCCGTGTACTCCCGTACACACCTGAATGCCCATATGGACGCGCGTCACCCGCACCCGCACCCGTACCCACTACTTATACATACCATACCAAAACATTCCCCACAAATACTCCAATAATAACATTCGGTAACAGATTCACACCTTAGCAATTCGCCCCAATATCAGAAACTCAAAGAAGGATGCTGCGCAGACCACACACTAGCTCTACACATTGAATCACCCCTGCATGCGCGGTTTAGTAACAACTCCTACCCAACTGAATGGATTCCAGATTCCTAGGGAAGAAAATGACACCCCCATCAACATGTATGAGGGTAGAAAACGTGACAGTGGGGGGTCCCTAGAACGCGCCCAATTTCGAAGCCACAAGTCGTGGCCAAAAGCAGCCTGGTAATAACACTGTAACAATACTTCCGATAAATAAATAGCAAGACATGTCATTCGCACCGAACTTGCTACTCCCCTGCCATGCCTTTATTGTCAACAAACTGCTAATGAATATTTAAAACGCCGAGCTGGACAAACCTGGGTTGCCGGCATGCAATAGAACGACCAGTAGCGTCCAATATTAAGGAATCCTAGAACAAACTGGATAAAACCCCACTATGTATCCCGTGTAGAGCAGATCTTACCCTAAGTTCCGCAGTAACAGATCACTGGCAATATCCGGATATGGCACCCTCCAGATAAAGAACAGGTAATCAAGCAGCTTCCCTTTCAGCATCATTAAATAGATCCAGAATGCCATAAGCTCCACAGTATCAGGAAAAAACTGCCCATGACCACAGATGGGTTCCAGCACCTTCAGAGAGAAACCGGTCAATAAACACTTTCCAGTTTAGCAGTAGTACACAATTCCCGGAATTCTGAAATGAAACAAACACAAATCAGGTACCGCATTACTGATAACCCAAGCATGACAGCCCCTAAACGTAATGTCAAAGGTCATCATATTACATCTACAATCTTGTCAGATCCTTGACCCAGAGCGACAAACTAGGTGCTATCCTGCAGACCTCACACCTGACGTATCGGGATACAGCTGAGGTGCTCCAGAAACCAATACCAATGACTAGAATTAGACCGAGGTGCATATGCTACTCGCCAGAATGAAATAGACCAGCATTTTATGAGTGCAAAATCTACTCTAAAACCTAAAGAGCACTCAGAAACAAAGTGAAGTGTGCATTTTTTGCTCACTTTTTTTTTTTTTTTTTATATTCATTTTACCAGTCCCAAAAGAACAGAAATGGACACTTAACCAAGCAAAGCTCATTCAGTAATGTACCATACCTTGTTTTCATGTGAAAAACAACTTTCGACCTGGCCGCACCGACTGTGCACGTATTTTTTTTTTTTTTTTATTTGTTCATTTATTTATGTAATTAATTAATTATTTATATAACTTTTATGGTATGTCCTATGAACAATATCCCGTAGGATGGTTTAAAGTTTTCCAAGTACATCTTGGTGTACAACAACCGCTTATGCAGTGAGGCGCAAGACGCCCCCATGCTGACTAATGGGAAAATTCTACGCATTAATCAACCGGCGTGCAGGGCATCTACCCCGGGTAGTTTAAATGGGCAAGTGAAACAGGAAATCACCTGCGGAATTTTATTTCATTCATTTATATATATATATATATATATATTTATTTATTTAATTTTTTTTTTTTTTTTTTTTTGATTGATAAACAAACCACAAAAAAAAACATTATCGGAGATTATCTTCTGAACCCGACAAATTGGTTTGGCTTCGGGAAGAATTGCACCTGGCACAACATGACCCAAAATTCCTATGGGAAGTGCAGGCATGTGATTGTCTCTAAAAAACATCAGGAATCGTGATGACATGTCAATCGCCTGCTGGATGAAGCAGGAGGAGGGCAGTACAGGCGCGTTGGGGGGTGAAAAGGAGAACGGATTGGTAACCAGTGGCTGGGCAGCCTCAAATATAATGAATTGCGTGGCCTGAGGTGAAAAGAACTACAGAACGCCTCGCCGGGATACTGCTAAAAATGACTGGACCGGGTGGGTTAAGGGGTGCGAATAGCCTGCATATCCCATAGTAAAATGGAAACCGCAATAAGAGGGGAGGGCTGTCCTAAATATAACTATTTAATTATGCATGTAACATATATATATCTATCTGTAGTCATACACACACATCTACACATACATATATATACATACACACACATACATATATATACATATACACATACACACATACATATATATAAGCATACATGTGCGTACACATACATCCATACCCTATCTATGTGCGTGTTGTAGGAATTTGGGAGGGGGGGGGGGTTTGTTACAAATTTTGAAAATCATCTTAAGTTTATTATATCTGCATGTCACCATTCATAACCATTCCTCTGTGTGTTCTCCATTAAACTCCATCATGCATCTCATGCTACATAATCCAGCTCTGCCCCTCCCCCACTATATTACTACTTACCAACAAGACCAGGACCGGAAGCTTGATGAATCCTCCGCCAATGAGAGACGCGGGTAGAAATACAGATGAGTCCTGAGACACCACGGAAAACCCTGCAAAGGAATAAATCTCCACAGGAAAGATGGATCCATCCATCCTCTCTGGAGCAACAGCTACTGATTACAATGAAAGCTGAAGTCATTAATGGAAGGCTCCTCTCACTGCTGTGTAATAAAGAGGACCTTGAGGACAGGGTGCTGCACCCATGCTTTTCATGGCCAGAGATCCATCTCCTCAGAAGCTAATAGAGGGGATACAGTAGCTGGATGTGTACATCTGCACTCACATGTCTACCTGCTCCACAAGTCATGGCTGAGGCAGGGGATCTGTGTCATGGGCTGCAGGGCCAGGGAGCTTAATGCCTCACTCTAGTTACAGAGGTGGCTGATTATTGAAAGGATGGGGGAAAGGGGGGGGGGGCAGAGGGCAACTGATTTATGTGTAAAATCACTACCTGCTTACATATGGAAGGAATTGAATGCCCCCACTGAGCTCTCACAAGCCCTGTACAGCCCTCTGCATAGACACTTCATGTACAGTGGAGCTGCCTTCTCCTGGAGGAGGGGCTGGTAGTCTGTGAGAGACTCACAGTGTAAATAGTGCTGCAGCTCCTAACCCAAAATCTCCCATGTGAGGCCAGGTCGGGGAGGGGTGATAAGAGCAGGCACTATGTGTAAAACATGAATACTGCAGTGAATCTAGCTGCTGTGCCCTGAACTACCTCCCTCTCATGCAGCCAGGGTGAGTGCATAACATTCCCAGCAGCATGAGGTGCACATTATGTCACCTGCTGCCAGCCAGCTGCACCGCGCTACCCAGTCTGACGATGGGCGTACAGTCACGCTGGGTACAAAGTGGGGTGGCCGACCCCAAACGCAGAGCGAGCGCAGGGTCTGCGCCTGCTCTGCTCACTAAAGTCCCCTGGCTCAAATGCTGCAGCAGGCAGGAAGGTTTGAACGATTCCTGTCAGCCATGCTGCCGCCTTTGTGCCTCGCCAGAGAGGACACCAAGGACGCTGAAAGCCCAGCGAAACCGGCGGCCTCCTCCCTCACGATTCTCTCCCTTACCGCAGTTCCAGCGGATCCATCTGTTCCAGCAGCCATTCTGCCCTGGGTTAAGATGGGAGGAGAGAAAACTGCTCTTTGGGCAAGCAGCAGGGGGGAAAGACAAGATGGCTGAAACCCAGAGCATATATAACAGGTGGGGGTGGTTAGGCAAATAAGGGGGGTGTGACAGACAAACAAATCAGCCACTGTAAGGCGAGGAGGAGGGGGAGAGAGGAATTAACCCCCTGAGGGCTGGACAGTCAGGTGGCAGTGGGTAATCCACAGTGCCAGTGGTGTAACTAGGATTGATGGCGCCCGGGGCACAGATCTATTTTGGCGCCCCCCCCAAGGTAGGTGAGGACCGGGGGGGGGGGGGGGGGTAGAATCGCCACCCCCTGCAGCCTTGATTGAGGACCGGGGGGGGGTTGGGCTTTCCTCGGTCAGTCACCCCTGCTGCCCCCTCTTCTCAGCTGTGCTCTGTGTATTGTGTTTCACTGCCTGATGTATACATATATACACCTCACGGTGTGCCTGCCTGATGATGTATACATATATATACCTCAGGTATATATATGTATACATCAGGTAGGCACACCGTGAGGTGTATATATGTATACATCACCAGGCAGGGGGCACACAGCATGAGGTATTATATTATACCTCTTAGTGTGTGCCTGTACCTGCCCTGATGTAGATAACATATACACCTAATAACTCCCACAGACAACCACCCCCCCCATTAACCCCGCCTGTTTATGGTTAATTTTTACTTTACTTGACTGGAGTCTGGAGAGACGAGTAGAGTTGTAGGCACAGCCGCGCCCCGCACACCGCAGCTAGCCTAGGAGGACGGACCGGCACCCGGACGACTCAGGTCAGGAGGAGGCAGGCCACAGACAGCGGTCACTGTCAGCAGCTCCTAACCTCGGCTCCTCTGCCTCTCTCCGTGACTCCGTCTATGCGGCGCGCCGGGTGACGTCACGTCAGCCACAGCGCGACGTGGCGCGCGACGTGCCCGGGGGGGGGGGTTGAGGTGTCAGGGGGCGGGGCGGACCAAGCAGAGCAGGATGGAATGGTTGTATGCATGCAGCTCCGCGGCCGCCCGTGGCCGTGCACAATATGCTGCGAGCTGCTGCCTGCGAGGTGATTAGTTCTGGCGGCGGCGCTGCGCCCCCCACTGGCTGGCGCCCGGGGCTGAAGGTCCGGCTGCCCCCCCCCAGATACGCCCCTGCACAGTGCCACACATCATCTCCCTCCCATCTGACAGCTCAGATGGGAAGGAGATGATCCGTACTCCCCCGCTCTGCCCCCCCTCCAGGTCACTGGCCCCCCCCGGTCATATACCCCCCCCCTTTCATCCTCTACATGTTCCCTGTGGCCCGGCTCCTTCCAGCCCCTGCCGCCATCATCTGATCTCCCTCCCATCTGACAGCTCAGATGGGAAGGAGATGATCCGTACTCCCCCGCTCTGCCCCCCCTCCAGGTCACTGGCCCCCCCCGGTCATATACCCCCCCCCCTTTCATCCTCTACATGTTCCCTGTGGCCCGGCTCCTTCCAGCCCCTGCCGCCATCATCTGATCTCCCTCCCATCTGACAGCTCAGATGGAGGGAGATTGTAAATATTCCCCCGTTCTGCCCCCCTGCCCCGTCAGTACTCCCCCACCCCCGGAGGTCTCCTGAGGCTGATACTCACCATCATCCCGGTGCGGCTCCCGCTGCTTCTTCCGGCCTCTTCATCTTCCTGTCTGCCGGCATGCGCAGACAGAACAGAGACTGCTCTGCCTGCGCATAGTGACAGGGCATGATCTCAGTGAGGTCATGTCAGGTCACCATCATCGGTTCCCACAGGGGTCAATTGTGATTCCATCATGAGATCACAATTGACCCTTTGTGAACCAAGGATCCTGACCTGCCATGACCTCACTGCGATCATGAGCTGTCAGTCTATGCAGAGACTGCTCGTCTGCAATTAGACTGACAGCTCATGATCGCAGTGAGGTCATGGCTGGTCAGGATCCTTGGTTCACAAAGGGTTAATTGTGATCTCATGATGGGATCACAATTGACCCTTTGTGAACCAAGGATGGTGACCTGCCATGACCTCACTGCGATCATGAGCTGTCAGTCTAATTGCAGACAGAGTAGTCTCTGCATAGACTGACAGCTCATGATCGCAGTGAGGTCATGGCAGGTCAGGATCCTCGGTTCACAAAGGGTTAATTGTGATCTCATGATGGGATCACAATTAACCCTTTGTGAACCAAGGATCCTGACCTGCCATGACCTCACTGAGGTCATGACCTGTCATTCTCCTGGAAGAATGCCAGCTTTTATAGCATATGGGGGACACCCCCATATGCTGTAAAAGTCTGGAAATGATCGAGGGACCTCCCACTGGACTACGTCGGACCTTCCTACTGGACTACGTCGGATGCCAAAGAATAATAAAGATGGGGTCTAAATAGTGTCTGTGTGTTTTTTTCTAATAAAAATATTTTTTTCTGTCTTGTGTCTTCTTTACAATTTACTAGGGATTCTTAATGGCCCGGTCTAATATTGGCCAGACATTAACAATCTCGGGCTTAGTGCCAGCTGCAAAAAAGCTGGCATTAACCCCTTATTACCCTGTCTGCCACCGCTACACGGCAGCTGGAAGAGCTGGATACAGCGCCAGAAAATGGCGCTTCTATGAATGCGCCGTTTTCTGGGCGGCTGTGGGCTGCAATTCGCAGCGGGGGGGGCCCAGAAAGCTTGGGCCTCCCTACGCTGAGGATTCCAGCCCCCAGCTGCCTAGTTGTACCTGGCTGGCCCAAAAACATGGCGAAGCTCACGCCGTTTTTTTTAAAAATTATTTCATGAAATAATTTAAAAAAAAAGAGCTTCCCTATATTTTTGGTTTCCAGCCAGGTAAAACTAGGCAGAAGGGGTTGGTGGCAGTCCGTAGCTGCCTGCTGTACCTGGCTGGACCAAAAGTGTGGCGAAGCCCCACGTCATTTTTTTTTAAATTTAATAAAGAAATACTAGAACAAAAAAATGCAGGAGAGGAGACGACCAGGACACGGTGTCTCCGGATCTTGTGCACATGCTCTAAGGCTGCTTTCACATCAGCGGCTTTTGCCGATTGCGGCAAATGCGGTGAAAAAAACGCATCTGCCGCGATTACCGCATAAACCGCTGCACTTGCGGCACAGTTGTGGCAAGTCCCATGCAATGTCTATGGGGCTTGCGGTAAGTGTGCGGCAGGTGCGGCAAGTGCGGTTTTGGCACTTGCGGCAGGTGCAGCCGCGAAAAAAACCACGGTCTGCCGCTTTTTTTTTGCTGATACCGCACTTGCCGCAAGACCGCATAGACATTCTATGGGGCTTGCAGCAACTGTGCCGCAAGTGCAGCAGTTATGCAGTAATCGCGGCAGATGCATTTTTTTCACCGCATCTGCCATGAACGCAAAAATGTGAAAGTACCCTAAAAGTGAGAAATTGTGCGAAAAAAAGAAAATGTTCAATATGACGTTATCAAATTCTGTGAAGTAGCTGTAGGTTCTAAATGCTCACTATACCACTAGATATAATCCGTGAGGCGTCTAGTTTCCAAAATGGGGTCCCTTGTGGGGGAGCTCCAATGTTTAGGCACACAGGGGCTCTCCATATGTGACATGGTGTCCGCTAACTATTGGAGCTAATTTTCCATTCAAATTGCTAGCGGACACCATGTCGCATATGGAGAGCCCCCTGTATGCCTAAACATTGGAGCTCCCCCACAAGTGACCCCATTTTGGAAACTAGACCCCCCAAGGAACATATCTAGATGCATAATAAGTACTTTCAACCCCCAGATGCTTCACAAATTGATCCATAAAAATGAAAAAAGAAAATTTTTGTGGAAAAGAAAGTACTTTTTCATTTTTACAGATCAGTTTGTGAAGCACCTGGGGGTTCAAAGTGCTCACTATGCATCTAGATAAGTTCCTTGGGCGTATAGTTTTACAAAATGAGGTCACTTGTGGGGAGCCCCAATGTTTAGACACACAGGGGCTCGCCATACGTGACATGGTGTCCGCTAACAATTGGAATTGTAAGTTGATACTATGTCGTGTATGGCAATCCCCTGTGTGCCTAAACATTGAAGCTCCCCCACAAGAGACCCCATTTTGGAAACTAGACACCCCAAGGAATTTATTTAGATGCATAGGGAGAACTTTGGACCCCCAGGTGCTTCACAAATTGATCAATAAAAATGAAAAAGTACTTTTTTTTCACAAAAATCTTCTTTTTTTTTCCTTTTAACGGACTAATTTGTGAAGCACCTGGGTATCAAAGTGCTCACTATGCATCTAGATATGTTCCTTGGGGGTCTAGTTTCCAAAATGGGGTCACTTGTGGGGGAGCGCCAATGCTTAGGCACACAGGGGCTCCCCATATGCGACATGGTGTCCGCTAACAATTTGAATGGAAAATTAGCTCCAATAGTTAGCGGACACCATGTCGCGTATGGAGAGCCCCTGTGTGCCTAAACATTGGAGCTCCCCCACAAGTGACCCCATTTAAGAAACTAGACATCCCATGGAATGTATTTAGATGCATAGTGAGCTCTTTGAACCCCCAGGTGCTTCACAAATTGATCCGTAAAAATGAAAAAGTACTTTCTTTTCCACAAAAATTTTCTTTTTTCATTTTTATGGTTTCATTTGTGAAGCACCTGGGGGTTCAAAGTGCTCATCACCCATCTAGATAAGTTCCTTGGGTGGTCTAGTTTCCAAAATGGGTCACTTGTGAGGGAGCTCCAATGTTTAGGCACACAGGGCTCTCCATACACAACATGGTCTCCGCTAACAATTGGAGCTCATTTTCCATTCAAATTGTTAGCGGACACCATGTCGCGTATGGAGAGCCCCCGTGTGCCTAAACATTGGAGCTCCCCCACAAGTGACCCCATTTTGGAAACTAGACACCCCAAGGAATTTATTTAGATGCATAGTGAGCTCCTTGAACCCCCAGGTGCTTCACAAATTGATTCGTAAAAATGAAAACGTACTTTCTTTTCCACAAAAATTTTTCTTTTTTCATTTTATGGTTTCATTTGTGAAGCACCTGGGGGTTCAAAGTGCTCATCACCCATCTAGATAAGTTCCTTGGGTGGTCTAGTTTCCAAATGGGGTCACTTGTGAGGGAGCTCCAATGTTTAGGCACACAGGGCTCTCCATACACAACATGGTCTCCGCTAACAATTGGAGCTAATTTTCCATTCAAATTGTTAGCGGACACCATGTCGCGTATGGAGAGCCCCCGTGTGCCTAAACATTGGAGCTCCCCCACAAGTGACCCCATTTTGGAAACTAGACACCCCAAGGAATTTATTTAGATGCATAGTGAGCACTTTGAACCCTCTGATGCTTTACAAATTGATCCGTACAAATTAAAAAGTACTTTTTTTTTCACAAAAACTTTCTTTTGTCCTCAATTTTTTAATTTTCACATGAGCAACAGGATAAAATGCATCCTAAAATTTGTTGGCCAATTTCTCCTGAGTACACCGATACCTCATATGTGGTCATAAACCACTGTTTGGGCGCACGGCAGGCCTCGAAAGGGAAGGAGCGCCATTTGACTTTTTGAATGGAAAATTTGCTCCAAAAATCAAATTGCGCTCCCTTCCTTCTGAGCCCTGCTGTGCGCCCAAACAGTGGTTTATGACCACATATGAGGTATCGGTGTACTCAGGAGAAATTGCCCAACAAATTTTAGGATGCATTTTATCCTGTTGCCCATGTGAAAATTAAAAAATTGAGGCTAAAAGAAGATTTTTGTTGGAAAAATTAAAATGTCCATTTTTTGTTTCCACTTTGCTTTAGTTCCTGTAAAGCACCTGAAGGGTTAATAATCTTCTTGAATGTAGTTTTGAGTAGCTTGAGGGGTGCAGTCTTTGGAATGGTGTCACTTTTGGGTGTTTTCTGTCATGTAGACCCCTCAAAGGGACTTCAAATGTGATGTGGTCACTAAAAAAATGGTTTTGTAAATTTTGCTGGAAAAATGAGAAATTGCTGCTGAACTTTGAACCCTTATAATGTCCTAACCGAAAAAATTTTTTTTTCCCAAAATTGCGCTGACGTAAAGTAGACATGTGGGAAATGTTATTTATTAACTATTTTGTGTCACATAACGCTCCGGTTTAACAGAATAAAAATTCAAAATTTGAAAATTGTGAAATTTTCAACATTTTTGCCAATTTTTTTAATATTTTCACAAATAAACGCAAAAATTATCGACCTAATTTTACTACCAACATGAAGCCCAATATGTCACGAAAAAACAATCTCAGAATCGCTCGGATTCAATGAAGCGTTCCAGAGATATTACCTCATAAAGGGAGAGTGGTCAGAATTACAAAAAACGGTCTAGTCATTTAGGGGGAAATTGGCTCAGTCACTAAGGGGTTAATTATTCGTGCGTTTATAAATAGACTCATTGACTTCTTCTCTAGTGTCATTAAACACATTTAAACAAGGAGCGTCATTGATGTCAGCATCCTTTTCATATGGCGTGCAGCTTGGTGCGTGTTGATGTAAAATAAAACCTTGCGGACTAACGATTGGTTTAGTGACTCCTAAAAATACATAGATGTGGCCATGTTCAAGTCTCATTGGTGGTAGCAAAAAACTCTGACCCAACATGTGTCACATATTCCAATGAATGCACACATCTGATACCCCTCAATAAGGCCATGTCATACGCAGGAGTGTTACCGTGTGACACTTTGGCGACGCCGCAGTGTCTTGCAGAAGCCTCTACAAATGCCAACACACTGCAATAGCGAGATGGTACAAAGGGCAAAGGCGTTAAGGTAGGCACTATCTTGCCAGAAAAGACTGACCAATGGTAACGCAGTTGTGGCGACCAATCGGAGTGGTACGCCTATCTCCTGGGCTTTGTCAAACAGTACGCCCACATTGATGATGTGGTTGTGCTGTGTGAACCGGCGATCATGACCGGCAACATCGCTTCTGGTGTTCTTCAGGCGTTTCCGAAACCCTGGATCGTCGTGGTTGCACACATTATCTCTACGTGTGACATCTCAAAAACAATCTTGACAAACTGTCAAAAACGTGCGCGCTCACGCGAAAACGCGGACGACATCGCTTCAAACGTCGCCCTGTGTAGCAGTACCTGAAGGACAACGGTGCCCTGGCTGGCCTGGAACCACTGAGAACTGTGAGTAAAAGTGAAAGAACTGCACCCTTGTTGTCCTGCTTATTTCCCACGCTCTCCTTGCTGCATACCCAGCACTATAACCACCACCATCTACATAGACTCTCATATTCAGTCTCAGGGGCCCGCTCCGCCTGTGGGGAGTGCTACCATCCAAGCTGCTGCAACATCCATCCCTTGGGGCCTACCTAAGCAGCGCTGGGCAATCCTGATCAGGTACAACAGGTGGCGTCACAAAGGACATTATAATCCCTTGTAAATATCCCTTAACTGGATGGTCAGGGCCACGGAGCTGGGCTACTGCCACCGTGACTACCCCAAAACGGCTGTCAGCCCGGCTACCAAATGCCCCTGACCTTGCAACTGCTCCATTATGTACGTTATGGCAGATGTAATGAATAATAATCTTTATATAGCGCCAACATATTCTGCAGCGTTTTACAATAAACGGGTTCATATTCAAACAGTCATAAGAAACAATTATAAAAAACACAATAATTAAAGCAAAAAATAATGACGACCCTGCTTGTAAGAGTTTACAATCTAATAGTGAGGTGGGGGTGACACAAAGTACAGGTGTTTATTTACAACTAGATGGTGGCACGATTCTAACGCATCGGGTATTCTAGAATATAGAAATAGAGATTGCATGGGGAAGGTGGTGAGGACTGAATTGGGAGGAACTTTGAAGAAGGAGCGGCGGGAGAAGGACGGCGTGGCAGGTGGGAGGAGGGAGGACACAGTAGCAGGGGGAGGAGAATGGAGGACAGAGGAGGTAGCGGCGGGATGTGGGAGGATGTAGCAGCACAGGCAGGGGGAGGAAGGAGCGGCAGGGGGAGGATGGAGCACAGAGCGGCAGGGGGGAGGAGGATGGAGGACGAAGCGGTGGGGTGGGGGAAGACGGAGCAGCACAGGCAAGGGGAGCGCGGAAAATGGAGTGGCAGAGGGGAGGAGGACAAAGGAAGGAGGAGGAAGTGGTGGGGGAGGATGGAGCGGCACAGGCAGGGGGAGGACCGAGCGTCAGGGGGAGGACAGAGCAGCAGGGGGAGGACAGAGTGGCAGGGGGAGGACAGAGCGGCAGGGGGAGGACAGAGTAGCAGGGGAGGACGGACCATAGAGAGGCAGGGGGAGGACGGAGCATAGAGCGGCATGGGAGAGGAGGATGGAGGACGAAGCGGCGGGGTGGGGGAGGCTGGAGCAGCACAGGCAGGGGAGGACGGAGGATGGAGTGGCGGAGGGGAGGAGGACAAAGGAAGGAGGAGGAAGCGGTGGGTGGGGGAGGATGGAGTGGCACAGACAGGGGAGGATGGAGCACAGAGCGGCGGGGGGAGGAGGACGAAGCGGTGGGGTGGGAAAGGCCAGAGCAGCACAGGCAGGGGAGGACGGAGGATGGAGTGGTGGGGGGGAGGAGGATAAAGGAAGGAGGAGGAAGCGGTGGGGTGGGGGAGGATGAAGCGGCACAGGAAGGGGGAGGACAGAGCAGCAGGGGGAGGACGGAGCACAGAGCGCCGGGGGGAGGAGGACAGAGGACGAAGCGGTGGGGTGGGGGAGGATGGAGCAGCACAGGCAAGGGGAGGATGGAGTGGCAGAGAGGAGGAGGACAAAGGAAGGAGGAGAAAGCGGTGGAGGAGGATGGAGCAGCACAGGCAGGGGGAGGACGGAGCACAGAGCGGTGGGAGGAGGAGGACGGAGGACAAAGCGGCGGAGTGGGGGAGGATGGAGCAGCACAGGCAGGGGGAGAATGGAGTATGGAGTGGCGGAGGGGAGGAGGACAAAGGAAGGAGGAGGAAGCGGTGGGGTGGGGGAGGATGCAGCGGCACAGGCAGGGGGAGGATGAAGCGGCAGGGGGAGGCCGGAGCACAGAGCCGTGAGGGAGAGGAGGATGGAGGACAAAGTGGTGGGGTGGGGGAAGCTGGAGCAGCACAGGCAGGGGGAGGACGGAGCACAAAGCGGGGGGATCCGGGCAGGGGGAAGAGGAGAGGAGGACAAAGCGGGGCGTGGTGTGGGGAGGCCGGAGCAGCAGAGGCAGGGGGAGGACGAAGGATGGAGTGTCAGAGGGGAGGCGGATAAAGGAAGCAGGAGGAAGCGGTGGTGTGGGGGAGGACGGAGCAGCAGAGGCAAGGGGAGGACATAGGATGGAGTGTCGGAGGGGAGGCGGACAAAGGAAGGAGGAGGAAGTGGTGGGGTGGGGGAGGACGGAGTGGCAGGGGGAGGATGGAGCACAGAGCGGCGGGGGGAGGAGGACGGAGGACAAAGTGGTGGGGTGGGGGAGGACGGAACAGCACAGGCAGGGGGAGGATGGAGGATGGAGTGACGGAGGGGAGGAGGACAAAGGAAGGAGGAGGAAGTGATGGAGGAGGATGGAACGGCACAGGCAGGGGGAGGACGGAGCACAGAGCGTTGGGAGGAGGAGGATGGAGGACAAAGCGGCGGGGTGAGGAAGGATGGAGCACTGTACGGCAGCTCAGTGGTTAGCAGAGTATACAGAGGCTCAGTGGTTAGCACTGTGCGGTGGCTCAGTGGTTAGCACTGTGCGGTGGCTCAGTGGTTAGCACTGCGCAGTGGCTCAGTGGTTAGCACTGTGTGGTGGCTCAGTGGTTAGCACTGCGCGGTGGCTCAGTGGATAGCACTGCGTGGTGGCTCAATGGTTAGCACTGCGCGGTGGCTCAGTGGTTAGAAAAGTATGGTGGCTTAGTGGTTAGCACAGTATATAGTCGATCAGTGTTTAGCAGTGTGTGTGGCGGGCAGAGTGGTCAGCGCAGTGCGGTGGGCAGAGTGGTCAGTGCAGTGCGGCGGGCAGAGTGGTCAGCGCAGTGCGGGGGGCAGAGTGGTTAGCGCAGTGCGGCGGGCAGAGTGGTCAGCGGCGGGCAGAGTGGTCAGCGGCGAGCAGAGTGGTTCATACTTACCACCGGGTCATCTTCTTCCCCGCCGCCGCATCTTCGCTCCGCCGTCCCCAGCATCTTGGCTCCACTCCTCCGTCCGGGCGACATGCTTATTCCAAAATGGCGTCCGAGAAGTCTCGCGAGAGTACCCGGACGCCATTTTGGAAGAAAGATGTCGCCGGGACGGAGGAGTGGAGGCAAGATGGTGGGGGCGACGGTGGGGAAGATGATGGGCCAGCGGTAAGTATGGCAGGCAGAGTGCATGGAGGTATGAGTGGGGGTATGAGTGTGGAAGTGGTGAGCGAGGAGGGGGGCGCGTGGAAGTGTGTGTGTGTGTGTGTGTGTATGTGTGTGTGTGTGTGTGTGATAGTGTCGGAGGGTGTGTGGAGGAGTGGGGAGTGTGTGTGGGGCCGCAGCTTGTACCGATGGCGGGAGTCAGGCTTTGGAAGCCCTGCTCCCGGCATCGGGCAGCCATATTGGAACACCCACAGTGGGTGTAGAGGCTACTTCAGCCAGGATGTGACGTACCATACCGTTACATCCTGACGGAAGTAGCCTTAGGGTTTTATTATAATGGATGATGAACAGCCAATGAATAGGAATTGACAGAGAATTGTTATACTGTGTAAAGGTTCCATTTACTCATTGCTATGAATGCCTGTTTCACAATAATAGTGCAGCATATAAATAGGGAGCAGATCACCTGACAAATGAGAACAACACTCATCATCCCTGATGAAGGTGCCAGGTGGGCACCGAAACGCGTCGGAAAATAAAGAAGGATCTGATTAACTCTTCATCTGCCAGTCATTCTGGTAGCGCGGACCGTCATACACCTTTTCCCAAGTAACTAGATGCTTTTCCACGGGTGAGTGGTTCGGTGGAGGTCCAGCAGCGGCCATCAGGATATTATTCCTAACAAGCCTTCAAACCAGTTGTGGGTGACACAACTGGATCAGGTGAGTGATTCGCTTTGCTCACCGGGTTGTCAACTTAGTGTCTAGTGATAAGGGCACTATTGCGCCTCTTGTTCCCCTCCCCTTTTGTATTAAATCTGCTGATGGTGTGTCCAATCGGGGCTGTGTAGAGAGAGAAGAGATCCGCGGACTGAAACCTGAGGGACCCCAGTAGTGAGAGGAAGAGGAGGGGAAGTGGAGCCAGTGAATGATATACTGAAAGAACGGTCAGAGAGATAGGAAGAGAGCCAGGAGAGAGTGGTGTCCTTTATGCCAATGGAGTGCAAGGATAGAGAGTAGCAGATGGTTGTCAACAGTGTCAAAAGTTGTAGAGAGGTCAAGAAGAATAAGCAGAGAGTGGTCACCATTACGTTTTGCCTTCAGAAGGTCATTGGTCACTTTTAGTGCAGTTTCTGTAGAATGTAGGGGGCGGAAACCAGACTGTAATGGATCTAGAAGAGAGTGAGCGGAGAGGTCACGGGTGAGGCGGGTGTAGACCAGGTGCTCCAAGAGTTTAGAGATGAAGGGGAGATTGGAGACTGGTCTGTAGTTATTTGAGCAGGATGGGTCAAGAGAAATTTTCTTTAATAATGTAGTAATAATAGAATGTTTGAAGGAGGAGGGGAAGATGCCAGAAGAGAGGGAGAGTTTGAAGATTTTGGTTAGGTGAGTAGTGAAGACCGGAGAGAGAGACTGGAGTAGGTGTAATTATAGATATTTATTGATATTCATGGACTAGATTGTTTTCATCGACCCATAGACTTGCATTGTCAATTGTAATCTGACACTCTGATCCAGATCAGAAATGTTCCGTGAAAAATCACAGACATGTGAACGGCCCTTCTTACTATTATAGGCCAGAGTCCTATTCGTGAAAAACACAGATAGCACTTGTATGAGAAAAACTAACGTGTGACGTAGCACTTATCGTGAACGTGAATATAAATGGGCCTTAAGATACTGTATACCCTCCTCCCTTCACTTCTTTCTATTGTAAGGGTAAGTGCACACATTAAGTGCTGCAGACATTTTTGCTGGAAATACTGAAGTGTTGACAGTAAATGCAGTTAGATAGAGTAATTAGGGATGGAGAGGGAATTTTTAATGCAAGTATATTAGGGTATTTTGACATCTGCATTTTTTTTCAATTCTGGCCGAATTCCCCCTTTTTTGAAAAAAACAAATGTGGCACACTTGCGTCAACATTGTGTTCTGTGCAATGCATTGTTAATAGAGGTCATATGCATGTCAATGGACATGTGCAGTGACTTACGTTTTCATCGCAATCTGGCAAATCCGGCACTTCCGGCTTGTCTTAAAACTGCAGTTAGCAGCGGTTTTTGTCCGATGCTGGAAGTGCTGGATTTTCTGGATCGTGATCAAAACACAAGTTGCCGCACATGTCCAGAACTCCATTAACGATGCATTAGGGCCACGTCACACACAGATATTTGTGCAGATATTGTTCGCAGATCTCTGGTTGCAGTGAAATCATGGACACATTGTTACATTTTGTGGCTGTGTACAAATGGAACAATGTGTCCATGATTTCACTACAACCAGAGATCTGCGAACAATATCTGCCCAGATATCTGTGTGTGTGACGTAGCCCTTAGCCAGAACACTATGTTGCCGCATCCATTTTTTCCAAAAAGGCGGAATTCTGCTGGATTTGAAAAATTGCTGATGTGACAGTAAAATAAAAAACTGAAGTTGAAAAGTTCAGTGTTGCCTGAATTTCCTGAACTGAAACTAAACACAGATGTGAAATTAGCCTTAGAAAATAGTTTAGCTTATGGCACTAAATAGATAGGGATTTAGAATGAAAATGACTTTGCTTTTGGACAACCCCTTTAACGTATTCACCTACTTTTAGTCCAGAGGGATTATTTTAATATATGTCATGCATTCATATGTACATTGATGTGAGCAAGTATAAATAGTTTTAGTAGATTTAGAAGGATCAGATTTATCATAATTAAATAACTACTTACGTTTTCGTAAAATGGCCATATGGATAATCTATACTGCGCTATCTGAAAAGGAAACAAATTGGTGATGATCTATATGTAGTAAATGGCAATGGGAAAAAAAACAAACATGAAGTAAGACCAGCAGCACGGAATAATCACACAATTGATAATGTAAGCATATTGTATTAACTGCACATTTTGAGCTTATATAAATGTGAAAAACAATTTAAAGAAACTTTCCTATATAAAACCATATGTCCCTTAATCTCTTCTAAATGTGTCTGTAATGTAGTGTAGGTAGAGGCCTGGGCCGACGTCAGCACCCACCATACCCAACAAGTGCCGGGGCCCTCGACATCTCGGAGGACCCACTCACCATCAGGGACAGGCAGGCTTCATAGCGAGGGACCCAGCCGAGACTGGCAGCCCTGACAGTGAGGGACCCATCACAGGACACTCAGCCAGCAGTGCTCCCAGTCCACATGACTAATTTGCATGCAATGCAAATTAACCATGTGCTGGCCCCTGAGAGTAGTGGAGCTTCCTCCTTTGCTGACTGCAGCAGTGATGAGTCATCACCCTGCAACCTCATCACACTGCTGCAGGAAGGAGGAAGGAAGAGGAAGCTCCACAGCCCCAGGAGTCTACTGCTGTAAGGATGGGGACAGCATCTGAGGAGGACACAGCCCAGGGGAAGAGAAAGGAAGGTGAGTATAATCGTTTTTAATTTTTTTTACTGTGTGCTGGAGGCTGCTGCTGGATTTGTATGGAGGCTGCTGCTGGGGTATATGGAGGCTGCTGCTGGGTGTACATGGAGGCTGCTGCTGGGTGTATATGGAGGCTGCTGCTCCATGTATATGGAGGCTGCTGCTGGGGTATATGGAGGCTGCTGCTGGGTGTATATGGAGGCTGTGCTGGGTGTATATGGAGGGTGCTGCTGGGCTATATTTAGGCTGCTGCTGGGTGTATATGGAGGTTGTACCGCACTGCTGGGGTATATGGAGGCTGCTGCTGTGGTATATGGAGGCAGCTTCTGGGTGTATATGGAGGCTGTGCTCGGCTATATAGAGGCTGTGCCGGGTCGGGTGTATAGGGAAGCAGTGCTGGTGTATATGGAAGCTGTGCTGGGCTATATGGGGCTGTGTTGGTGTGTATGGAAGCTGTGCTGGGTATATGGAGGCTGTGCTACGCTATATATATTATTTGGAGACTGTGCTGTGCTCTATATATATATATACTATGGAGACTGTACCAGAGTATATGTAATATTTGGAGGCTGTTGCTGGGATGCCTCATCCTCCAAATAATATATACAGCCCAGCACAGCCTCCAAATAATATATACAGCCCGCAGCCTCTATATTACACACACAAAGCTCACAGACTCTATATTATATATACAGCATGGCAGTCTCCATACTATATATACAGTCCAGCAGTCTCCATATTATATCTACATTTCTGCACAGCCTCTATATTATATATACAGCTCATCTAGGAGCCTGTATATTATATATACACAGCGTGCAGTATCAATATTGTATTCAAGAATCATGGTATGTGTTAAAGGGGCCCACTGACACTGTTTCGCCCGGGGCCAACAAAAACCTGGAGCTGGCCCTGGTAGAGGCGAATACAGTGCTTATTGTTAAAAATAATGCTTCTAAAAAAAAAACAGATATAGTAACTCTTAACATGTCAGACAGCTTAATACTTTATTAACCCCTTCCCGACCCTTGGCCCTACGTTTGGGCCATGAAAACCAAGTCATTCCCGACCCTTGGCCCTAGGGGTGGGCCATGGAATGATCGGGCTCCTACAGGCCGAGTGAGGGTCTCACTGACCTGTCACTCGGCCTGCAGGTACATGGGGAGTTGTACTACACCCCAGGGGGGGTCGATTTGCCCCCACCCCCACCCCCCCGGCTACAGGCGCGGTGATTGGCGCTCAAAAGTGAAAGTGAAAATCACCGCGCCTGTAATGTTTCCCTGCCTGCCGCTGCTCTCCCTACCCTCTGATCTGCTCCCTGTCATCCTCTAACTGCCCCCCTGTCCCCCACCTCTCTTTCCTGCCCCCCCCCTTCATCTTTCTACCCCCCCCTTCCTGTCCCTGCCGCCCGCTTCCTGTCCCTGCCTCCCGCTTCCTCTTCCTGCCGCCCGCCTCCTCCTGACTGCCCCCGCTTCCTCCTAGTCCTAAGTGCCCCCTGCCACATCTACTGCCAGCCCCCCCACTGCCCCCTCCTGCCCCCCGATCACCGGAGCGGCGATCGGCTTCTCCCACTCACCTCTCCGGCGGCCCGGCTGTCAGCGCTGCGTCCCGCTCCTCCTCCTCTTCTCCTGTGAGTATCGCCGCCTCCGATCTGAGCTCTGTGCTGGAGCTGCCAGATCACTTCTACAGCTGGATCCTGAGGATCTAGCTGCAGGAAGTGATCTGACAGATCCAGCACAGTGATCCACAGTGACCATTATGTGATCACTGTCGATCACTGTGCTGGAGCTGCCAGATCACTTCTACAGCTGGATCCTGAGGATCTAGCTGCAGGAAGTGATCTGACAGATCCAGCACAGTGATCCACAGTGACCATTATGTGATCACTGTCAATCACTGTGCTGGAGCTGCCAGATCACTTCTACAGCTGGATCCTGAGGATCTAGCTGCAGGAAGTGATCTGACAGATCCAGCACAGTGATCGACAGTGATCACATAATGGTCACTGTGGATCACTGTGCTGGATCTGTCAGATCACTTTCTACAGCTGGATCCTGAGGATCTAGCTGCAGAAAGTGATCTGACACCCCGGGCGCAGTGACCCACTATGTGCATCACTGCGCCTGGGCTGCCAGATCGCTTTCCGCAGCTCGATCCCTATGCATGGGGATCGAGCTGCAGAAAGCTATCTAACAGCCCGGGCGCAGTGATGCACATAGTGGGTCAATGCGCCTGTGCTGCCAGATCGCTTTCCGCAGCTCGATCCCCATGCATGGGGATCGAGCTGCGGAAAGTGATCTGGCAGCACAGGCGCAGTGATGCATATAGTGGGTCACTGTGCCCAAGCTCTTAGATCACTACTCTGCAGCCCGATCTCCCTGCATGGGCATCGAGCTGCAGAAAGCAATCTGACAGCCCGGACGCAGTGATGCACATAGTGGGTTAATGCGCCTGTGCTGCCAGATCGCTTTCCGCAGCTCGATCCCCATGCATGGGGATTGAGCTGCGGAAAGCGATCTGGCAGCACAGGCGCAGTGATGCATATAGTGGGTCACTGCGCCCAGGCTCTTAGATCGCTGCTCTGCAGCCCGATCTCCCTGCATGGGCATCGAACTGCAGAAAGCAATCTGACAGCCCGGACGCAGTGATGCACATAGTGGGTCAATGCGCCTGTGCTGCCAGATCGCTTTCCGCAGCTCGATCCCCATGCATGGGGATTGAGCTGCGGAAAGCGATCTGGCAGCACAGGCGCAGTGATGCATATAGTGGGTCACTGCGCCCAGGCTCTTAGATCGCTGCTCTGCAGCCCGATCTCCCTGCATGGGCATCGAACTGCAGAAAGCAATCTGACAGCCCGGACGCAGTGATGCACATAGTGGGTCAATGCGCCTGTGCTGCCAGATCGCTTTCCGCAGCTCAATCCCCATGCATGGGGATCGAGCTGCGGAAAGTGATCTGGCAGCCCAGGCGCAGTGATGCACATAATGGGTCACTGCGCCCGGGGTGTCAGATCACTTTCTGCAGCTCGATCACCATGCTGGCGGATCGGGCTCCAGAGTAGCGATCTGAAAGCAAAGGTGATCGAGCGTCGTGGGACCTTCGTTGTGGACTACGTCGGAGACAATCAAATGTCGTGGGACCTTCGTTATGGACTACGTCGGAGCGATCGAGCGTCGTGGGACCTTCGTTGTGGACTACGTCGGATCTTTTTATAATAAAGATGGAGTCCGAATTGTGTCTGTGTTTTTTTTTCAAATAAAAAGATTTTTCTCTGTGTGTATTTATTGACTATTTACCGTACTAGAGATTCCTAATGGCGGGTCTAACATTGGCCCTATATTATGAATCTCGTGCTTAGTGCCAGCTGCCAATAAAAAGCTGGCATTAACCCCTTTATTACCCAGTTAGCCACCGGCACCAGGGCAACTGGAAGAGCGTGGGTATAGCGCCAGAAAATGGCGCTTCAATGAATGCGCCATTTTCTGGGGCGGCTGCGGGCTGCAATTCGCAGCATGGGGGGCCCAGAACGCTTGGGCCTCTCTATGCTGAGGATTCCAGCCCCCAGCTGCCTAGTTGTACCTGGCTGGACCAAAAATATGGCGGAGCCCCACGTAATTTTTTTTTCTAGAATTAGTTCTAGAAATTTTTAAAAAATGGGCTTCGCTGTATTTTTGGTTCCAGCCAGGTATGACAAGGCAGCTGGGGGTGGGTGGCAGTCCGTAGCTGCCAAGTTGTACCTGGCTGGACCAAAAATATGGCGGAGCCCTATGTCATTTTTTTTCTAGAATTATTTCTAGAAATAAAAAAAAAATAGGCTTCGCTGTATTTTTGGTTTCAGCCAGGTATGACGAGGCAGCTGGTGGCTGTCCGTAGCTGCCAAGTTGTACCTGGCTGGACCAAAAATATGGCGGAGCCCTATGTCATTTTTTTTCTAGAAATATTTCTAGAAATAAAAAAAAAATAGGCTTCGCTGTATTTTTGGTTTCAGCCAGGTATGACGAGGCAGCTGGGGGCTTGTGGCAGTCCGTAGCTGCCAAGTTGTATCTGGCTGGACCAAAAATATGGCGGAGCCCTATGTCATTTTTTTTCTAGAAATAATTCTAGAAATAAAAAAAAAAATAGGCTTCGCTGTATTTTTGGTTCCAGCCAGGTATGACAAGGCAGCTGGGGGCTGGTGGCAGTCCGTAGCTGCCAAGTTGTATCTGGCTGGACCAAAAATATGGCGGAGCCCTATGTCATTTCTTTTCTAGAAATAATTCTAGAAATAAAAAAAAAATAGGCTTTGCTGTATTTTTGGTTCCAGCCAGGTATGACGAGGCAGCTGGGGGCTGGTGGCAGTCCGTAGCTGCCAAGTTGTACCTGGCTGGACCAAAAATATGGCAGAGCCCCATGGGTCCCCTATGCTGCGAATTGCAACTACTAGACTAGTATGTTTTTTCACAAAAAGTTTCTTTATTCATTTATACGTCTCAATTTGTGAAGCACATGGTGGTTCAAAGTGCTCACTGTGCATCTAGATACGTTCCTTGGGGGGTCTAGTTTCCAAAATGGGGTCACTTGTGGGGGAGCTCCAATGTTTAGGCACACAGGGGCTCTCCATACGCGACCTGGTGTCCGCTATCAATTCCAATTGTTGGCAAACACCAGGTTGCGTATGGAGAGCCCCTGTGTGCCTACACATTGGAGCTCCCCACAAGTGACCCCATTTTGGAAACTAGACCCCCCAAGGAACGTATCTAGATGCATAGTGAGCACTTTGAACCCCCAAGTGCTTCACAAATTGATCCATAAAAATGAAAAAGCACTTTTTTTTCCACAAACATTTTCTTTTTTCATTATTACGGACCAATTTGTGAAGCACCTGGGGGTTCAAAGTGCTCACTATGCAGCTAGATATGTTCCCTGGGGGGTCTAGTTTACAAAATGGGGTCACTTGTGGGGAGCTCTAATGTTTAGTCACACAGACGCTCTCCATACGCAACATGGTGTCGCTAACAATTCCAATTGTTAGCGGACACCATGTCGCATATGGAGAGCCCCTGTGTGCCTAAACATTGGAGCTCCCCCACAAGTGACCCCATTTTGGAAGCTAGACCCCCCAGGGAACTTATCTAGATGGATAGTGAGCATATTGACCCCCCAGGTGCTTCACAAATTAATAGAAAATTTTTTTTTTGCGTAAAACAAGTACTTTTTCATTTTTACAGATCAATTTGTGAAGCACCTGGGGTTCAAAGTGCTCACTATGCATCTAGATACGTTCCTTTGGGGGTCTAGTTTCCAAAATGGGGTCACTTGTGGGGGAGCCTCAATGTTTAGGCACACAGGGGCTCACCAAACGCGACATGGTGTCCGCTAACAATTTGAGCTCATTTTGCATTCAAATTGTTAGCGGACACCATGTCGTGTTTGGAGAGCCCCTGTGCGTCTCCACATTGGAGCTCCCCCACAAGTGACCCCATTTTGGAAACTAGACCCCCCAGGGAACATATCTAGCTGCATAGTGAGCACTTTGAACCCCCAGGTGCTTCACAAATTGGTCCGTAATAATGAAAAAAGAAATTTTTGTGGAAAAAAAAGTGCTTTTTCATTTTTATGGATGAATTTGTGAAGCACCTGGGGCTTCAAAGTGCTCACTATGCATCTAGATACGTTCCCTGGGGGGTCTAGTTTCCAAAATGGGGTCACTTGTGGGGGAGCCCCAATGTTTAGGCACACAGGGGCTCACCAAACGCGACATGGTGTCCGCTAACAATTTGAGCTCATTTTGCATTCAAATTGTTAGCGGACACCATGTCGTGTTTGGAGAGCCCCTGTGCGTCTCCACATTGGAGCTCCCCCACAAGTGACCCCATTTTGGAAACTAGACCCCCCAGGGAACATATCTAGCTGCATAGTGAGCACTTTGAACCCCCAGGTGCTTCACAAATTGGTCCGTAATAATGAAAAAAGAAATTTTTGTGGAAAAAAAAAAGTGCTTTTTCATTTTTATGGATGAATTTGTGAAGCACCTGGGGCTTCAAAGTGCTCACTATGCATCTAGATACGTTCCCTGGGGGGTCTAGTTTCCAAAATGGGGTCACTTGTGGGGGAGCCCCAATGTTTAGGCACACAGGGGCTCACCAAACGCGACATGGTGTCCGCTAACAATTTGAGCTCATTTTGCATTCAAATTGTTAGCAGACACCATGTCGTGTTTGGAGAGCCCCTGTGCGTCTCTACATTGGAGCTCCCCTACAAGTGACCCCATTTTGGAAACTAGACCCCCCAGGGAACATATCTAGCTGCATAGTGAGCACTTTGAACCCCCAGGTGCTTCACAAATTGGTCCGTAATAATGAAAAAAGAAAATGTTTGTGGAAAAAAAAGTGCTTTTTCATTTTTATGGATGAATTTGTGAAGCACCTGGGGGTTGAAAGTGCTCACTATGCATCTACATACGTTCCTTTGGGGGTCTAGTTTCCAAAATGGGGTCACTTGTGGGGGACCTCCTATGTGGAGACGCACAGGGGCTCTCCAAATGCAACATGGTGTCCGCTAACAATTTGAGCTCACTTTGCATTCAAATTGTTAGCGGACACCATGTCGTGTTTGGAGAGCCCCTGTGTGTCTCCACATTGGAGCTCCCCCACAAGTGACCCCATTTTGGAAACTAGCCCCCCCAGGGAACATATCTAGCTGCATAGTGAGCACTTTGAACCCCCAGGTGCTTTACAAATTGATCCGTAATAATGAAAAAAAAAAAAATGTTTGTGGAAAAAAAAGTGCTTTTTCATTTTTATGGATGAATTTGTGAAGCACCTGGGGGTTCAAAGTACTCACTATGCATCTAGATACGTTCCCTGGGTGGTCTAGTTTCCAAAATGGGGTCACTTGTTGCGGAGCCCCAATGTTTAGGCACACAGGGGCTCACCAAACGCAACATGGTGACAGCTAACAATTTGAGCTGATTTTTATTCAAATTGTTAGCGGACACCATGTCGCTTTTGGAGAGCCCCTGTGTGCCTAAACATTGGAGCTCCCCCACAAGTGACCCAATTTTGGAAACTAGACCCCCCAGGGAACATATCTAGATGGGTAGTGAGCATATTGAACCCCCAGGTGCTTTACAAATTGATCTGTGAAAATGAAATAGTACTTTTTTTTTCACAAAAATTTTCTTTTAGCTTAAATATTTTCGTTTTCACATGACAACAGCATAAAATTCATCCTAAAATTTGTTGGGCAATTTCTCCTGAGTACACGGATACCTTATATGTGGTCATAAACCACTGTTTGGGCACACAGCAGGGCTCAGAAGGGAAGGAGCGCCATTTCACTTTTTGGATGTAAAATTAGCTCCAAAATTCAAATTGCGCTCCTTCCCTTCTGAGCCCTGCCGTGCGCCCAAACAGTGGTTTATGACCATATATGAGGTATCTGTGTACTCGGGAGAATTTGCACAACACATTTTAAGATCAATTTTATCCTGTTGCCCATGTGAAAATGAAAGAATTGAGGCTAAAAAAACATTTTTGATAAAAAAATTAAATATCCATTTTTTGTTTCCACTTTGCCTTAGGTCCTGTGAAGCACCTGAAGGGTTAATCATCTTCTTGAATATAGTTTTGAATAGCTTGAGGGGTGCAGTTTTCGGAATGGTGTCACTTTTGGGTGTTTTCTGTAATGTACACCTCTCAAAAGGACTTCAAATGTGATGTGGTCACTAAAAAAAATGGTTTTGTAAATTTTGGTTGAAAAATGAAAAATTGCTCATGAACTTTTAACCCTTATAACGTCCTACCAAAAAAAAATTTTTCTTCCAAAATTGTGCTGATGTGAAGTAGACATGTGGGAAATATTATTTAATAACTTTTTTCTGTCACATATCTCTCTGGTTTATCAGAAAAAAAAATTAAAAATGTGAAAATTGTGAAATTTTCAAAATTTTTGCCATATTTTTGATTTTTTCACAAATAAACACAAAAATTATCGACTTAAATTTAATACTAGCATGAAGCCCAATGTGTCACGAAAAAACAATCTCAGAATCGCTAGGATCGGTTGAAGCGTTCCCGAGTTATAACCTCATAAAGGGACACTGGTCAGAATTGCAAAAAATGCCAAGGTCTTTAGGGTCAAAATAGCCTGGGTCCTGAAGGGGTTAACAGAACCCATGTATCACATTATCTAACAGGTTATGTATTGTTACATGTGTAGAGGCTCAGAACCAATATTAGTATATTAATATATCACAAGAACCAATAACAGTGCATAAATATATTACAAGAACCAGCAACAATACATGAATGTATGTCTGTAATGTAGTGTAGTGTAGGTAGAGGCGAATCTATGTTTTTCTGCATACTGGGCAGAAATTAAGTTTGGTGCTTTTTTTTATATATATAGCTTAAAGCACCACTCCAGCATTTTTTTTCAGAGCTGGAGTGCCATGCAAGTCACCTGTCCCCAGTCATATCCTCACCTTTTAGCATCTTGTGCCCGTATCTTGTGACTGATCAAGAGCTCAGTACATCTCTATGAGAGCAAGAATGAGGCCATAACGAGTGTCTCATAGAGTTGTATTGATTTGTGACCTCTGGAGTGCTCCATGAAACAATGTAGCTTCTAGCAGGTCACAAATCCCCGCAGACACACCGGAGCAAAGCCGGAAGGTAAGTATCGAAGAGAGGTCAGGGAAATTAGATTTAAAGCCCCACTCCAGATTGCAATAAAAAGAACCACTGGAGTGGTGATTTAAGAAGTATGAGCAGTTTGTGATTTACACACTAAGGGGCCCTTTACACACGGCTACATTTGTAGCTTGTCACCAGGTAACTTACTGGTTGCAGTGAAATCATGGATACATGGTTCTATCTTGTTGCTGTGTACAAATGGAATCATGTATCCATGATTTCACTGCAACCAGTAAGTTACCTGGTGACAAGCTACAAATGTAGCCGTGTGTAAAGGTACCCTTAGGGTACGGACACACTGGCGTGAAAGTCGGACGACTGCAATAGATGATTTTCTCACATTGCAGTTGGACCAATGTTATTTAATGTCCGAGTGCACATTTGCGAGTGTCAGAGGTTTTTCTCTCATCCGATTGACGGACGAGAAGCTAATTGCAACATACGGCGACAGTATGCGATTCATGCGGGAGACTCGCCAATGCAAGTCTATGGGTCCGACAAAATGATGGACCGCACACGGACAGCACACGGACCATCCGAGAGGCATCTGTTTTTTTTTCACCTATACATTATCATTCTGCAACTGAGAACACTGTAAAATGTTCCTGTAAAGGATTATACAGTAAATAGCTGCTGAGAAAAAAAACACATTGCACACAGACACCACTTAGATGTGATCTGAGAAAAATGTCGGACAGTCGCATAGCAGTTGGATGCAAAATGAACCATAAAACGGACGTCACTCGTAAGACTCTCAGGAACGACAATCGGACTGCATTTTTTCTCGCCAGTGAGTTTCCACCCTTACAATCATAGGCTGAAAAGTTATTGTTCCTAATTCTCTCAATTTAAAATGATAAACTACAGGACATGCTTCATTAAGCAAAACAGAAAAAGAACCTAGTTAGTACATGACCATAAGTATGAAAATCGCATTCAAGGGGTCAAGTGATGCCTGCTGAAACCGGAAAGCAGAGCCACTTCCTGACATTATGTTACACACTGTTAATATTTGGAATGCTACAGTGCTTAATGTAATAATTAATGCTTCTAACATAAATACAGATGTAGTAACTCTTAACATGTCAGACAGCTTAATACTTTATTAACAGAACCCATGTATCATGTTATCTAACAAGTTATGGATTGTTACATGAGTAGATGCTCAGAACCAATAGTAGTACATTAATATATCACCAGAACCAATAACAGTGCATAAATATATTACAAGAACCACCAACAATACATTAATACATTACCAGAACCACCATCAGTACATAAATACATCAAAAGAAACACAACAGAGGGCATATACCACGCCTGATTCTCCCTCCCTAGATATGCCACCGAGTATATTTGCATAAAAATACTTACTGATTGCCATCTGCTTTGCTTTTCACTGTTGCTCTGGTCTTCCTCTGGATCATATGTGTGCTTTTCTTCTTTACCAGCTGACCATTGTGCACGTGATGCTACTTTCACCAGTGTAGGGCTCTATAAATTAGAAGGATACTTCAAAGACTTATATTGTGAAAGCGACATCTGATCCACAACTCTCATGTGATCGGGCAAGTCACGTGACCCAGAAGAAGACTACAGTGACGCTGGTAACCAGGATAGACGGCAATCAGTGAATATTTTAATGAACCTACACTACATTACAAGCACATTTAGAAGTGATTAGGAGTTTTTGCTACGAGAGCTTCTTTAGCATCTGACATTCCTATTATGGTATATACCCATATATGCTGAAATTGATATACTGCAATAAATCTATCATCTTAATTTCAGTATGTCATACTATTAATAATGTATTTAAATATAAATAATTAATTTAGAATATTTGGAACATAACTAGTTTTAAAAGGGTTAAATTAATTGGAAAGCTCAGCCAAAAACTGGGTATTACTTTGTGTGTCTACAGGCAGAATACTATACATTTCATTTCCGGCATCAAGAATACTTAACATTTGTAACTGGAGAAGTCCTGAATGTTCAATCCAACAAGTGCAGTCTGTGCCAACATTTGAAAGACAACTTCAGTAATGCACATTTCTTTTACCGTATTTACCGTAATTCATGGATGGAAATCTAATTTTATATGTAACATATTTCAAATATCAAGATAAATCGTAATTCGTAGCAAAAAATAATATTTTAACAGCTGGATTTTACATACCAAGACGGCGACAGTTTAGGCCAAGTTTTCGTTATCAAACATTTCATGGAAGGAGTGGACTGTAAAATCTCCACTGAAGCCTTTGTTACTGGAAACAGAAAAAACAATGCTGAACGTTTCTTCTTTAGTGCACAAAGGTGTACCAGGCTGGAGGAGGCATCGATTGTGTTCCCTGGATTCCCCTTTGTTCTATCCAACGGGATGAATGCCCTGTACAGTCCTACATTTGCAAGCACAGACAGAGAGAAATGAGTTCCAGATGAAAACTGTTCCAACATCTGCAAATCCCTCTTGTGCTTCACATCGAGATTTTTGGCTTTCTGAATGGAAAATAAGAATATTACTGTAAAGGTGCCATTAAAAGTCTAAAAACACAATATAACATAGAAATAGAGCTAGGGTCCATCCTACTGAGGTCACCTTGTTGTGATGGATGGATTAGACATTTTCTGATTTAAAAAAAAACCATGAAATGTTAACTAATTTATTCTTATTTAAATAGACAGAAATATACTTGACACTCAACATCTATAAACCCTTTTCCTTAAAGGGGTTATTCGGGATTTTTATAAAAAAAAAAAATGTACCTAAGTACTAATAAGGCAGGTGGCTGCTGTACTGACCCGATCTAGACTGTGTATATACCTTTAAGTAACCCTGGACCGTAGAAGGCCCTGTACACTGCAACTCACTCCTCAGATGTGCCTCTCTGTTATATGATTTAAATAAATCTGAAACTCATTAATCTCATATATTCTTCAAGTATGTTTCACTTGTTCTATTAAATCACTTTTCATTTGTTGTGTTCCAGCACCATTTTCTGGTGAAATGTATAGTTATAGTATTGTTAGACATGTAACTTGGGGCTCAAGGGGTGGAGCTGGTTTTAGCTTCTGTCTAGACAGGCTGGAAAATCCCCAGTCCTGGCCAGACTCCTTAAAGGTACCTTTACACGCGGCAACATTTCTAGGAATTTCATGGCAACTTACTGGTTGCAGTGAAATCATGGACACATTGTTCCATTTGTACACGGCAACAAGATAGAATAATGTGTCCATGATTTCACTGCAACCAGTAAATTGCCAATAAAATTCCTAGAAAAGTTGCCGCGTGTAAAGGTAACCTTAGAGAGCAGAGCACACGTGGAGATACCCTTTACCTCAAAACCTCCTGCAGACCACAAGACACAAGATATTTCTCTGACTTCCCCAGCCAAGATGGTTAAAGGCTCTTAAAGGGATCCTGTCACCTCGAAAATGCCTCCTAAGCTACCAAAACATGTCCCTGCAGCATATTATCACAAATCTCACACTCCTTTTGTCTCCTAAAAGCATCCTGTGCAAGTGGATAAAAACGTTTTAATACTCACTCATTAGTGATTATAATTAGCAGGGGCTATATTCTTTAGCCCTAGGGCGTGTTGTTTTGAACCTGAATGATCCAGCCTCTCTCTGCAGCCTCTGCTGTGATGTGCAGCTGAAGGCAGGACAAATGATTTGCATTCTGTGAGTGACAGAGTAGGGGAGAGGAAAAGTCTGCAGAAGCAGAGGAACACAGACAGAGAGAGGGTGGATCATTCAGGCTGCAAAACAACACGCCCTAAGGGCTAAAGAATATAGCCTCTGCTAATTATAATCACTAATAAGTAAGTATTAAAACGTTTTTAGGCACTTTCACAGGATGCTTTTAGGAGACAAAAGGAGTGTGAGATTAGTGATAGGATGCTGCAGGGAATGTTATGGTAGCTTAGAGGGCGTTTTGGAGGTGAGAGGATCCCAAGTATTTTCGCTACTCGGACTGTTAATTGCTCCGAATGTATTTCTGCATGTGCTGTGATGAGCTGGGAAAGTACAACAAGATTCCAAGGTCTGTACCATTCTCTTGATACATATCTACTCTTCTGCTCTTATGCCACAAAAAGACTTTGAACAGGACCCCAATTGCATGTCAATATTCAATGTAAACTGTACTTAACGTGGTCTATGTGGTCGCCCTGCAACGAGTGCGTCACAGGAGGGTATTGCATCCCTGACTGAAGATGCAATATTCTCCGTCTTGGTGGTGACATGGTTAATATTCAGAGCTCCATACCTACATGCACCATTAGAATAGAGGGCCAATCAGGTCCTGGTGGGCAGAGTGTAGGAGTAGTGTGTGAGGAGTAAGGTAGGAGAAGGAGTAGTCGAGTATAGTCTGGAAGATGTAACGAAGATGAAGGGGGCTCTGCACAGTGCCGTACATCCCTGAAGTCCATTACCGGCTAGCGCCATTAATCGGTGCCCAGACCGGAACACGGGCATCTTACTAACGGGTCCAATAATACCTGTGCCCAAACACCAACCACCGGATTACTGGTTCCGAAGCGAGCAAGTCGTTCACCGCAGCTCTGCAAACCAGGGTGAAGAACCGCTCCCTAAGGGGGCATCTCACCACCGCTGCCATCCAAGTTGTCTTGCCAGCAGGGACCTACCCCGGGGTACAGGACCTTCTGCAGACCATATCAGTCAGAATCTCCAACTAGAAGTCTCCCTAGTACCTTGACCTGGTAATCTAAGGCAACATCGGCAACCTGTTAGAGAGAATAAAGGGAGGAGGAACACCGCGGAGCTCTGAATCAACACCAGTCATTGCTGGGACACCCCCGGTCCGTTACCCAGGACTGTATATCCTGTAACATCTTACCGGTTGCAGTAAAAGACCCGTTACAGAGAATGCTGGTGTCTGTGATTCCTTCAGAACTGTCTACCTTAACCATCAGTATAATTAAAGCTGCCATACATCCCCAAGTGCAGCTCCTGGCCCCGGGGACTCCCGCTCGTCCAGTGGGGAGCGTCCCATCTTGCTGCCGTACATCCCCCGGAGGCCCAAGCAGCGCTGGTGAAATCACCAGAAATCCCGCAGGTGGCATCACGACAAGAATAGTTAACCCTTATCCGTTCAGCCAACCCCTTATTGATCTGGTCCACCGGGCCCCAGAGCCTCGGGCGTGGAACTGTGACAGGGAGAAGCAACGTCCGAGATGTGAAGACCCGGCTATACTCCATGTTGGATTTCTCCATACCTGCATTAGTAAACATGACTGTTATCCCAGAGACCTGCGTTTGTGGTCATTCCATCTGCTGCAGACGCTGCCTGGGGTTAGATAGCAGGGAATAATCAGCCTGATCCTTACAGCTGCTACCTACCTGTCTGTTGTGTCCAGCATCATTCACCGCCGTTACAGAGCGGCCACAGACTGCTCTTGCCTGGGACAGCATGGAGGGAGAAACAGAGCAGAGGCAGCTTCCTTCTCTGCTTTGTGGAAGGGGCGGGACAGCCGATCTCCTGCTGATTGACAGCTGGCTCCCTGCTTACTGATTACGGGAGCAAGCTGTCAATCAGAGTGACGTCGGCTAAATGCCTGTCAATAGAGGGTTGCAGCTACATTTTTTGGGGGGTTAAATCCCAGATAACCCCTTTAATTGCAGGCACAGTGCTCATAAAGCAATTTTTATGATCATAGCAAGAATTGTGCTTCTGTTGAGTCACATTTATTAAAGGGGTGTTTCCACACTTTAAAGCACTACTCCAGCATTTTTTTTCATCACTGGAGTGGTGTTTTTAAACCAGGTCCCCTGCCCTCTGTCATATACTCACCCTCAAATGGCTTCATCCTTTATTGACATCATTCAGGTCTTGCAGCGCCATCTTGTGACCATAACTTCTGACTGTCTGAAAATCAAAAGTTGCATCACAAGAGCTCAATGCATCTGTATGAGGCCAGAACGAGGCTCAAATTGAAATGTATTGAAAAGTGACCTCTGGCGTGCTCCATGAAACACTGGAGCTACTGGCAGGTCACAAACCACAGAAGAGCAATGGGAGCAACGGTAATATCAGATGGGGATGCTGGAGGGTGAGTATAAAGACAGATCTAAAGCATCACTTCAACAGTGAAATAAAAAACCCGCTAAAGTAGTGTTTTAACCCCTTAACAACCACTGATACATATTAAGACTGCAACCATTATGGTACCTTTACACGCCGCTACCGAAGGTAGCAACAGGTAGGCACCGCACGTGCACGCGCGCGTTTGCAACGGTTGCTAACGATACCTGATACCGCAAATTCACGCCGCCACAAGGTGCTCCACAGAAGGTATTTTCGATCCCTGGAAGTGCCGACGGGTGCCGCAGATTACCTTCTGTGGAGCACCTTCCCTGATTTACACGCCGCTACCACAAGGGAATATGGGCGTAAATATTGTGCGCCGTAAGTACATAGGCGTGACAGAGTTGTGTATTACGCAACGCTCGTACGGTGATTGGATAATGCAATTACATCATGATTGGCCAGCCAGCGCATGGAGGCTGGCTAATACATGACGCTATAGCAAATGTGCAGTGACTGGTCCGATCGTTAAATATGCCGCCCTGTGCAGGGACAGCCAATGGGTACACAGTAGCCCCCACCAATGATTGCAGATGGGGCGTGGTATACATGACACTGTATAAATTAAAAGAGAAAGGAAGCGCACATAGAGTAATACCGCTATTATACAGGTCCCTCAGACCCCAAATGGTTAAACTCACCTGATGTAGTTGTGAGTGTCACAACTACAATAAAAGCACACAGGAGGTCGCTGCAGGCTCCCAGCTGAGAATTGAAGAATCCAGAAAACAGCGATAAAGAGCTGGAATCAATGCGATGCCCTGAGGAAGTGGCTTTGTGCCACGAAACACGTGTAGGCAAAATAAACAGAGTGGATGATTTGCTCTGTTTTTATCCTTGTGGTCAGCGCGGCAATTGATTCCAGCTCTTTATCACTGTTTTCTGGATACATGACACTGTGGCACACCCCAGGGAACTCAAATACCGTACCTGTGCCCCGATTACACGCCGCTACCATAGGGTTTATACCTGCTTGTTTTTCAGCACGGCTGAAAGACAGGTATCCAAAGAGACAGGTGGCAACAACCCGAATTACACACCGCCACTTCGCGGTATTTTGAAGGTAAAAGGTACAATTGTCTCCGACACCTGCCGGTTTCTACCTTTCGGTAGCGGCGTGCCATTAAGGGTCTTTATTCCATCATCGCCGTTTCTAGAATAAGTGTATAGCGCTGCCCCCTCCATGACCGATAACTATACATTACAGCTGACTCTCGTGGGCATCATCAATAACTGGTTTTGGAATGGATCAGAGCCGATTAATCTCATAAATACTGCTGTGAATCACAATAACGTTATCTAAGTATTTAAGAGGGGGTTAAAAGACCCAATTTGATATAATCGGCCCACGATAATCGTTATCACAGATGACGATCATTGCCATGGTATCCTGAGGTCATCTAAGGGCTCCGGAGTATGTTGGTCTGTAAGATCCTGCTATAAGCAGGGCCTAGCAGACACAGTAAGAGTACAATGGGCAGGTCTCATGCACTGCTGTAGACGAGTCTTGTAATGCATGAGAACAGTGATCAAACTAAAAAATATTCATGTCCCACAGTGGCACTACCGGTAATTGAAAAAGTAAAAAAGTGAAAAAAAAATATGTAAAAAAGTAGAAAGAAATATGTAAGGAATAAAACAATGTTCCTCCAGCAGCCATTTTGTTCAAGACCACCATAATTCACTCCATGGAAAGGCCCCGACCTTTTCGCCTAAGGCAGTATCTTAATTAGCATTAGTATCTTAAGGGGGTGTCACACGCGTCAATATCGCCTGCACGATATCGGCTGCACGTGACGTTGCAGCGATATTGACGCGTGTGACATACTGCATCAACCAGCGATAAATCGCTGGTTGATGATCGCCAGGTTTCAGAACCAGCTCTGAAACCTGGCGATTGTCGCCCGGTGGACACGCAGCATCGCTGCGTGTGACACCGGGAGCGAGCGATATTCCAGCTCCCAGCGCCTGTCACAAGCGCTGGGAGCTGGTCTCCAAGGTACACTGCGGGTAACTAGGCAGCGCGCGCTGCCTAGATACCCGACATGTACCTTAGTTACCAGCCTCCTCCGCTCACCGGGTGAGCGGAGGAGGCTGGTAACTAAGGTACACGTCGGGTATCTAGGCAGCGCGCGCTGCCTAGTTACCCGCAGTGTACCTTGGAGACCAGGCTGCTCCCGCTTCCAGCAGGCTGGCAGCGGGAGCAGGACATCGTGGAAACGATATTTAAATCGTTTCCATGATGTCACTGGTCAATTGATCGCTGGTGAGTCTGTCTGTGTGACAGCTCACCAGCGAACAGCCGTCAATGTCGTCAGCGATCAGATCGCTGACGACATTGACGCGTGTGACACCCCCTTTACTTTCCTAGCCAACTGGCCGCACCATGGAGGCTTCAAGATTAATGCAGGGAGATGACACTTTTGTAACTAGAGTCATTATACAAAGGAAGACTCCCCTCTGTGACGCTGTAGAGAAGTGACAAACCTAATTTCCTCAGCCTGGGGATTGAAAGGAAACCCTTTCCCATAGCCCATACAGGCTGGAGATGAAGAATAACTGTTAATATTTTATAACCCATCCCTCCTGTAAATATGTCAAGCATAAATATGGAATCTAAAGATTTAGAGGGTCATCACACTTATTTTTACATAAATGTGCTATGATTGTAAGTAACCTAAACTTGATATTAGCCAGTAGGGTACCAGCAGAGTAGTTATGTGTCATATCATTGCAAAGCTAAAATCATAACTGAAAATGGGAAAGAATTGTCTTTCACCTACGACATTCCCAGGCCACGTTATGGCCGATAATAACTTTTAGATATCTCATGTCCCATTCAGAGGGTGAGAGTTATGAGACAGCTCGGAGGCAGGTGATGGGTGTGAGATGGGAAGGCCTCTTACAGTATAAAAATGTCCCACCTCTTCTCCATCTTGGTGTTCTTCTGAAGAGGCATAATTACATCAAGCCAGAGTATACTCAGGAACCAGGTTGACCCATGCTGCCCTTGTGGTGCCACCAGCATTAAAGTAACTGATCGCAGGTGTCTATAATTCTGTGTGTATCCTGTTTATCTTTTATTTGCAATATCTTAATAATACCTGAACATATATTAGTATCTAGTGTGCCGATAGGGCGATTAAATGTATAAATTTAATCTTGAGTTGTTCTTTTGTCTTGATCACAAACTCTTATGGCCGTGTGCTCATTTAACACTACCTGGGTTGGTTTCTGACCCAATATAAGCTCGAACACGGACCAGATTTATATCAAACGAGAAACTGGTGGCAGCAACTAGTGCTTGGGGTTATTCAGGGCCTCTATCAGTGACGGGGTGGCGGTTACTATATCGGCTTCGGGTCGCGGACAAGAAAGGCATATATCACCCTCACTGAGAGGTGCTTTAATAAACCAGCACTGACAGGGCAGCTGCGGTCCTTCTTTTATCCTAAGGCAGCTCCCTGACTGGCCTGAGGTAGAACTGCCAGGATCGGTGGCCAGTTCATCACAAAATACAAAAAAGTGCACACAAATTATGAAAACCTGTTTCGTTACTAAAACTACAATAAAGTTAAAACAAAATGACTAAAAAAAATACACTTAACTGGTGTTGAATAATTACCTGAACTATAACTGTCATGTTGTTTATTCCCTATGGACAACACCATAAAAAAAATAACAAAGCACGACAAAGATGTCACTTTTTATCATACTGACACACAAACTATTTTTAAAAAAAAGCAGTCAAAGTGATATGTAAAAAAAATGGTATAAATGAAAACAGCAAACTGTACAGTAAAAACAAAATCTAACAGGGCTCATTTGGTAAAAAAAATAAATAAAAGTTAATACTCTCAGAATATAGCGATACAAAAACAAATGAAGTTTTGTAAAATATTGTCTTCAGTGTGTAAAAGTAGCAAAGCATAAAAAAATATTTGTCTGGTATCAATGTAACTATACTGAAAAAGAAAAAAAGGTAAATAATTGTGAGCTCACTACATTGCCATAAAATAGTCCAATGATTTTGAGGTAGGATACACGGATCTGGTGTCTATGATAGTAGCAAGAAAAATTAAGTTTGTGATCCATCACCAAATATATATATATATATAAAAAATGTATTATTAGGAGATACATAGAAAAGTCAGTGATTAAAATGATATAATAATCCATGGCTTGTAATGCCTATGCCTTACGTGTTTCGGACAAGTGTCCTTACTCATAGGCTTAATAATAATAATGCGCCAATCCATTTCAGACAAATTTGTGTTCCAAAATTCAAATAGCGCTCCTTCCCTTCCAAGCCCGGCAGTCTGTCCAAACAAAACCTGGGTAACAAATTTTGGGGTCTAATTTGTCATGCTATCCTTTGTAAAAAAAAAATTGGGCCTAAAACAACATCTCTAAAAAAATATTTTTTCCCATTACATTTTTCATTAGTTCCTGTATAGGTCACCTGAAGGGTTAAAAAATTTCCTGACAGCAGTTTTAAAGTATTTGACATGTGCGCCTTTTAAATGATATCACTATAAATGGTATCACTTTTGGGGAGTTTCCAATATTTACGCCCCTCAAAGTACAAGTAAATCTGAACAGGTCCCTAAAGAAACAGATTTTGTAAATTTCTTTAAAAAATTTGAAATGTATGCTAAACTTTTAACCCTACTAACATCGTCAGGAAATAAAATGATTTAAAAACGATGCAGATGTACGAGTAGAGTTATGGCCCCTTTACACGCAGCTACAGGTAACAGGTTTTCCACAGGTAACTTACTGGTTGCAGTGAAATCATGGAGACATTATTCCATTTGTACACAGCAACAAGATAGAACCATGTCTCCATGATTTCACTGCAGCCAGTAAGTTGCCAGTGGAAAACCTGTTACCTGTAGCTGCGTGTAAAGGTACCATCAGTGAGTGCAAGTTAGTTCAGAAGAGACCGGTTAGAAGGGAGCTGCAGGAATAGTGACAAGCAGCAGATGAAGAAGAGCTGGAGAGCTACAGAACTTCAGAAGTCAAGCTAACAGGGAGGGCACCTCAACCTGGTGACCCAGAAGAGAAAGGGGCCAAGAAAGAGAAGGGTAACCAAATACCCTAGCCCAGTCCAAACCCGGAGTACCGGCTCCGAAGTTGCTCAGCCGGCTAAATCCCTGAACCACAAACCCGGAGTGGTCGATGATTTTTTAGGAGCACGATCCAACCGCCCTGCAATAAGCACGGTCCCCACTTGACTGAGTTGGGTTCTCCTTGGAGAGATAAGGGGATCCCATATATCTCGACGGGCCTGGTCTAACAAGCGAGATCCGTGTGGGGCAGTAAAGCAAGGGACAGAGAGCGTGATAGAGAAGGAACACCAGTGGAGTTTCAGAGGGACACTGCTCATTGCCAGAACCACCTGGTCCACTACTCTGCTAAGAGAACTGCATTACCTTGTATGTCTGCAGAATTCAGGAGTAAAGTACCCGTTCAGAGTGAGCAATGTGTCGGTGATTTCTTTCTACGAATTGTGATTTACCTGCCTTGCTCTACAGTGACTGTGCTGTTGTACTCCGCCATCCATTCCTACTTCCAACACCCCGGGGATCCCGCTCCTCCTGTAGGGAGCTATTCCACCTTGCTGCCACCCATCACCCCGGAGGTTCCCGCAGCGCCAGTGCCATCACCGGGACCTACAGGTGGCGTCATGAACCCATTTCTTTATTTATTTGTATTTTCCCTTCTTCATTGACCACCAGGGCCACAGCCTCAGGCACCGCCGCCACCTGTGACTTCCAGCCTGAGAGCTGAGTCCCCTGGCCTGGGTGAGGCAATGAGCTGTACACTACACCAGTAAAGTCCCCCTGTTCTTAACACAGAGGATTGTGGATAAAAAGTTTCTTGTTTTTACAGCACTTTGCAATGTTCCCGTTTGATAAGGTGTAGACCCCTCACCCCTTTATAAGGATGGTGTATGTTCATCTGATGGCAGCCAGCCTCCTCTGTCTGCCATCTGCGGAGCTCTGCCATTCGTGTACAGCTATGTGGGGCATCCCTGCACCATGACAACACAGCACAGCGCTTCCTCCCGGTGGAGGGACGGCCCTAGTGACAGGCTTGTCCCCGCCTCCCCCGCCGCCGCTCGCCCTGCTGGTGACCCCGCCGCCCCGCTGCATTGTGGGATGGGGGATCAGAGGAGGCGGCCCGGGATCTGATGGCGGCTGATCCCGTGCAGCTGCACTGGAGGCACGTGACCTCATTTACCGGTCCGGTGCCCAGCGCCAGGCACGGGCACCGCGCTGTGGTCATCCGGGAGCTGATGATCCTGTTTGGGGGAGGGAACGAGGGGATAGCGGAGGAGCTGCACGTCTACAACACAGGTGAGAGGCCGCGGGCAGGGAAACTTCTGCCACCATAGTGCCCGCCTGGCATAACCTGACTGCACACTCCAGGCATGGGAACGGGGACTACAGAGATGTGCCAACTACCAGGGTGGTGTGATCGTGTACTGCTGCACCAGTGGAAAACTTTACAACCATGCCCCCTTTCACGGGCATTGTAGGGCAAAGGCAGCTGGGTACTATTCCTAATGATAGCTTCATATGGTGCTGGGCACAGGCAGCTGGGCACTATTCCTAATGATGGCTTCATATGGTGCTGGGCACAGGCAGCTGGGTACTGTTCCTAATGATAGCTTCATATGGCGCTGGGCACAGGCAGCTGGGCACTATTCCTAATGATAGCTTCATATGGTGCTGGGCACAGGCAGCTGGGTACTGTTCCTAATGATAGCTTCATATGGTGCTGGGCGCAGGCAGCTGGGTACTGTTCCTAATGATAGCTTCATATGGCGCTGGGCACAGGCAGCTGGGTACTGTTCCTAATGATAGCTTCATATGGCGCTGGGCACAGGCAGCTGGGTACTGTTCCTAATGATAGCTTCATATGGTGTTGGGCACAGGCAGCTGTGTACTATTCCTAATGATAGCTTCATATGACGCTGGGCACAGGCAGCTGGGTACTATTCCTAATGATAGCTTCATATGGTGCTGGGCACAGGCAGCTGGGTACTGTTCCTAATGATAGCTTCATATGGTGTTGGGCACAGGCAGCTGGGTACTGTTCCTAATGATGGCTTCATATGACCCTGGGCACAGGCAGCTGGGTACTGTTCCTAATGATAGCTTCATATGGCGCTGGGCACAGGCAGCTGGGTACTGTTCCTAATGATAGCTTCATATGGCGCTGGGCACAGGCAGCTGGGTACTGTTCCTAATGATAGCTTCATATGGCGCTGGGCACAGGCAGCTGGGTACTGTTCCTAATGATAGCTTCATATGGCGCTGGGCGCAGGCAGCTGGGTACTGTTCCTAATGATAGCTTCATATGGTGCTGGGCGCAGGCAGCTGGGTACTGTTCCTAATGATAGCTTCATATGGTGCTGGGCGCAGGCAGCTGGGTACTGTTCCTAATGATAGCTTCATATGGTGCTGGGCGCAGGCAGCTGGGTACTGTTCCTAATGATAGCTTCATATGGTGCTGGGCGCAGGCAGCTGGGTACTGTTCCTAATGATGGCTTCTGTGGAGCCCACTGGGACGGGGTACTCGGTGCCGGACCGGGGTACTGCTGGGGGATGTCACGGCGGTCCTGGTCCGGACCGTGTCCCGGGCCCGCACAATAAAATGGGGGTTATTTACAGGGGATTTGTCACTCGTGACGCCACCCACTATATGCGGCCAGTAATGGGGCCGCCGCTGCTGCAGAACCTCCGGGGATGATGGGATAGCAGCATGGATAGAATAGTTCCTGTGGGCAGAACTGGGTTCCCCGGGGCAGTGGTAGTAGTAGTTAAAGTCTGTGAGGATAGTTATTGATGCTGCAGGAGAGTAGGGGTAGCAGTAGAGATGATGAGAGTAGAGGTAATCGCAGTATATGAGGGCAAGTGGGGCTTCAGTATAAGGATCACACACTCACGGTTTCTGTTGTTTTCCAAGTCTTTACTTGCAGATGGTATCACACAATATTGTCCACGGAGTCTGTACCAGGTTGCTCCCACCCTGACCGGGTCCTTGGCTTCCTACTTAAGTACTGTGTGTGGCCCTGCTGCTGCTTGTAGCTGTACTGCTGGCCATGTCTCTGCTCACGGGTACCAATATGCTGGGCAACTTGAGTCCTCTGTGTCACTGACCCCTCCGTGTTGCTTTGCTATGGTGCTGTGAAGATGGTGGACCTTCACTATGCCGGTGTTTACTGTCCTGTCTCAGGCACAGCCTCGGATCCGGTATCTGTCTTAAGCGCCTTCCCGGGGTCAAGTTTTTTGGGGTAACTCTTTATCCCGGGTATGTTCCTCTGTTCCTCTGTCTCCTCTCCTCAGACCTCTCAGGACCTCCACTTCTACTAGACTCTGCACCTGCTCCAGACTAAACTGAACTAACTGTCACTCTTGCTCTGTGATAAACAACTTAGCTCCTCCCACTAGTGCAGGTGCCACCTAAGCTCCTCCCACTTTCTAGTGTAGTGTTGTGTGGGGAGTAAACCTGTGTTGATGTTTCTGTGGCAAATTAACCCTTGGGGTGCCACACTTCATATGGCGCTGGGCACAGGCAGCTGGGTACTATTCCTAATGATGGCTTCATATGGTGCTTGGCACAGGCAGCTGGTTACTGTTCCTAATGATAGCTTCATATGGTGCTGGGCACAGGCAGCTGGGTACTGTTCCTAATGATAGCTTCATATGGTGCTGGGCACAGTCAGCTGGGTACTGTTCCTAATGATAGCTTCATATGGTGCTGGGTACTGTTCCTAATGATGGCTTCATATGGTGCTGGGCATACGCAGCTCGGTACTGTTCCTAATTATAGCTTCATATGGTGCTGGGCATACGCAGCTCGGTACTGTTCCTAATTATAGCTTCATATGGTGCTGGGCACTATTACTAATGATGGCTTCATATGGTGCTGGGCATAGGCAGCTCGGTACTGTTCCTAATTATAGCTTCATATGGTGCTGGGCACTATTACTAATGATGGCTTCATATGGTGCTGGGCATACGCAGCTCGGTACTGTTCCTAATTATAGCTTCATATGGTGCTGGGCACTATTACTAATGATGGCTTCATATGGTGCTGGGCATAGGCAGCTCGGTACTGTTCCTAATTATAGCTTCATATGGTGCTGGGCACTATTACTAATGATGGCTTCATATGGTGCTGGGCACTATTACTAATGATGGCTTCATATGGTGCTGGGCACAGGCATCTGGGTACTATTACTAATGATGGCTTCATATGGGGCTGGGCACATTAGCATCATGGCTTTTGAATGAGTCGGACTGGCAGGGAAGGGGTTTACTCGGAATCTGGATGGCGGGGAAGGGAATCACGGCTGGTCAGTTCCGATTCTGTGCCCTAGGCACTCAATGGCTGATGGGGGTGATGATGGGGAACTTGGGGATAGGGAAACGTGAGGCCACCTGTGGTACCTGGTAACAGGGTTACCAGCGCTGCGGCCGGCCGCTGAGGTGATGGTAATGCAAATTTGTAAGTAAAATGTATATAATAAACAAAGTAGTTATTTTTTTCTTTTCAGTATTATAGTTATAAGGACTAAATTTTATTTTATAAGGAGAATAAATTTTATGATTCTTTTTATAAAAAAATGACTGGTCTACTCTACAAAGTGTACAAAAGTGGAAAGAAGGGGTGTGTATTTACAAATTCACTGAAGGAAAAAGGCACATTTACAGTATGGATATACCTTTTCTGTCCCTAAATCTGTAGGGCTACCTGACAGTGGAGGTATTAACACCCTAATGTTCCGGGTGCCCCCACTCCGCGACGGTTTGCCCTATGATATCCCTAAATAGGTCATCACAATTATAACCAACAATTTATATATAGGGGTATCAAAATCTAAATGATAACGACAGAATTGAATCCGGATCAGGATCAACTTAACTCAGATGTACATGACATTCTATAAGGCGAAACGCGTTAGGCGAGTAAATGATGGAGATTTTCCACTGTTTTAAAGTCGTGACTTTTTATATAGGTTGCACTATCAGATCCCTTAAGGTAAGGATGTCAGAGCAAAAAATTTTTTTGAAAATAAAAAGGAATTTTGTGGCACTGGATTCTACACCTTTTTCTACTGCTACTGGTGGTTGCCAAGCCACCTTCCGGTTTGCCTGGGAGTCCTGGGAATATTAGGTGGTTGGAGCTAATCCTACTCTGATTTTACAGAAAAGGTATATCCATACTGTAAATGTGCTTTTTTTCCTTCAGTGCATTTGTAAATACACACCCTTTGTTTCCACTTTTGTACACTTTGTAGAGTAGACCAGTCATTTTTTATAAAAAGAATCAATAAAATTTATTATTTTAATGTTGTTATCCGGAAGTGGTAGTCCTTATATCTATATAATAGTGATGGTAATGCAGCAGCGATAGTACAGCTCCCACAGGCGGAGCTTTACCTCAGGGCAGCAGGGTAGATGAGAGGAGTCAAGGTCCTTGGCTCCTATGATGCTGCAGAAACCTCACGGGCGATGAATAATTAATGCCAGAGACCAAATTAGCTCAAACAGTTCTTAACTGGTACCAGGTGGCTAAGGTACACGGTACTGTCAGATTCACCAGGGGTTGTAGCTGTGGATTTTGGAGGCTTTTCTCAGAGTCTGTCAGAGATGTCTTTATAATAGCTTTCTTGGTCTCTACTCCCAAAGGCTCTTGGCTTACTGTCCTCCACACTTAAAGGGAACCAACCACCTCGGATGACCTCATACACTGTTAATATGTGCCCTGCAGCCTAGTAACCATTAGCAGCACTGTTTTTGTGTGAAAAGTGGCTGCAGTAGAAGTGAGATAATGAGTTTATACACTTACATGCTGCGTACTTGAGGCGGTCTCCCTGTGGTGCTGGCACTTGTGGGCTGTGCTCATCATGTCTGCTCTCCCTCTCAGCTGCTATAGTGATGTGAGGCTGATTGGTCATAAAGGGGTGGGCTACCGGGATGCCGCGATTAGCCCGCCCTTTATGACGAGTTCAGCCTCACATCACTATAGCAGGCTGAGAGGGGGCGTGCATAAGGGAGGGGGAGAGCAGACATGATGAGCACAGCTCACAAGTGCCAGCACACACAGGAGAGGCCCTCATGTACGCAGGCATGTAAGTGTATAAACTCATTATCTCACTTCTACTGCAGCACTTTTCACACAAAAGCAGTGCTGCAAATGGTTTACTAGCTGCAGGGGCACATACTACCAGTGTATGAGGTCATCCGAGGTGGTTGGTTCCCTTTAAGTCTGGTTGCCAGTCCCCATGTCTGTTACTTTAAGTTTCTATTATCTCTTGGCGTCTTGGACCTAGCTATGGGACTGCGGTTAGGCTTTTGGTGGGTGTCATGGCTTCCTTATGAGGGCCCACAACGTGCTGGTCTGCAGTTTGGGATAAACCTATCAAACTGCCTCGGCTCCTGTTTACCGGTGTTGACATGGACTCTCCAGCCAGCTCCAACCAGTCCTGGAGTGTCCCCCTTCGTTGTCTGGGTCACCTCTCTCCTTAGAGGTGCCCTCCTGTCACGACCGCAGGGTCCCCTGCGTCCGTCCTCTCTGCTCTTCTGTCACTGTCTGACTGACTTGTAATAACTGTCACTCATGTCTTCCTGCTCTTCTAGGCTCCACCCCCTGGGACCTACTGAATACCAGTCCCCTGTGCTAACGTGTCCTGTGAGCGTGTTTTTGTGCAGACTCTGGGTTTTCCTCCTCATCCACAACCACAGATATACTACACCTTCTGTTTGGGGTGCAGTACTTCCTTGTGGCGTCCCGCCTGAGGGGCACCACACCACAGTGAGGGAATAGTGCCAATGTGACTGGAGCCTGTGCCATGTCTCTTGGCTATTCCAGTGGCTTAGCTGATAACTTTTAGGCTACGTTCACACACTGCACATTTTTTAGCGCTTTCTTACGAGCGCTTTTCAAAAATGCGCAGGTGTGTATTGTCTGCCAGCGAAGTGAATGTAAAATTCACCTTGCCGTTCAGACAGTGCGTATTTTCACGCTGCGCCTTTCTGAGAGAAAGCGCCGGCGTAAAAAGAATTGACTTGTCAATTCTTTACGCAGCAGCGCCGGCGCTTTTTCCTATAAGGGCAGGCGCTGCTGCATAAGACGTCACAGAGGGGAGGAAGAATCCTGCTTCCTCCTCCCCTGTTCGACACCTGTGACCACCCATTTGATTTTGCAGTGTATTAATATACACTGCGAAATCAAAGTTAAATAAAGACAAATGTATGAAAAATAATAAAGAATTACGGTAAATGCTTACCTCTCCGAAGGGTGTTTGGTGTCCGGGAGCCAGGAGCCGCCGCTGCAATGGTCCTGCTAGGACCTGTGGTGATGTCAGAGGCGTTCCGGTCAAGTGATTTGTATCACATGACCGCGAGTGGCCAATCAGTGCCAGGAACGCCCTCTGACATCACCACAGGTCATTTTCCACTCAGAATCTGTGGCTGCTCACCGTCCTGGCTCCCGGACACCCGCCATCCACCCGCCGGGAGCTAAGTATCCATGTTTATTATTTTAAAAACCTCTGGCTTTATTTAGATTTCACAGTGTATAATAATACACTGTGAAATCTTTAGGGGCAAGCACAGATGTGACAGAGGGGAGGAGGAAGCAGGATTCTTCCTTCCCCTGCAGCACATAAAAACGTGGTGTGTGAATGCACCCACGTATTTTGTTGCGCCTTTTTGCGCGGCCAAAAATCACGGCAAAAGGCGCAACAAAATACGCAATGTGTGAACGTAGCCTTAGATGTTTTTTGGGTGACAATGCCAGGATCCGCCCTAATCTGCAGAACGGGGCATTTTTTGCCCCCTTTAGAAATTAGTACCCAAGGCTGCTGCCGCTCCATTCATTCTTCTATGGGAGCGCTGTATTTTTCTTTTTCCATAGGAAATGAATGGGCGGAGGCTGAGCAAGCAATATACATAGATGATTGCTGATTCCAATCGCAGTACCCCTTTGATGCTGGTGCCCGTGATAGTGTCACTGTAGAAGGGATGTTGCTTTGTAGTTTCCCAGTAACTAACTGGTTAATATTACGTGCTGCACATTGTGCTCTGTTCACTCTTGCCTTTGAAGTTCCTTTACAGGTGACAGTCATTTTCACTGGTAGAGATAGCACGGCATGCTGATTTGTTTGTTGTTTTTTTCCTCACAGTAAAAAACGGTTTCTTGCAGTCTGTGGGGTCGGTAATGACCCGAGGATATTATCAGCAGTACACAGGGCTGGACAGGACTCGTTACATGAGTCCATTGCTCCTGTATGTGGTTCATGGGGAAGCGAGACTGGGGAGTCAATAAATACAGTAGTATGTGTGCACCCAAAAACTGAGAGCCAACCATGCTACAAAGCCCAAAGGCAGAAGAAAAGGTACAAGGCCCTATGGCGAGACAAGTGCCGTATTGAAGAGTAGCACAGAGGTCACTGAAAGATGATCAGTAGACGAAATCAACCAAACCAAAGAGCAAATATGTCCATAAATATAACTGTTTTACTCAGAAAAAAGGGGGCAGAGGGACTATAATATTTAATATATATATATAATATATATCACACTTAAGTATATGAATATACAGTGCCTACAAGTAGTATTCAACCCCCTGCAGATTTAGCTGGTTGACACATGCGGAAATAACTTGGCATTGTGACATTTGGACTGTAGATCAGCCTGGAAGTGGGAAATGCACTGCAGCCAAAAAGATTTTTTAATTTTTTTTTTTTTTTTTAAAGCGTTAAAAAGTTAATTCAGAGGGTCATTTATTATTCAACCCCTCAAACCACCAGCATTCTGTTTGGTCCCCCTAAAGTATTAAGAAGTAGTTCAGGCACAAAGAACAATGAGCTTCACATGTGTGGATTAATTATCTCTTTTGCCAGCCTTTTCTGACTATTTAAGACCCTCCCCAAACTTGTGAACAGCACTCATACATGGTCAACATGGGAAAGACAAAGGAGCATTCCAAAGCCATCAGAGACAAGATCATGGAGGGTCACAAGGCTGGCAAGGTGTACAAAACCCTTTCCATGGAGTTGGGCCTACCTGTCTCCACTGTTGGGAGCATCATCCGGAAGTGGAAGGCTTATGGAACTACTGTTAGCCTTCCACGGCCTGGACAGCCTTTGAAAGTTTCCTCCCGTGCCAAGGCCAGGCTTGTCTGAAGAGTCAAGGCTAACCCAAGGACAACAAGGAAGGAGCTCCGGGAAGATCTCATGGCAGTGGGGACATTGGTTTCAGTCAATACCATCAGTAACGTACTCCACCGCAATGGTCTCCGTTCCAGACGAGCCTGTAAGGTACCTTTACTTTCAAAGCGTCATGTCAAGGCTCGTCTACAGTTTGCTCATGATCACTTGGAGGACTCTGAGACAGACTGGTTCAAGGTTCTATGGTCTGATGAGACCAAGATCGAGATCTTTGGTGCCAACCACACACGTGACGTTTGGAGACTGAATGGCACTGCATACGACCCCTAGAATACCATCCCTACAGTCAAGCATGGTGGTGGCAGCATCATGCTGTGGGGCTGTTTCTCAGCCAAGGGGCCTGGCCATCTGGTCCGCATCCATGGGAAGATGGATAGCACGGCCTACCTGGAGATTTTGGCCAAGAACCTCCACTCCTCCATCAAGGATCTTAAGATGGGTCGTAATTTCATCTTCCAACAAAACAACGACCCAAAGCACACAGCCAAGAAAACCAAGGCCTGGTTCAAGAGGGAAAAAATCAAGGTGATGGGGTGGCCTAGTCAGTCTCCTGACCTTAACCCAATTGAAAACTTGTGGAAAGAGCTCAAGATTAAAGTCCACATGAGACACCCAAAGAACCTAGATAACTTGGAGAAACTCTGCATGGAGGAGTGGGCCAAGATAACTCCAGAGAGACCTGTGCCGGCCTGATCAGGTCTTATAAAAGACGATTATTAGCTGCAATTGCAAACAAGGGTTATTCCACAAAATATTAAACCTAGGGTTGAATAATAATTGACCCACACTTTTATGTTTAAAATTTATTAAAATTCAAGTGAGCAACATAACTTTTTGGTTTGTAAGATTTATGCTTCTGTTAATAAATCCTACTCTCGTTTGCAGTTTGAAGGCTCTAACTTATTGGCATCTTATCAAACCACCTAAATCTGCAGGGGGTTGAATACTACTTGTAAGCACTGTATGTACCGTATATACTTGTGTATAAGCCGACCCCCCCCCTACTTTTGCCCCCAAAATCTGGGAAAACCTATTGACTCGTGTATAAGCCGAGGGTGGACCCCAGCACAGGTATACAGCCCCCAGCAGTGTGGTATACAGCAGCCTCCCCAGTGGTATATACAGCCCCAGTGGTAGTATCCAGCAGCCCCAGAGGTATATACAGCCCCAGTGGCAGTATCCAGCAGCCCCAGAGGTATATACAGCCCCAGTGGCAGTATCCAGCAGCCCCAGAAGTATATACAGCCCCAGTGGTAGTATCCAGTAGCCTCAGAGGTATATACAGCCCCAGTGGTAGTATACAGTAGCCCCAGAGGTATATACAGCCCCAGTGGTAGTATACAGTAGCCCCAGAGGTATATACAGCTCCAGTGGTAGTATCCAGCAGCCCCAGAAGTATATACAGCAGCCCCAGAGGTATGGCTTATATTGGCAGCCAGCCTACTTACATTCACATACCCATACATACACACATACACATATATACACATACACATACACACCGCTTCCTACCTTGTCCTCCCGTTCTGCAGTGCCTTCCGGTGTCCTCCGTGCTCCGTTCCCGGTCTGCTGGGCCTTGTGGTTCCTCCTGGTTCCTCCTCCTTCGGTTCCATCATGGGGGCTGCCATCTTGCTTCTTCTCTCCGCCCCCGGCTAGTGATGTCAGAGCAGGCCGCGCTGTGATTGGCTAGCACCCGTGACATGTGATCACGGGTGCTAGCCAATCACAGCGCGGCCTGCTCTGACATCACTGGCCGGGGGCGGAGAGAAGAAGCAAGATGGCAGCCCCCATGATGGAACCGAAGGAGGAGGAACCAGGAGGAACCACAAGGCCCAGCAGACCGGGAACGGAGCACGGAAGACACCGGAAGGCACTGCAGAACGGGGGACAAGGTAAGAAATACTGCGCAGCGCCCCCCCCACCCCCCGCACCCTCTCCCACTATAGGATTACCGTATTGACCCGTGTATAAGCCGAGGGGGGGACTTTTCAGCCCATTTTTTGGGCTGAAAAACTCGGCTTATACACGAGTATATACGGTACTTGCCTGCAATAAAAGGCACACCTTTCAATTCTGATGGGTGCTGTGTATCCGATACATAGTAAAACTCTTGTACTGTTGGACACATATAATTGTACCCGATAAAAAGGTTGTTTAGAAATGGTTTCTAGCCATTTTTAAACAATTTTTTTATTTTAGGTATATTTTATTTCAGACAAGTACATATATTCATATAGTTATGAATGAATATATATATATATTATATTAGTTTTATATTCCCTCTGCCCCCTTTTTTCTGAGTAAAACAGTTTTTATTTATGGACGTACTTGCTCTTTTTTTTTTTAGTTGATTTCTTCTACTGATCATCTTGCAGTGAACTCAGAGCTATTCTTCAATACGGCACTTGTCAGCCATAAAGGCTAGTCCCTCTCCTGTTTCTGTCTTTGGGGTTTGTAGCGCAGCACGCTCTCAGAATTTATTTGGTTCCTTTTTTTTTCTTGACAGGGTTTTACAGTGCGTGCCCCGGACCTGCGGCCCCCTTGATTTTCTATTTAAGGGGAGCCTGTCACCAGTTTTGGGGCTTCTAGACACTGGCCATCTCCTTTTATGATTATGTAATTTGGGTTCCTGTAACCCCTTTATATCCACAGACATCCCCCTGTATACCTTGGAAAACAAGTTTTATTCTGTTCCTCGCCATATGGTAATCTCTTGTTTGGGTCATGGGGGTCAGTGCCACCCCGCTCCATGCAAGCACCGTCCCTCTTGACTGTATGGAAGTGGATGACGTCGCTATATCATCCACACCATTTCAAAGTCCCACTCCTGCTCAGTGGCGCCTCACTGTGCCCTATTGATTCCACTGTGCAGGCATGAGACTTCAGGCTTGCATCAGCCGCACAGTGCCCGACATCTTGCGTCAACTCTTTAAATCTAAGCCCACTGCCCCCTGTCATATTCTTGCTTTCCAATAGCTTCATCTTTTATTAGTTTTTATCCTGTCTAGCGGCACCATTTTGTAACTAATTTCTAACTGGATGGACATCAAAACTTACATCACAAGTACCCAAAGTAAGTCTATGAAAGCCAGAACGAGGCCCAATAGAGATGTATTGAGTTGTGACCTCTGGTGAGCTCCAGGAAACACTGAAGCTGCTAACAGTCACAAATCACTGGAGACTGACTGGAGTGACACTGTAAAAAGGTAAAGCCATTGGTTAAACAGAATTACTTCATTACACTCATATCCTCTTTGTCCCACAACCCCAGGCAGTTATTCAACACATTTAACTCTCTCCTTCACCCCCCCCACTGCCCCCCCTACTTCTTGTATCTCTGCAGAAGACTTCGCAACACACTTCACCAACAAGATCGATCAGCTCAGACAAGTCTTTGCTACCCAACCATCACAACCCCTATGTATATCAGACCACTCCCCTCCTCCACTAACCCTCCTCCCCTCCATCACTGAAGGAGAACTTGCACACCGCCCTAACCCACCTCGTCAATCTATTACTAACCTCCGGTACCTTTCTTCCGCTTTTAAACATGCAATAATTACACTTGTCTTGAAGAAGCCATCTCTCGACCTGACCTCCACATTCAGCTACTGCCCCCATATTGATGCTCCCGTTTGCCTACAAACTTCTTGAAAAGCATGTCCACACTGTACTTACCTCTCACCTCTCATCCAACTCTCTCTCTTGACAACCTTCAATCTGGCTTCTGTCCCCACCACTCCACGGAAACTGCCCTGACCAAAATTACTAACGGCCTACTTACCGCCAAAGCTAATGGACACTTCTCCATCCTCCTCCTTCTTGACCTGTCCTCTGCATTCGACACAGTCGACCACTGCCTCCTATTACAGATCCTCTCTTCCATTGGTATCACTGATCTTGCCCTCTCCTGGATCTACTCCTACGTTTTTAACTGCACATCATTTTAGTCTCTCCCAATCCAACACTAACTCCTCACCCCCATCCCTCTCTGTTGGGGTCCCTCAAAGCTCTGTCCTGCGACCCCCTTCTTTTTTCCATTTATACCCTTGGCCTAGGCCCTAGGACAAATCATAAAGTCCCGTGGATTCCAGTACTCTGATGACACTCAGATCTGCCTTTCTGGCCCAGATGTCACCTCTCTGCTGTCCAGAATCCCAGAGTGTCTATCAGCCATATCCTCCTTCTCCTCTCGCTTCCTTAAGCTAAATGTGGAAAAAACTGAACTCCTCATCTTTCACCCGTCTCGCGCACCTCCCTTAATGTGATCTATCTATCACAATAAATTATATCACACTTTGCCATGTACCTGAAGTCCACTGCCTCGGAGTAACCCTTGACTCTGCCTTATCCTTCAGACCACACATTCAAGCTCTCGTCACCTCTTGCCACCTCCAACTCAAAAATATTTCCAGAATCCGTCCCTTCCTCAACCCTCAATCTACTAAACTACTAGTGCATGCCCTCATCATCTCCCATCTCGACTACTGCAACCTCCTCTGTGGCCTCCCTGCTAACACTCTTGTACCTCTCCAATCTGTCCTTAATTCTGCTGCCCGACTAATCCACCTCTCTCCTCGCTCCTCCTCCACTTCTACCCTCTGCAAATCCTTCCACTGGCTCCCAATTCCCTAGCGGATCCAATTCAAACTACTAACACTTGACTTACAAAGCTGCACTCAATCTGTCCCCCCATATATCTGTGAACTAATCTCTTGATATCATCCAACCCGTAATCTTCGATTCTCCCAAGACCTCCTCCTTTCCTCCACACTTGTATGTTCCTCATCTAACCGCCTGCAAGACTTTGTCCAAGCATCCCCCATACTCTGGAATTCTGCACCTCAAAACGTCCGACTGTCCCCTACACTCGGAACCTGAAAACCCATCTCTTCAGAACAGCCTATAGCCTGCAATAACCACAGTGCTAGCTCCACTATCACTGGACCCGGAGCTCTGCCACCACTGGACCTGGCACTCCACCATTGGACCTGGCGCTCCACCTGAGCAGACCCAACCTACTGTTCCCCTTTCCATGGCCCTGTAGAATGTAAGCCCGCAAGGGCAGGGTCCTCTCTCCCTCTGTATCAGTCTGTCACTTTGTTCATTGTATTTTTAACTTGTTTGTATGTCTCCCTTTCTCATGTACAGCACCATGGATTCAATGGTGCTCTATACATTAATAATAATAAGACAGGGGGCAGGGACTTGCAGTTAAAGCACCACTTCAGCGAGGAAATAAATTAAAAAACACTGGAGTGGTGTTTTTAAATAAAAATTCCTTGCCCCTGGTATTATTCTCACTTTCCAGTGGCTTCACCTTTTATCAATGCTGCTCTGGTCCCACAATGCTTATGAATAACTTCTAACTGGCCGGAGGGCGGAAGTTGCGCCCACAAGCTCCCAATACATCTTTGAGAGCCAGAATGAGGCCAGAATGAGGCTTCCATAGAGATGTATTGCTTTATGATCCCCGGCGCGGTCCATGAAAAACAGGAGCTGCCGCCAGGTCACAAATCGGGAGTCTGATCGAAGCGACAATGGTAAAAGGTACAACTGGAGTGGTGCTTTAATTTTAACGGGGACTAATATGGGGAATGGGAAGGGGTTGTCCAAGTAGTGGACAGCTTCTGTGAAGGAATAGATTCGATGGTTTAAAGCGAAACTGTCATTTTCTGTGTGGGCAATTTTCACCGACATTCTCCTGTGCTACAGAGCATCTCACCTATACCTCTATACTATCTCTCTGTACTGCATGACATCTCATCTATACACCTATATTATTTTCCTGCTCTGCAGAGCATCTCACCTATACCTCTATACTATCCCCCAGTACTGCAGAGCATCTCACCTATACCTCTATACTATCTCTCTGTCCTGCAGTCATCTCGCCTATATCTCTATGCTATCCCTTGTCCTGCAGAGCATCTCGCCTATAATCCTATACTATTCTCCTGCCTGCTAGACATCTCATCTATGCTCTCCCTGTACTCATGACATCTCACCTATACCTGTACACTATCCCCCTTCCTCAACACTCTCACCTATACCTATTACTATCCCTCTCCTGCAACATCTCCCTATACCTGTATACTATTGCTCCTCAGGGAAAGCATCTCACCTAATCTTCTCCCCCAGTATGCTCTGACATCTCAGTATACCTCTATAATCCCCCTGTCCCTGCAGACCACCTCTTCCTCACCTGTAATTCTATATATTCTCCTGCCTGCAGAGCATCTCCCCTATAACTTACTATTCCCTGCGCGATATCTCACCTTAAAGCCTGTAGCACTTCCGCCTAACCTGAAGCCACTCTTCGAGTGTTGGTCGAATAACTCCAGTCCAGCCCGCACAGTGGACCAGAGATGCCGCCCCTATTGGATCCTGGGCCCACCGGAGATGACGCCTTAGCCGTCGTTCCCCTGTTCTTTGCAGCCCGTAACTCGGTGTAGTCCATGTGAGTTTCCCCCCCGGCGACGACCGACAGAGCGACGGCGTGGCCGAAATTGTAACCAGCCGCCATGTACTCATAGACTCAATGTATCTCTATAAGTGAACTATGACATTGGTCGGGCGCAGACACACACCAAATCAGCATGGCCTCCTTCGGTCAATTTGAACTCAAAGGTCCCATATGAGCTCCATGATGAGGTATTCTTTTATCCTCTCTGTCCATAAATACATGGGCACCATGCCTCCATACATAATGGAGGAACAATCCTAAGTGTCATAAAATATATGGCACACATTGCTTCTAATTATAATGGAGCACAATTGCGTCTATAAAATGGGAACACATTGGCCATCTTCTATAAGAATAATTCCATGGATTGTAAAGCAAACGCTTACTTCGTGGTTTTGATTCCTGTGGCGCATAGCCTCCCCATACCTCTGCTATCCCTACGCTGCATCTCCCGTAATCGTATATACGTTCGATTTCTGCAGCACCCCATGCAATTCCCCATACGCGGCCATGCGTCCTCCCTACAATGCCCGCTGCAGTCTGCTATACCTGAACTACCCGCCATGAAGCCCCCTTACACCCCGCACTATTCCCGCTGAAGAGGATCCATTAGCTCGCCCCTGTACCCGCACGTGACATGCCCGCAACGGCATAGCTACACCCCTGAACCCTACCAGGAGCCCCAACGTAGTGAGCGAAGACTGACAATCTTCTTCGCTCCACTATACGTAACTATCTCCTGACCAAGCGGGACCAACTGCATCATCCACCTATACCAAACATATTGATGTTACATGAAAGATATCTGAACATATGATTATTATTTTACAACTCTAAAATTTATATACTCTACCTCAGATTCAGAATCCCGATGCAATCGACATCCGGTCTGCAAGAATATAACCTATAATTCTATACTATTCTCTGTCCTGCACAGCATCTCACCTATAACTCTATACTGTTTTTCCTGTGGGCATTTTTCACATATCAGGTGAATATCCCTCACCTGCACCTTCAAATATCAGAGATCTGAAACTTTGATGCTGCAATTGGCAATTGTCTGTGTGGGCAATTTTCCCTGTGGGCATTTTTCTGGTCACCATCTAAAGACCTGCTCACCTTCATGGCCCATCTGGTCAAGATAAGATAAGGGCGTGGGGCTATACTCCCTGCCTAGAGTTTTTGGGGTCTTTCCATGTCCCTCAATAACCTTATCTACCCTACCAATTCTTGACATCATATGGAGCCAATCAACCTAAGCGGACATTATTGGGGAACCGATCATTGTGAAGAATTGAGAATGTAACCAATGACTTTGAAGGGTTACTTATTAACATTTGCCTTAAATACGTTTTATTTGGGTGCCACCCCCAGCAATTTACTGACTTGCAACCCAAATCTGCAGTTTTTAGATTCCTCCATGCACGATATTATGCCTCCACCACGTCACGCTGAAGTAGAATAGGCAAGATTGCCTTTACACCTGATACTAATAACCTGCAGATATGGGGTTAGTCTGCAGTTCAATATCACATGAAGGTCACTGGCAACCATACTGAAAGTGTAGCACCCGGAGAAAATAAAAGTTTTCTCCCAGGAGCCGCCGGCTTTCAGTCATGCAGCCACGCCTGGAGCAATTAGTTATCCCAGCACTGAGAGTAGCCGCTGTAAGCACATCCTAGCACTGACAACCAGCTCAGCCATGTATTCATACAGGGCCCGCTGTCAGTCAGTGTCAGTTTTTTTAATTATTGCTGCTACTCTCAGTGCTGGGAGTGATAACTGTAATAGTTCTAGGCATGACTGAAAGCCGCCGGCTTCTGGGTGCTGCACTTTCAGTATAGTGGTCCGGCACCTTCATAACAATATTAATTAACCCATTAGCTGCAGCTTTATAGCATTATTGGACCCGACAGGTTCCCTTTAATCAATTTGTGATGCTGGGTCCAGTTTTCTTCTTCTCATCCACTGCCTAGTAAGCAGCGTGAGACCAATCAGGTGCAGGTGAGTTGAATAGTCCTCTATTCATACTCAATCACCTTCTTTTTGGTCCTTTTCATCTTTTCTCTTTTTTTTCATGCCCATCTTGTGCACCTCTTCTTCTTATTTACAGTACACCATTATGGTTTTAATGAACTTGTTATGGAATATTATTTTGTAATTATTATGTGACTTCTCAGGATTTTCTGTGCCGATATACTACATTTGTAGGGCACATGTTAAATGTTAATTTCTTTTTACCTGCTTTTTATTTATCAAAATAAACAATTAAAAATTGACAGTTAAAATATCAGACACCCCATTATGGTCAATGGGGTGCATCTAACACTACCTGTTTCTTTTGCTTCTTTACAGCTACAAATCAATGGTTCCTCCCAGCTGTGAGAGGTGATATACCGCCAGGTTGTGCTGCTCATGGACTTGTTGTGATGGGACAAGAGTTCTGGTTTTTGGAGGAATGGTGGAATATGGACGATACAACAATGACTTATATGAGTTGCAGGTATGATCTAGCTCTTTGAGGTCTCCTATAATGCATAAATTAGGGGCCCCATACACCATACGGTAGCTGTCAGCCGATTGCTTGTCCTTCAGCTGTCTCCCCCCCTCACTATCCCCAGGACCACTTGCTTGTTCTGCCGAGCTCTAGAAAGCTGCTCTTGGATCACCAAGAACAAAAGGATCAACAGTCCAAAATCAGACATGCTTGTCTCCCCTGCAATACACAAAAGATAAAAGCGCTCCCATAGGGAGAACCTGGCGGTCTAGTGGGGCAAATTAAAGGGTGAATGAGGGGTCGACTCTCACCTGTGATGGTTGTGCGCTTCCACACAACTTCAGTGTAGCGTATGGCTCAAAGGACCTCCGGGCACCACTCTGACACAGCTAGTGCCGGCTTCCTGACCAGCTCTTGGCTTGCTTTGATTTGATGGAACACAGTCACGTGACTCACGAGTCACTGGTCACAGGGTCTGACATCACCACAGGTCCTATCAGACCAGGGATGCTTGGCTAGAATTATCCTTGCCTCTGTGCAGCTCTAGTAACAACACACCCAGAAGGGTGGTTGTGCAGAATTAAGGAAAGAAAGGGTTACTGGCTAAGAGCCCTGGGGGGCCAAATATGGAGAATACTTATGGGTTAACACGTTTATATACCACAACGCGTTTCCACAATGGATTGTTGTCTTCCTCAGCTGGATTTTCATTAAATGGTGAGAATGGACACATTAAATAGTATCACAAGCAAATCAGGAGTTAATGATGTCCATCCCATACGTGTATGGAAGCACTCAGTGGAAATCATTGATAAAAACAAGTGGCATATAAAACATACAATAATCACATATATCACGTACATTAAAAATAAACTAACACAAGAAGCATAATTCTGAATAAAACCATAAAAGTGTGCTATAAAATGTGTGTAAACCACCACATATATTAATAGGCATGCACATTCCAAGAACAGAGCCAAACTTTTCACTTATACCCATGCTCAAACAATGCACATAGATCCAGTTCACATCTGCGCCTGGTAGCGCAGCCAGCGCGCCGTTGCACAAATGAAGCGCACCACACCAAATGCTCCCACCAACCCCGCACAGGCGAGCGCAGGTAGACAGAACCCAGAAGCGCGAAAGCGGCCGCGCCACAGCGCACGCGCCAGACGGGACGCACTGGAAACGGGTCATGCAATGCCTCCGGTGCTTCCTGACCAGCGCACACTCCACGACACAGCTGCCCCCACACCCACGTCCCCAAGCCCCACCCATATCTGCCCACACAAGGCAACGGGGGTGCCAGCGCGTCGTGCCCGGTCACACCCGCGCCAGTGCAAAGCCATGAAACGCACCGGAGCGTAGATGCAAAAGGGCCCATACAGTAATTCCATTGCATGACATGTTTCTGGTGCGTCCGGACTGGTGCGTGCGCTGTGGCGCGGCCGCTTGCGCTTCTGGGTTCCGTCTGCCTGCGCTCGCCCGTCCAGGGTGGTGGGGGTGTTTGGCGCAGTGCGCTTCATATGCGCACCGATGCATTGGCTGCGCTTGTGCTGCCGTCTGCGCCGGGGCGCGGATGTGAACTGGACCTATGTGCATTGTTTGAGCATGGGTATAAGTGAAAAGCTTGGTTCTGTTCTTGGAATATGCATGCCTATTAATATATGTGGTGGTTTACACACACATACATTTTATAGCACACTTTTATGATTTTATAGAGACTTATGCTTCTTGTGTTAGTTTATTTTTAATGTACGTGATATATGTGATTATTGTATGTTTCATATACGGGTCATTCCATGTCAAGTGATCCAAAAATGAATATTTTTTTTCCCTGACGTCCTCAGATTTTTTACATTTTTTTTCTATATGAAGAACAACTTTATTTACCGTATATACTCGTGTATAAGCCGACCCGTGTATAAGCCGACCCCCCTACTTTTGCCCCAAAAATCTGGAAAAACCTATTGACTCGTGTATAAGCCGAGGGTGGATCCCAGCACAGGTATACAGCCCCCAGCAGTGTGGTATACAGCCCTCCCCCCAGTGGTATACAGGCCTCCCCAGTGGTAGTATACAGCATCCCCAGCAGCCCCAGTGGTAGTATATAGCATCCCCAGCAGCCCCAGTGGTAGTATATAGCAGCCCCAGTGGTAGTATATAGCAGCCCCAGTGGTAGTATATAGCAGCCCCAGTGGTAGTATATAGGAGCCCCAGTGGTAGTATATAGGAGCCCCAGTGGTAGTATATAGGAGCCCCAGTGGTAGTATATAGGAGCCCCAGTGGTAGTATATAGGAGCCCCAGCAGCCCCAGTGGTAGTATATAGGAGCCCCAGCAGCCCCAGCAGCCCAGTGGTAGTATACAGCAGCCCCAGTGGTAGTATATAGGAGCCCCAGCAGCCCTAGTGGTAGTATACAGCAGCCCCAGCAGCCCTAGTGGTAGTATACAGCAGCCCCAGTGGTAGTATATAGGAGCCCCAGCAGCCCCAGTGGTAGTATATAGCAGCCCCAGTGGTAGTATATAGGAGCCCCAGCAGCCCCAGTGGTAGTATATAGGGGCCCCAGTGGTAGTATATAGGAGCCCCAGTGGTAGTATATAGGAGCCCCAGTGGTAGTATATAGGAGCCCCAGCAGCCCCAGTGGTAGTATATAGGAGCCCCAGTGGTAGTATATAGGAGCCCCAGTGGTAGTATATAGGAGCCCCAGTGGTAGTATATAGGAGCCCCCAGTGGTAGTATATAGGAGCCCCGGCAGCCCCAGTGGTAGTATATAGGAGCCCCAGCAGCCCCAGTGGTAGTATATAGGAGCCCCAGCAGCCCAGTGGTAGTATACAGCCGCCCCAGTGGTAGTATACAGCAGCCCCAGTGGTAGTATACAGCAGCCCCAGTGGTAGTATACAGGAGCCCCAGCAGCCCCAGTGGTAGTATACAGCAGCCCCAGTGGTAGTATACAGCAGCCCCAGTGGTAGTATATAGGAGCCCCAGAAGCCCCAGTGGTAGTATATAGGAGCCCCAGTGGTAGTATATAGGAGCCCCAGCAGCCCCAGTGGTAGTATATAGGAGCCCCAGCAGCCCCAGTGGTAGTATATAGGAGCCCCAGAAGCCCCAGTGGTAGTATATAGGAGCCCCAGTGGTAGTATATAGGAGCCCCAGCAGCCCCAGTGGTAGTATATAGGAGCCCCAGCAGCCCCAGTGGTAGTATATAGGAGCCCCGGCAGCCCCAGTGGTAGTATATAGGAGCCCCGGCAGCCCCAGTGGTAGTATATAGGAGCCCCGGCAGCCCCAGTGGTAGTATATAGGAGCCCCGGCAGCCCCAGTGGTAGTATACAGCAGTCCCGGCAGCCCCAGTGGTAGTATACAGCAGCCCCAGTAATCCAGGGCCCCCCCAGCCTTGCTCCGGTCACCTGTAAAGTAAAATATACTTATCACTGTCCCTCTGCCGTCTGCGCCCGCATCTGCCGACATCCCGATCCTCCATCTTCATGCGTCTTCTTCCGACTTCCTGTGTTCGGCTCCGGCAATGACGTCATTACCTGTGATGAACAGAGAAAACCGGAAGAAGACGCATGGAGATGGAGGATCGCATGTCGGCAGATGCGGGCGCAGACGGCAGCGGGACAGTGATAAGTATATTTTACTTTACAGGTGACCGGAGCAAGGCTGGGGGGGCCCTGGATTACTGGGGCTGCTGTATACTCATAGGGACCGTCACTGACTCGCGTATAAGCCGAGGGGGGTACTTTTCAGCCCAATTTTTGGGCTGAAAAACTCGGCTTATACGCGAGTATATACGGTAATTACAAAAAAAAAAGTTTTGAATTTTTTTCTTCATTAGTTAATTTTTTACAGATTTTTAAAGTTTTAAAAAAGTGTGAATTTTGGCCTGGTATGGCTTTACATTTTCTATCATATCTCGGGCTAGAAATAAGATAGAGAAACAAAATAAACACCAATCTACTCAGAACGGTGCAGGCTTTCACCAGATATGTCACAAGAGGATCTTTGTTAATATTTTACCCATGTGATCGCAAGCGCAAAACTTTAAAACGCATTTCCGAAAAATCAGCGCGCTTTAAATATTTCAAATACTGCCCATGTGTCTGCTAAGCTCTTAGCCACATCTGTACCAAATTTCAAGTTGGGGTCTTGATGGGATCATATTTTAACATATTTTACTATTAATAGCGTCAATGGGTCATTCCATATCAAGTGATCTAAATATGAATATTTTTTTTTACCTGACGTCTTTAGATTTTTTTTTTTTTTCCTTTATGAAGTACTACTTTAGTTAATTACAAATTAAAAGTTTAGAATTTTTTTTTCTTCATCAGTTAATTTTTTACAGATTTTTAAAGTTTAAAAAAGGGTGAATTTTGGCCTGGTATGACTTTACATTTTTTTTATCTCAGGCTAGAAATAAGATAATGAAGTGGGAGAGGCATCATTTTACTCAGAACGGTAACAGCTTTCATTTGAGATGTTACAAGACTATGTTTCTTTATATCAAATTCAAACTATTGACGGGCAATTGTGAAAAAATGACTGATTGTGTTCTTGGTGATTTTTGAATTGACACTATAATAGTTAAATATTTTAAAATATGATCCCATCACGATCCCAACTTGAAATTTGGTACAGATGTGGCTAAGAGCATAAAAGACACATGGGCAGTTTTGGAAAATTTTTATTAAAACGTTTTTTCGGAAATGCGTTTCAAAATGTTGCGTTTGCGTTCGCATGGGTAAAAAATTAAAATTAACAAATATACTCTTGTGACATATCTGGTGAAAGCCTGGACAGTTCTGAGTAGAATGGTGTTTATTTTGTTTCTCTATCTTATTTCTAGCCCAAGATAAAAAAAATGTAAAGTCATACCAGGCCAAAATTCACCCTTTTTTTAAACTTTAAAAATCTGTAAAAAATTAACTGATGAAGAAAAAAATTCTAAACTTTTAATTTGTAATTAACTAAAGTAGTACTTCATAAAGGAAAAAAAAAAAAAAAAAAAATCTAAAGACGTCAGGTAAAAAAAAATATTCATATTTAGATCACTTGATATGGAATGACCCATTGACGCTATTAATAGTAAAATATGTTAAAATATGATCCCATCAAGACCCCAACTTGAAATTTGGTACAGATGTGGCTAAGAGCAAAGCAGACACATGGGCAGTTTTTGAAATATTTAAAGTGCGCCGATTTTTCGGAAATGCGTTTTAAAGTTTTGCGCTTGCGATCACATGGGTAAAATATTAACAAAGATCCTCTTGTGACATATCTGATGAAAGCCTGTATAGTTTTGAGTAGAATGGTGTTTATTTTGTCTCTCTATCTTATTCCTAGCCTGAGTTATGAGGAGAAACGTAAAGGCAGGCAACAGCGAAATTCACACTTTTCCCGAACTTTGAAAATCATTTTTCAAAAAAATAAATTTTTAAAAAAAATTTTCTCTTCACATTTTGCATTGTCTGACATGCTATTATCAAATAACAAAATCTCAAAAGAATTAAAAATCTAGAGGTAATAATCATTGGTTCACTTGACATGGAATGACCCATACCACTTGTTTTTATCAATGATTTCCACTGAGTGCTTCCATACCTCTGGATATATGGGATGGACGGGGTTAATAGAGTGACATCATTAATTGTTAACTCCTGATTGGCTTGTGATTGGAAGGAACAGGACCCGATGAAGCGGTACAGCCCCGCGAAACGGCAGCCGTCGTCCGCTGATCCTCACTCCTTCTCCCCGCTGACTCTATCATCTCCATATGACGATTGAATAAAGGATCATTGAATTATGCCGCCCAGCTTCTTCTTCTAAGTCAATAGACTTGTGTCTTGCATCTGGAAGGCGAGCAAACATGTCACCGAGGGGCCTATGCTTACTGCAGCAGTTAGCAATTACCTGAGTTGCTCCAGCGGAAGGTGCCCGATACCTCTACATAACAATTATTTAATGTGTCCATTCTCGCCATTTAATGAAAATCCAGTTGAGGAAGACAATAATCTGTTGTGGAAACGCGTTGTGGTAAATGTGTAAACCCATAAGTATTCTCCTTATTTGTGCCCCCCAGTGCTCTTAGCCTGTAACCCTTTCTTTCCTTAATGCTTGTCTCCCCAGACATTATCCACCGGGGCACGGTTGGGGGGGGCCCACATATTTACTTTGGTCTCGCTATAAAATCAATTAATTATTTTAAGAGGCTTTGGGTGCTCATAAAAAAAAAACAAGCAGCTGAAAACTCACTCAAATGCATAAATACTATTCCAATTCACTTCTATAGTAAAACCACTTTGTTGTTCACATATTCAGTCTTTTGATCGTTTTTTTTTCTTCTAAGCGTTTTAAAAAGTGCCTGGTTGGAAAAAAATAAGTACATGTGACTCCTTTGACCAGGATCCTGATAAACTCTGCTCAAAACTATGCAGTGTCCAAAGAGTAGGCGGAAAAGTAAAAACTAAATGAACAAGAAAACCGGTTTTCAAAACCACTTCCGGAAATGATAAACTCCTCCAGAAAGTCTCATGGTGGGTTTACACACACCAATTTATCTGTTCAATATCTGAACCAATCTCTGGTTGCAGTGAAATCATGGATACATTGCTCCATGTTGTACACAGCCACAAAATGGAGCAATGTATCCATGATTTCACTGCAACCAGAGATTGGTTCAGATATTGAACAGATAAATTGGTGTGTGTAAACCCACCATCAGAGTTGGTCCTGAAGCCGTTACCACTAGAAAAAAGCTGTATCCTTCAAAATGAAGTGATTGTTTAGAAGTCGACCACTTTCTCATGTTAGTGTAGCTTTCCTAACAAAGGGTCTTTTTGTGGAGGAGCCTGTGACCCACACCAGTCTATCAGCCTCTTCCAATTGTAAAACACTTAAAGTGAACCTGTCACCAAGTTTTTCCCATATAAAGTGCGGCCACCACCAGTAAGCACTTTACATAGAGCATTCTGGAATGCTGTAAATAAGTCCCCAGGCTGATCTGTATGGTGTAGAAAAGACCTTTATTATACTCTCCTATAGGGCAGTCGAGTCTGATGGGCTTCGCTGGTCTTGATCCAGCATCTCCTCTTTACTTGAGTCGTGTGGATGGCGCGTCCTACATTATTCACACACTGTCCTCCATCGTGCTCAATAGCAGGTGCATTTCAGTCAGCTGCGCTGAGGGCAGAGCAAAGAATTGTAGTGTGCATACATGGGCGCGCTTTGACCTTTTCATGTGCATTACAATACTTTACTCTGGACTTGGCAAGGCAGAGAGAAGTACGCATGCACACGAGCGCGATGGAGGAGAGTATGTGGGTGACCTAGAACGCGTCATTCACATGAAGTGGGAAGAGAGGAGGCGCCGCAGGATCAAGACCAGCAACGGCCAACGGACAGGACCTCCCCATAGGAAAGTATAATAATATAATTTATTCTACAGATAGGCTAGGGGATATATGCAGGATTCTAGAATTCTGTATGGAAAGTTTACATGTGGTGGCCACACTTTACCTGGGGGAAAAAACCTGGTGACATGTTTGCTTTAGCTTGGGAAAGGTGCTTTTCCATTCGACTGATGATCATGTCGGGTCACCTGCTCCTCCTCCAGTGTGGAAGGTAGTTAGAAGTTAAAGTGGGAAATATCTGTGTTTATTAAACCCGACATTGTTACCCATTGTAAGCTAATGGATCAGCCATTGGGAAAAATGAGAAGTTGCACTGTGATTGGTTACAAGCGGCAAGAAGGTCTGTTAACTTAGTTAAACTTGACATAAATGAGGACCAAATATTACATTTTCCCTCATAACTGGCTGTAACATACATAATGACATACACCGTTCCAGCCAGCATATAAAAGACAGTTACTACCGTAGTTCTGTTTGTAACCACTGTACAATAGACAAATAAAACCATGCCATAGATGTTTGAAGGGCTTTTCCAGGCTACATAACCTACGTCTCAAGAATAAAAAACTATATTAGCCTTTTCATAATGTTCACTGTATAGATACTTATTCCCCAATGATTCCTGCTTACTTCTATAATTCGTTTTCTGGCAATGGCAGAGACTATGAGAAGGTCGATGTAGAAAGCAGCAGTTGATGTTTTGTTAGGTGATGTGTGGTTGTGTTGACCTACTCCTTTGATGCCTTGTCAGTTTACTTTACCTGTAGGCAAGACTACAATGTTTACTGTGGGTGGATTACTCATACAAGGTAATGCCAGTTTTGCAGCCATGATCGAAAGTGTTGCCACCCTTGAAATTGTTCCAGAAAATGAAGTATTTCTCCCAGAAAATGAATGGAATTACCGTATATACTCGTGTATAAGCCGAGTTTTTCAGCCCAAAATTTGGGCTGAAAAGTCTCCCCCCTCGGCTTATACACGATTCAATACGGGTGGGGGCTGTGTCCTGGGCTGTGGAGGCTTCAGGAGGCGGGGGGGGGGGGGGCTGCTGTATGAGCGGCCCCGTCACGTGGGGCCGCTCATTAAATATGCACTGCTTCCCCCTGTCAATCAGCGGCAGGGGGAAACAGTGCATAACTAAATAAATCCCCTACAAGTGCTGGCACTTGCCCCCCCTTGTAAGTTTCCCCCCCCATCCCGATGGTTATATTACCATTCCGGACTTCTGATCCGCGCCGCTCCTCGGTGCTCCTCGCTGCTCCGTCCGTCTGCTACATCCGGATTTCCGGCCGTCGCAGGCATGTGACGTCATCGCGCGACGGCCGGGGATCCCGGATGTAGAGACGGACGGACGGAGCAGCGAGGAGCACCGAGGAGCGGCGCGGATCAGAAGTCCGGAATGGTAAGAGAAGCGGGGGGGCCCTTGCAAGGGGGGGCGAGTGCCAGCATTTGGGGGCTGCTGGGGACCCCCAGGGGGCTGCTGGGGACCCACAGGGGGCTGCTGTGTACCCCCAGGGGGCTGCTGGGTACCTCCTGGGGGCTGCTATATGTACCCCTGGGGGCTGCTATATGTACCCCTGGGGGCCTGCTGTATACCACTGGGGCTGCTGTATACTACCACTGGGGCTGCTGTATACTACCACTGGGGCTGCTGTATACTACCACTGGGGAGGCCTGTATACCACTGGGGGGGCCTGTATACCTGTGCTGGGGTCCACCCTCGGCTTATACACGAGTCAATAGGTTTTTCCAGATTTTTGGGGCAAAAGTAGGGGGGTCGGCTTATACACGGGTCGGCTTATACACGAGTATATACGGTACACGTTTTGTTATACATGTTTAAATCTTGTTGGTGTGTATTGGAACAACACAAGAAACACAGAGGGGAAAAAGACAAATTAGAAATAATTTCACAGAAAACTCAAAAATATTGTCCGGACAAAATTGTTGGTGCCCTCAAATTAATATTTGGTTGCACACCCTTTGGAATAAAAAAACTACAATCAATCTTTTCCTATAACCATCAACAAGCTTCTTACACCTCTTCTGGAATTTTGTACCACTCTTTCATTGCAACTTGCTCCTAGTCTCATTTGAAGGGTGGCATCTCCCAACAGCAATTTTAAGATCTCTCCACAAGAGTTCAACAGGATCTAGATCTGGACTCATTGCTGGCCACTTCAGAACTCTGCAGTGTTTTGGTTCAATCCTTTTCTTTTCGTCTTGAACTATGTTTGTGGTCATTGTCCTGCTAGAAGATCCATGATCTAGGATGCAAACGCAGCTTTTATGACACTGGACACATTGCAATGCAAAATCCTTTTGTAATCTTCATGTTTCATGATGCTTTGCACACCGTCAAGACACCGAGAGTCAGGGACGGCAAAAGAACCCCAAGACCTCTTTGAACCTTCACCATATTTGATTTTTGGTATTGTTCTTTTCTTTGCAGGCTTCATTCCACTTTCAGTAAACAGTAGAATGATGTGCTTTAACAAAAAGCTCTGTCTTAGTCTCATCTATCCACAAGGCACTTTCCCAGAAGGATTTTAGCTTGCTTACATTCTGTCAATCTGCAGTCTAGCTTTTTTTGTCTCCACCAGCAGTGTGGTCCTTCTGGTTCTTCTGCGATAGCATTTCATTCAAATGTAGACAGCTAGTTGCTGTAGACATTGATACACCCTGGGCCTGCAGGACAGCTTGAATTTCTTTGGAGCTAGATTTTGGCGGTTTATCCACCATCTGGACTATCCAGCATTGCAACCTTTTTAGAAATTTTTCTTTGCTGTCCAGGGAGATTAGCTACAGTGCCATTGGTTGTAAACTTCTTGATGTCGTACACCGTGAACAAATGAACATCAAGATCTCTGGAGGTTAACTTGCAATCTACAGATTTGTGATATTTATCAACATTTTAGTTCTCACGTCCTTAGACAGTTCTCTTTTCTACTTTCTATTCTCTATGCTTAGTGTGGCACATACAGACACACACAATGCAAAGACTGAGTCAACTTAACCCTTTTTTTGTTCATTTCCTTTGTGTGCATTGGAATAACACATCTGTATTAAAAAAAGTGTAATTGCCAGTGGTGTAACTATCGCGGTCGCAGCAGTTGTGTCTGAGACCGGGCCCACACCTGTAGGGGGTCGTGTGTCAGAGGAAAGGAGGTGAAGTGAGGGAAGCTTCCTGCGGCTGATCCCGCCCCTCCTCTCCTCTCATCTGCTGCCCCGGCCTGCAATGTGCGGCCCGACAGACGCAAAGACGCAGGTAGTAGCACTCTCACCCCACACCCCTGCTCCTCCTCTTCAGCTCGCAGCACCCCCCACCCCCCTCTCCTCACATAGGACTTGAGGAATGAATATACTCCCAAGAGGGGCTCCGGTCTAAATGCCGCACAAGGGCCCGCCAGGCTCAAGTTACGCCACTGGTAATTGCAATACATTTCTGGGAGAAACTTCATTTTCTGCAACAATTTCAAGGATGCCAACATTTTCAACCATGACTATATATAGCTATAGCAAGAGAACATTCACACACCCTCATATTTACTTATGACACAGTTAGTTTATTAGTTTATAGTCTAGCATTTGGTTTGTGGTCTAATACACACCGGAAAATGCACCCATTCTTTTCTGTCTTTTATACCAGGGGTGGGAAACCTATTTCCTAATAAACAATTCATCTTGAAAAAGTTATGCTAATGTGCATTTCCAGAGTAAGGGTATGTGCCCACAGGACGTTTTTTGAGCAGTCATGAACGCAGGAAAACCTGAGGATCCTAGAGTACTTGACAGGAGAAGTGCTATGATCTTGTCTGCGTTTTTTACTTCGTTTTTTGCGCGTTTTATGTGCGTTTTTCCTGCGTTTTTGATGCTGCGTTTTTCCTGCGTTTTTCCAATTACTGTATATACTCGTGTATAAGCCGACCCGTGTATAAGCCGACCCCCCTACTTTTGCCCCAAAAATCTGGAAAAACCTATTGACTCGTGTATAAGCCGAGGGTGGACCCCAGCACAGGTATACAGCCCCCAGCAGTGTGGTATACAGGTCCCCCCCCAGTGGTATACAGGCCTCCCCAGTGGTAGTATACAGCAGCCCCAATGGTAGTATATAGCATCCCCAGCAGCCCCAGTGGTAGTATACAGCAGCTGCAGTGGTAGTATACAGCAGCTGCAGTGGTAGTATATAGCAGCCCCAGTGGTAGTATATAGCAGCCCCAGCAGTAGTATACAGCAGCCCCAGTGGTAGTATACAGCAGCCCCAGTGGTAGTATATAGCAGCCCCAGTGGTAGTATATAGCACCCCCAGTGGTAGTATATAGCAGCCCCAGTGGTAGTATATAGCAGCCCCAGTGGTAGTATACAGCAGCCCCAGTGGTAGTATACAGGAGCCCCAGCAGCCCCAGTGGTAGTATACAGGAGCCCCAGCAGCCCCAGTGGTATATACAGCAGCCCCAGTGGTATATACAGCAGCCCCAGTGGTATACAGGCCTCAGCAGTATATACAGCAGCCCCCAGGGGTTATACAGCACCCCCCAGGGTTATACAGCACCCCCCAGGGGTTATACAGCGGCCCCCAGGGGGTACCCAGCAGCCCCCAGGGGGTACCCAGCAGCCCCCTGGGGGTACCAACATACCCCTGGGGGTACCAACAGCCCCCAGGGGGTACCCAGCAGCCCCCTGGGGGTACCAACATCCCCCTGGGGGTACCAACAGCCCCCAGGGGGTACCCAGCAGCCCCCAGGGGGTGCCAACAGCCCCCTGGGGGTGCCAACAGCCCCCAGGGGGTACCCAGCAGCACCCTGGGGGTACCAACATCCCCCTGGGGGTACCCAGCAGCCCCCTGGGGGTACCCAGCAGCCCCCAGGGGGTACCCAGCAGCCCCCTGGGGTACCAACATACCCCTGGGGGTACCAACAGCCCCCAGGGGGTACCCAGCAGCCCCCTGGGGTACCAACATCCCCCTGGGGGTACCAACAGCCCCCAGGGGGTACCCAGCAGCCCCCAGGGGGTGCCAACAGCCCCCTGGGGGTGCCAACAGCCCCCAGGGGGTACCCAGCAGCACCCTGGGGGTACCAACATCCCCCTGGGGGTACCCAGCAGCCCCCTGGGGGTACCCAGCAGCCCCCAGGGGGTACCCAGCAGCCCCCAGGGGGTACCCAGCAGCCCCCTGGGGGTACCAACAGCCCCCAGAGGGTACCCAGCAGCCCCCTGGGGTACCAACAGCCCCCAGGGGGTACCAACAGCCCCCACAAGCTGGCACTGTCCCCCCTTGTAAGTGCCCCCCCCCGGTGCTTATACATTACCATCCCGGTGTTCTGATCGGCGCCGCTCCTCCGTGCTGCGTCTTCATCCTCCCGCGCTGGCTGCATCCGGGTTCTGAGTTCTCCAGCGGTCGCGCGATGACGTCACATCGCTGCGACAGCCGGAGATCACGGATGGAGCCAGCGCGGGAGGATGAAGAAGCACCGAGGAGCGGCGCCGATCAGAACACCGGGATGGTAATGTATAAGCAGCGGGGGGGGGCCCTTACAAGGGGGGACAGTGCCAGCTTTTGGGGGGGCCATATGCACTGCTTCCCCCTGCCGCTGATTGACAGGGCGATGCAGTGCATATTTAATGAGCGGCCCCACGTGACGGGGCCGCTCATACAGCAGCCCCCCCCGCCTCCACAGCCCCCACCACACAGCCCCCACCACACGGGTCTACCGTATAGACCCGTGTATAAGCCGAGGGGGGGACTTTTCAGCCCAAATTTTGGGCTGAAAAACTCGGCTTATACACGAGTATATACGGTAACTGCACCAAAAACGCAGGAATAATTGACATGTCAATTCTTTGCTATTCGCACCAAAAACGCAGGTATTTGACAGTTCTTGACACTTGCAAAACCAATGTGTGGGCACAGCGTTTCTGTAAAACACATTGGTTTTGCTGGGAAGCCCAACCGCAGGAACAAATTAGCATATATTACCATAAAACCAATGGTTTTCTGCAAGCGGAAACCGCAGCAAAACCGCAGCAAAAATGCCCTGTGGGCACATACCCTAAGAGGTATAAATATTAAACAATAATGGCAAAGATTAGGGGTTCAGCTGAGTACACAATATTAAAATAAACGTATACAAAAATCGCAACTCCACTCGATATAACACTGTAGCCAGTTTGCTTTTAATAATACCCCCAAGCACTCAAAGGGTAGTTGATGAATATTATAATGTGTTTATCAAAATTCAGTCAAGGGTTCCTGCTGGTAATCCGATAGTGATATAAATAGTCCTCTAAGTTCTGTGTGCTCGGTAGGTCTATCCCTCCATAACAAAAACCCAGATGCCACCGTTCCTAGCATGATGCCGTGCCTGGGATGCCTCGGCCGATTGGTGTTCCCAGGTGAGCGGCAAGACACAGGATGCAGGGCTCAGCGGTGATGTCACACTTGGGAAGCAAGAACCAACTAGTTTCGGAGCCACTCGGGCACCTTCTTCAGGAAGGTTTCCTTCTGCTTCCCTTGCACCTACATATAGCTAACGTGGGACATGGGTTTAAAGTGAACCTGTCGCCCTTTTTCTGCTTTTTAAACTAAAAGTGTAGTGCTTATGCTGCATTCTGTGAAGGTGGCTATAATCCTACCCCACCCGTACACCTAAATAATCACTTTATAAAGGTTCCTGCCCTGTGTGTAAATGAATAATCACATGGTCCGATGGGTCTTCTGTGTCCGAGCCTCACTCCTCGGTTACTATGGCAACGCTGTCCTGGGGTGAGCACAGTTACTGACCTCTATCCCCACGGCTCATTCATTCAGTGTTATGAAACTTGGGGCTAATGTCCGGGTAACTGAGCTCACCCCAGGATAGCGTTGCCATAGTAACCGCTATGCTTTCCAAGGGAGACGTCACTGTTTACAGCACAGTGCAGAATGACATCGGAGCACAGCTGGGAGAGAAGCGCTCCCATAACGGCTGTGCTCTGGATTCTGGGTGATGCTGAGGTTATCGGAGTTCACACTCATGCATGATCTTGGGTAGGCTTTGCCATGGCACCTGGATCCCAGCCGTAAAGTGAGCGCTTCTCTCACGGCTGTGCTCCGATGTCAATCTATGCCTGCTCTCTCTGCAAGTAGACTGTTTGTTTGATGGCAAAGTTGTAGCAGAGCTGAAGAAGCTAAGAAGACCTGGATTACATTGCAATCTATTTTTTTTTTTTTTTCTAATAAAGAGATGGAGTCCCTAAAATGTGTTTTTGTTTTATTTCCAATAAAACAAATTTCTGTGGTGTGTGTGTGTTTTTTTTTTATTTAATGTTTACTAGAAACCCATGGTGGCTGAGTCTAAATTGGCCTGACATCATGATTTTCGGGCTTAATACCAGCAGAGATTACAAAACTGGTATTAAAGGGAGCCTGTCACCATGTTTTTGCCATCCCATCTGAGAGCAGTGTAATGTAGACAGACACTGATTCCAGCGATATGTCACTTACTGAGCTGCTTGCTGTCATTTTGATAAAATTAATGTTTTCTCTGCTGCAGATTTAGCAGTTTGTGAATATGCCAGACTAATGACAATCTCCAGATGATTAAACAGTGATTTTTATCAAAACTACACTGAGTAAGTAGCACATTGCTGGAATCAGGTCCTTGGGTCCTATATTATGGTTCCATTTAACCCCTTATTACCCAGCATGTCACTCCCCACCAGGGCCACTGGAAGAGCTAGGTAAAGAATCTGGAAATGGCGCTACAATGAATGTGCCATCTCCATGGGGGGGCTGCGGTTTTCATCATGGGGGGTCCAGAATACTTGGGCCTTACCACACTGAGAATCCCAGCCCCCCAGCAGTCTTGTTTTACCTTGGCTGCCAATCGAAATTTTTTTTTTTTTTTTTTTTTTTAAATTTTTAATTTAAATGATAAAAATAAAATTGGTTTCCCTGTAATTTGATCGCCAGCCCACAGCTGGGGGAGGAAGCCCGCAGCTGTCCGCTTTAGCTTGCTGAGAATAAAAAAAAAAACAGAGTACTATGTCACTTTTATCTTATTTATTATTTACACTACTATATGTGCAAAGGACCCAACAGCCAATCACAGACAATGTCACACAGAATTGGTGTCTGCAGATTATTCGAACAGTCCAATCACAATCAGCCCATACATTCTAGTATTGTAGAATGTACTGGCTGGTTCCAGCAGCCAATCACAGGCGCCCATTCTCTGTGACAGTGACTGTGATTGGCTGTTGGGTTCCTTGCACGTATAGTAATGTAAAAATAAATCTAACATATAAAGGTGAGTGTGTGTGTGTGTGTGTGTGTGTGTGTGTGTGTCATAGCTATGCCCCCTCCACATAGCCATGCCCTCTTTAGGGATTGGGCTATATATAGTATAATGCAGCCTCATAGCCCTCCATATAGCCTAATACAGTCTCATAGCTCTTCATATAGCATAATGCATCTTCACATAGGCAACAGGATAAAATGGATCCTAAAAATGTGTTGGGCAATTTCTCCTGAGAACACTGATACTTCATATGTGGTCATAAACCACTGTTTGGGCGCACAGCAGGGCTCGGAAGGGAAGGAGCGCCATTTGACTTATTGAATGGAAAATTAGCTGCAATTGTTATTTAACACCATGTCGCGTATGGAGAGCCCTGTGTGCCTAAATATTGGAGCTCCCCCACAAGTGACCCGATTTTGGAAACTAGACCCCCAATGAACTTACTTAGGCTGGTTTCACACTGGCGTTTCCCTCCCAGCGTTCTGCGGAGGGGAACCGCCATGTGAGCACAGCCAGCCAAGCCCCTATGTTTATAATGGGAGCGCACGGTGCTGCGCTTGACTGCGCATGACCAAGCGCACCCATTCACTGCCATGTGATTTATACGCAGGCAGATGCCTGCGCACAAATCGCACACTCTCGTCCGCACCAGGAATGCAACATGTCGCGTCCCTGGTGCGGACGAGTGTGATTTGTGCTCAGGCATTCACCTGCGTACAAATGACATATGGCAGTGAATGGGAGTCACGCGCAGCATCGTGTGCTCCCATTATAAACATAGGGGCTTGCGCTGACTGCGCTCACATGGCGGTTCCCCTCCGCAGAACGCTGCGGAGGGGAACGCCAGTGTGAAACCAGCCTTAGATGCATAGTGAGCACTTTGAACCCCCAGGTGCTTCACACATTGATCCGTAAAAATGAAAAAAACTACTTTTTTTTTTTTTTTTTCACAAAAATGTTCTTTTAGCCTCCCATTTTTTTTAGGATAAAATGGATCCTAAAATTTGTTGAGCACTTTCTCCTGAGTACACAGATACCTCATATGTGGCAGAAAACCACTGTTTGAGCGCATGGCAGGGCTCGGAAGAGAAGGAGCACCATTTGACTTTTTGAATGGAAAATTAGCTGCAATTGTTAGAGGACAAAATGCAACTCCCATTATCCAGCCCCATCACGCATTCACTCACACATTCACATACACACACACACATACAAACTCGCTCACACACTCACTCACACTCTCTCACATACACACTCGCATACACTCACATACTCGCACACATTCATACATACACACTCTCACTCACATACACATACTCACACATGCACTCGCATGCACACACTTACTCTCCCTTACACACTCTCACTCACATACTCACACACATTGGCTTCCACACACTCAAACACACACACAATCACACTCCCACTTGGTCACACTGCTTCACACTCTCTCACATACACACTCACACAGCTGCGAGCGGGGAGTGATTGGCGGGCAATACAGTTATGCCAGCGCCATACTGAGGTGTCTCAACCGCAGTACATATATGACAAGCAGCGGCCGATCAGACGCCAGCAGCCGGCTGTGTCTAATTGAACGCTGCTTGTCGTACAAGTACTGCGGCTTAGACACCTCAGTACGGCGTCGGCATTAATACCCACCGATCGCTCCCCCGTACCCTGCGATTCTGCTGCTGCCGACATCTGCAGCATCCCTCTGCCATACAATTATCCCCTGTCCCTCGATGCCTGCCGCCTGTTCAGCAGGGCACAGGTGATGATTGAATAGCGTGAGGATGTATGCAGTAGCTGGCAGCGGCGTCGTAATCGCGGGGAGTGATCTGTGGGCAGGGCAGGGGGCGATCACCGGGGGGCAGCGGCAGGGCTGCTGCGCCTTGGGTACCTCCCTCTTCAGCATTCAGTCCATAGACGGGATGATGGAATAAAACGATGTTTGGGTGAGCGCTGGGATATGAAGACAGCTACACTTCAACAAGTATTTTACCTGTAAGTTTATTGTTCAAATCACACTAGGTCCTCTCCCACAAACTTGTCCCTGCAAACTCCAATATATAGGTAGAACGATCCAGACAATTGTCTGGATCGTTCTACCTATATATTTGAGTTTGCAGGGACAAGTTTGTGGGAGAGGACCTAGTCTGGATCGTTCTACCTATATATTGGAGTTTGCAGGGACAAGTTTGTGGGAGAGGACCTAGTGTGATTTGAACAATAAACTTACAGGTAAAATACTTGTTGAAGTGTAGCTGTCTTCATATCCCAGCGCTCACCCAAACATCGTTTTATTCCATTGCCTGCATATCCATCTCCCTATGGGGAGAGCGGTGGAGCAGCTCCGGAGGAGAAGACAAATCTAACAGAGGAGAGGAAAACACGTGACGGATCACGTGCAATTACACAGGCGGACACCGAGGAAAAAGGGAAAGAAATCCACACCGTCCAGAGAGAGACCCCGTGCACTCACTACGTGAGCCCCCCTGTTGTGCGGACAGCACAACAGGAAAAGGTGAGTGTAACGGTGACTTAACAGAGGGTGAATATAAAACATAAAGCAGCGTGGCGCAACCAATTTCTATATCTCATTACATAGACGGGATGAGGCTGAGAAGGGAGGGCTTATGGCGGAAGCATGTCACATCACCCCTCCATGTGACGCTATCCCTCCAATCAGAACAGAGGTCACCCTGCTTCAGCCAATGTCCGATGATATTGCAGTATCGGTTATGGCTGGATTGTAATATTTCATTGTGAAATATTACAATCGCTCTGATCGACGGTTTTCCTTTCAACCGCCAATCAGTGATTGTAGGGGCAAAGCCACCCCTCCCCGGGGTAAACTAGAGGTCCTCACGTACCTGCAGGTCAGGTGACATTTCACCTACCCCAGTCACCCAACCTGCAGGAAAGCGATCCTGCCATGACGCCTATGTGACATCAAAGGTTGGGAACATACCGACTTTCATGACACCTACGTGGCCTCAAGGATCGGGAAGGGGTTAACCCCTTATTACACAGCATGCCACTCCCCACCAAGGACACTGGAAAAGCTGGGTAATGAGCCTGGAAATGGCGCTACAATGAATGTGCCATCTCCAGGGGCGGCTGTTGTTTTCAGAGTGGGGGGTCGAGAATACTTGGGCCTTAAAGTGATCCTGAACCACAAACTGACCCCCCCCCACATCTTTAGACCTGTCCCTGCACCCCCTCTTATCATTTCTAGCCATCCCTTTTGCAGAAAAAAAATCGATAGCGAAAAGTTTATATTTACCTAGTCCTGTGTGGGTTCTCCGTTTCTGAGGAAGCCGCAATAGGCAGGCCTGTCTGCTGCTGCCTTGTAATTATGCACGCCCCTCTCAGCTTGATGCCTTGGTAAGAGCCTGGCCGCGTCATAAAAGGGGGCGTGGCTGAATCGTCATACCGGAGCCCCGCCCCCTTTCATGACGCGGCCAGGCTCTTTGCAAGCAGAGAGGGGCGTGCATAATTACAAGGGAGCAGCAGACAGGCGGGCCTATTGCGGCTTCCTCAGAAACGGAGAACTCACACAGGACTAGGTAAATATAAACTTTTCTCTACTTTACAAAATCGATTTTTTTTTTTTTTTTTTTTCTGCAAAAGGGATGGCTAGAAATGATAAGAGGGGGTACAGGGACAGGTCTAAAGATGCTTGGGGGAAGGAGGAGTTTGAGTTCAGGATCACTTTAGCACGCTAAGAATCCCAGCCCCCAGCTGTCTGGTTTTATCTTGGCTGCCGATCAAAATATGGCGGGAGCCCACACTTCTTTTTTTTTTTTTTTTATTTTTATTATTATTATTATTTAAAGAGGACCTGTCACCCCACTGCTGCATTGCAAACTAAATGCAGCACTGAATGCAGCATGTCTGCTGCATTCTGGTAAGGGCTCCCCCCTGTTTCTAGACCCCCTGTAAGCTTTAAAAAAGACATTAGAAAACTTAGTTAAGTAGTCTAAAGGGTGGGATCTTATTAAGAGGTCTTCACTGCTGGCACAGTCCTGCAGTCTTCCCTTGTGTATTCCGCCCCCTTCCATATCTCTGGGCCACCTCCTGTTCTGCTGGCTCTACCCTCCTCCTCTCCTGCTCTCCGTCACTCAACCTGCCACACAGAGCTTTGGTCAGAACGGCTGCAAAGCATTTGTCCTGATGTCAGCGCTATATTCCCGCCCTGCTCTCTGAATAAAGTCTCAGCAAGCATCTTTTGCTTAGAATTTATTGTTTACACTACTATATGTGCGAGGGACTCAACAGCCAATCACAGAAGCTGTCACACAGAATGGGCGTGTGATTGGCTGTTCGAGTAATCTGCAGTCAGCCCATACATTCTAGTATGGTAGATTGTAGTGGCTGGTTCCAGCAGCCAATCACAGACGCCCATTCTCTGTGACAGCGACTGTAATTGGCTGCTGGGTCCTTTGCATATATAGTAGTGTAAAAATAAATCTTCTAAAATATAAAGCTGAGCATATGTGTCATAGCCACGCTTTCTTTATGGACAGGCCTACCTATATAGAGTAATGCAGCCTTATAGTCCTTCATATAGCATAATGCAGTCTAATAGCCCTTCATAAGGTATAATGCAGCCTCAAAGCCCTCCATATAGTATAGTGCAGCCTCATAGCCCTACATATAATATAATGCAGCCTTATAGTCCTCCATATAGCTGAATGCAGCCTCATATCCTTCCATATCTAATATATAAAGCTGAGTGTATGTAATTATGCATGTGTGTATATAAGTATGTGTGTGCCCGAAATTCATGATGTTGGGCAAAATAAGACCCAGTCACCATGAATTTCAAGTAAACATATAAAAAAAAACAAAAAACGCAGAGAATTTTTTCTTATTTGAAGTAAGACGCGAAACACATTTAGGAACTTCATGTTTATTAGAGAAAAAAAATCTGACGTAATCCAGGTCTTTATATCTTCTTCAGCTCTGCTACATCTCTCTACCATCAGACAAACACCGTCTCCTGGCAGAGAGAGCAAGCACAGAATTACATCGGAGCACAGCTGTGAGAGAAGCACTCGCTTTACGGCTGTGCTCCTAGTGCCATGGCAAAGGTTATCTGAGTTCATGCATGAGCGTGTACTCCGATAATCCCAGGATTACACGTCACCTGGAGCACAGCTGTAAAGTGATGCTTCTCTGATGTCATTCTACGCTGTGATGTAAGCAGTGACATCACCCTTGGAAATTGTTGTGGTTACTATGGAATTCTGTCCCGGGGTGAGCTCAATTACTCAGACGCTGTCCCCTCGGTCTCGTAACACTGAATGAATGAGCCACAGGGATAGCGACCAGTAACTGAGCTCACCCCCAGGACAGCGTTGCCATAGTAACCACAACGCTGCCCAAGGGTGATGTCGCCGCTTTCTGCTGAATCGATCTGATCGGTCATTCAAGGTGCCTGCGTAAACAGAGGATTCTGTGCAGGTACTGAAGAGGAGCCGCCGAGTACATAGAAGAATCGGAAGAAGACGAAAGAGGAGTGAGGTCTGGACACAGAAGAACCATCAGCCCGGGTATGTATTTATTTACATACAGGGCGGGAAACTTTTATAAAGTGTTTGTTTAGGTGTACAGGGGTGTAGAGGGATTATAGATAAAGCATAGGCACTGCTGAAGGTGGCACTTTTAGTTTAATAAGCCTTAGGGGGGTAACAGGTTCACTTTAATTAAGGTTACACAGACTATGGAACATGTCTATGACTATACAGTATGGAGACTAATAATAATGAGAACATCAAAAAAATAATAGTGAATAAAGCAACAATAATAAATATTATTGCATACAAATATATAAAGAATAAGAAACGAGCAAAAATTATCTGTCATTTATAATTACCGTAGTTTTGATTAAGACTGCAAAATATGTAGTTGTAACACAAAAAATAATATTTTAATTGAAATAGTTTAACACTATATTTCTATCAATCTAATCTGAAGCATGATCGCTTTTTATTTTTTTTATTTTTTACTCTTGCTTGGACATTTGACAATGACATTAGTCAATGTTTGATTTACCTACACAATTATTTATCTTCTTATTCCATGACTGAATTTTGATAAAGATATCATCAACTGCCCTTTGAGTTCTTGGGGGCTTATGTAAAGCAAGCTGGCCAGAGTTGCTTTTTTTTGTACATCTTATGTTTATTTTAATAATGTGAACTCAGCTGGACCCCTAGCAATCTAGATATCTTGCATGTGCGCATTAGGCTCTGCAGCATTCAGCTTAGGATGTATAAGGCTGGTTTCACACTACGATTTTAGCAGTTCCGATGCTGTCCGATTAAAAATCGGACCACATCGGAACGATTTTTGCCTCCATGCAGCCCTATGGGCATCGGACTGAATCGGATGTGCACTAAATGGCATCCGATTTGGTCCGATCCGATTCAGTCCGATTTTTTATCGGTGCAAGAATCTTGCAGAATTTTTGCACCGAAAATAAAATCGGACAAAATCGGATCGGACCAAATCTGATGCCATTTAGTGCACATCCGATTTGGTCCGATCAATTTAACATGGGGCCCTATGGAGCAGGGTCCGAGGAAACATCGGATGTGTCCTCGGACCCGATTTTACAGTAAAACTGCTCCAAACTGGGAGAGCAGGGGTTAAAAAAAAAATGTATATGCTCACCTATCCCCGAGGCTCCCAGTGTCCTCGCGGTATCTGCAGGGGTCTTCTTCTTCTGTACAGGACCTGCCGTGATGTCACAATCGCGTGACCGCAGTGATTACTTTTTTATACTTTTTTTTTTTTTTTTTCTTTCAGACCGGAGGCAACGATTTAATGCCGTAATCGGATGCCTATTTGGCATCCGATTCCAGGCATCAGAAGGGAGCCGATGCTGTCCGAATTTATCGGACAGCATCGGCTCCCTTCAAAATCGTAATGTGAAGGTAGCCTAAGCTCCTTTTCAGGTCCTGACTGCAGCCCTTACATTCTAGTCAGATGACACTAGTGTATTGACTGATTGCAGGTCTGACTCCTGACGGCAGCGCATAATTTCTAGCTTATTCACTTCTAAAGTCACAAGAATATGTGTTTTTTTCCAGGTATACAATGAAGCCAGCAGAGTGTATGGGACCCTGCTAAACATCTAACGGGGGTCCTATACATTCTGTTTGCTTTAATGCTTACCTGGAAAGAGCCCATATATTCTAGTGACTTCAGTAGTCAACAAGCTAGAATATATGGGCTGCAGTCAGGACCTCCAAGCAGTCTCTACAGTCTAGGCTCAACCGGAATGGCTTCTCTTCCAATTTATGGGGGTCCATTATCTGAATGTGCCCCCATATGCTGGAAGAGCAAGGATTTGCTGTGGATTAGCGTCAGAGGGTATGTTTTGGATTAATAAAGGGGAAAATGAGGGTTGGCTGTGTTTTATTTCAAATAAAGGATTTTTCTTTACATGTGTTTCTTCTCATGGAAGCCTGAAAATTATCAATCCAAGGCTTAATGACAAGCTGCCAATACAAAGCTGACAATCTCTTTATGACCCAGTTTGCCATCGGCATCAGCGCAACCGGAAAAGTCTGGGCATAGAGCCAGAAAATGGTGCTTCTAATGACTGTGCCATTTTCTATGGCGGCTGTGAGATGCAATTCGTAGTGGTGGAGGGGCCAGAACACTTGATCTTCCCACGCTGAAGTTTCCAGCCCCCAGCTGCCTAGTTCTACCAGCCTGGCAACCAAAAATATGGCGTGGGCAGTGGCGTAACTTCAGGCCTCGGGGCCCCGATGCGAAAGCTCCAACGGGGCCCCCAATTATTGCAAATCTTTAGTAGTATTAGACTTTTTCTATGGGCCAAAGGGACGTTTGGGGCCCCGTAGGCTGCAGGGCCCGGGTGCGATCGCAACCCCTGCACCTATTGTAGTTACGCCCATGGGCGTGGGAATGCAGCCCATATATTCTCGCTTGATCACTAATGAAGTCACTAGAATATATGGGCCCTTTGCAGGTAAGCATTAAAGTCATCAGAATGTATGGAACCTTGTTAGATGTTTAACAGGGTCCCTTACATTCTGCTGGCTTAATTGTATACCTGGAAAGAATCCATATATTCTAGTGACTTCAGTAGTGAGCAAACTAGAATATACAGTGGATATGGAAAGTATTCAGACCCCTTTACATTTTTCACTTTGTTTCATTGCAGCCATTTGGTAAATTCAAAAAGTTCCTTTTTTTTCTCATTAATGTACACTCTGTACCCTATCTTGACTGAAAAACCCCCCAGAAATGTAGACATTTTTGCAAATTTCTTAAAAAAGAAAAAATGAAATATCCCGTGGTCATAAGGATTCAGAACCTTTGCTTAGACCAGGGATGGGGAACGTCCAACCACCAATCTGGATCCGGCCCGCAATGTGATGTGATCTGGCCCGTGGCCACTCTGCCCATTTTGTGACCACAGGCTCTTTAATTCCTCCGAAATTATGTCCGACGTGCAACATTGCCAGCGTGTGACAGTTCTGTGTGGGAGGAGCTGCTGCGCTCTCCAGCTTACTGCTAATGAGTCGGTCGACAGGATAGGGGGTACTCGGATACCGGGACAGGTGGTTACTTCAGTGGGGATCACGGCTGGTCAGTTCCCTTCTGTGCCCTGGACCCTCAATGGCGGGGTGGGGGAATGGTAACGTGACTCCACCTGTGGTACCTGGTAATGGGGTTAGCAGCACTGCGGCCGACTGTTGAGGTGATGGGAATGCAACTTTGGTAGTACAGCTCCCCACAGGCGGAGCTTTACCTCAGAACAGCGGGGTAGATGAGGGGAGTAGTAGTCCTCACCTTGGCGATGTCGCTGAAGCCCTCCGGGCGGCGAATGAAAGGAGTGCAGACAACACTTCAGCTCAAATGGTTCTTTACTTGCACCAGATGGAGACAGGTACACAGTACATTCTGGGTTAACGGGTATTGTAACCGCAGATCGTGAAGGCTTCTCCAGAGTCTGATAGTGATGCCCTCAATATGGCGCTCGTGGTCCAGTTACTCTCTTGCTCTCCCCTCTTAAGTCAAGTCTCTAGTCCACGGGGTCTGTTACCTAAAGTCTCTGGCTTGTCGGTGTCATGGACCCGGTTGCGGGACTGATGTTGGACTTCTTTAGGGGTGCTTCTGCTCCCTGTATGTGTCGGGCCTTCAGCTTGCCGGTCTGCAGTTAGGGTTGAGCCTCGGCTCCAGTACGCCGGTGTTGACCTGGCTCCCCAGCTGGCTCCAACCAGTCCTGGGTTGACACCCTTCCAGTCTGGGTCTCCCCTCTCCTAAGAGGCACCTTCCACGGTAGCCGCAGGGTCTCCTGCGTCCTTCTTTCTCACTCTCTCACACCATATATCTGACTCTGCTGTCACTCCCTGTCTCCCGCTCTCTACGTTCCACCCCCTAGGACCTTTTAAATATCCGGTCCCCTGTCTTAAAGTGGCCTGTGTATGGGTGTTGAGGTGCAGACTCTGAAGATTTCCCCACGTCCACGGCTACGGAGGCACCACACCTTTAACTGGGGTGCAGTACCTCCCTGTGGCACCTTCCCTTAGAGGCGCCACACTAAAGCCACTGAAGTCTGCTGCAATCGGCTCCTCCCAGCATCCTAAAGCCCCGTCACACTAAGCACGATCGCTAGCGAGAGCGCTGCTGAGTCACAAATTTGGTGACGCAACAGCGACCTTGCCAGTGATCTCGCTATGTTTGACACTTAGCGGCGACCAGGCCCCTGCTGTGAGATCGCTGGTCGTGTCCGAGTCGCCTGGACCATCTTTTGATTGTTGGTACCCTCTGGGCAGCATGCATCGCTGTGTTTGACAGGGACAACAACTAACGACCTCAATACTACAGGTCTGAGAAACAGGGTCCCAACGACTTCCATATCATTCCGGATCGTTGTTGCGTCGCTGGTGAGATCTCTGTTTGACATCTCGCCAGCGATCCCTACCAGGCCGTATCGTTGTCGGGTTCGCTGGTGCGTCGCCAAGTGTGACGGTACCTTAAGGTCACAAGTCCTTCCACTTACTTCTAGGTCAGTAAACATAGGTGACAAAATAAATAAAAGCTTTGTGTTTTGTGCTAAATGACGATCTACGGGCAGTGCAGGGACAAGGAGTGTTAGTAGCGAAAGGGAGATGCATCCAAAAGCAGCAGAGCCAAGGGAGGGAGATACAAATCATGCTAAAATCATATATGACCATATTGATTTTTATCTACCTTCCCTTGGATGTGTTGCTTAATGCTTCTCCTTTTTGCTCTGGCCCTGTGTACCACTCCTGCACTGTATTCCTCAGGCTCCGTGTAGTCTTGTGCTGTATTCCTCAGGCTCCGTGTACTCATACGCTGTACTCTTCAGGATCTGGTACTCATGCGCTGTATTCCTTACGCTCCGTGTACTCCTGCACTGTATGCCTCTGGCTGCGTGTACGTATGCACTGTATTCCTCAGGCTTCGTGTTCCACTCATGCACTGTATGCCTCTGGCCCCGTGTACCACTCCTGCGCTGTGTGGTTGTGTGTGTGTGTGTGTCTGTGTGGCTGTATGTGTGTGTCTGTGTCTGTGTGTGTGATGATGGGAATAATATGGGTTGCTGCAAAGGGATGATGAGGATGATGGAGGCTGCAAGGGGATGATGGGGATATTGTGGCCTGCATAGGGATGATGGGGATATTATGAGCTGCAAGGGGATGATGGGGATACTATATTGGGGATTGCAAGGGGATGGAAAAATAAGACATCCCCTGAAAATAAGATGTAGAGCATCTTTTGGGGAAACCGGGTACTAAATTCCATCCCTTCTCCATAGCCCCACCCCTGTGCCACCCCGCCCTGTAGGGCCCCAGACAAATGATCCCTGGTGCACAAAAGGTTGGGAACCACTGCTCTACGCTGTATTCCTCAGGCTCCATGCACTGTCTTCCTTTAGCTCAGTGTACCCATGCTCTGTCTTCCTCTGTCTCGGTGTACCCATGCACTGTATTCCTCTTGCTCAGTGTGCCCATTCGTTGTATTCCCCTGGCTTAGTGTACCCATGCGCTGCATCCGAAGTATTGTATGTGCCCCCCTAGTGATACCTGTGCCCCCAGTACTGTATATGCCACCAGAGTCTCCTGTGATGTCCAGCCAAACTGAGCAATTGTGGGAGAAGAGCCTTGGTGAGAGAGGTAAAGAAGAATTCCAAGATCACTGTGGCTGAGCTCCAGAGATGCAGTGGGGAGATAGGAGAAAGTTCTATAAAGTCAACTATCACTGCAGCCATCCACCAGTTGGGCCTTTATGGCAGAGTGGCCGAACTGAAACCTCTTCTCATTGCAAGACATATGAAAGCCCACATAGTTTGCAATAAAACACATGAAGGACTCCCAGACTATGAGAAATAAGATTCTCTAATCTGATGAGAAGAAGATAGAATTATCACCAAAAAGTTCTAATTGGTATGTGTGGGGAAAAACAGGCATCGGTCATCGCCAATACAATACAATCCCAACAGTGAAACATAGTGGTGGCAGCATCATGTTATAGGGGTGTTTTTCAGCTGCAGGGACGGACGACTGGTTGCAACTGAAGGAAACATGAATTTTGGCCAAGTACAGAGATATCATGGATATAAACCTCTTCCAGAGTGCTCTGGACCTCAGACTTGGCCGAGGTTTCACCTTCCAACAAATACAATGACCCTAAGTACACAGCTAGAATAACAAAGGAGTGGCTTCAGATCAACTCTGTTACCATTCTTGACTGGCCCAGCCAAAGCCCTGACCTAAAGCCAATTCAGCAGACCTGAAAATGGCTGTCCACCAATGTTCACCATCCAACCTGACAGAACTGGAGAGGATCTGCAAGGAAGAATGGCAGAGGATCCCGAAATCCAGGTGTGAAAAACACGTTGCATCATTCCAAGAAGATTCATTGATGTACTAGCTCAAAAAGGGGGCTTCTACTCAATACTGAGCAAAGGGTCTGAATACTTATGATATTGTGATATTTCAGTTTTTTTCTTTTTTAATAAATTTGCAAACATTTCTACTTTTGTTGTTGTGGTTTTTTTTTTTTCTCCAAGCCCCTTCCACGACAGCATAGGAGGTTGCCCCTCCACTCTGTCGTGGAAGGGCCCTAGAAACCGAATTAACGGTAAGAAATTAACGGTAAGAATAATTCTATATTTTTTTTTTTTTTTTTTTTAATTAATCAAGATGGGGGTGCAGAGTATACTATAATGAGAAAAAAATTAACTTTTTTTTGAATTTACCAAATGGATGCAATGAAACAAAGAGTGAAACATTTCAAGAGGTCTGAATACTTTCCATACCCACTGTATGGGCTGCTGTCAGGAGTCAGACCTGCAAGCAGCCATTACACTCTGGTATCTTCCGGCTAGAATGTATAGGCTGCAGCAGGACCTGAAAAAAGTCCATAGATTCTAGCCTAAACGCTCCAGAGCAGTGCAATGTTGCAGGAGGCATCAATCAGAAGGAGGATGGTGATCGGTATAGAGAGGTGGGGTGGACGGCAGGAGAAGGGGGACCAATCTACAATCAAGCCCATAGGACGAGTAACAGGTAATTATAATAGTGAGCGGGTTAGTGTTTATTCAATGGGGTGTTGGGGGATAATAGCCACCTTCTTAAAATGCAGTGTAGGTGCTGCTGAAGGGGGCCTTTTTAAGTTTAAAGGGAACCTGTCATGTCGTTCTACTGCCTGCCCCAGTCTACCATACCTGTCCCTTCATCTTGCTAGCTGATCCCTAACCATCCCTGTCTCACCTAAAAGTGCCCTATAGAGATTGAGAAAAATGAGTTCTAAACTTACATAGAGTCTGAATCTGGAGACTGGAAAGGCGGGGTCTGGGGCATGCTAAATGTGAGGATGGGAGAATAGAGCCCCAGACCCGCCTTTCCAGTCTCCAGATTCAGACTCTATGTAAGTTTAGAACTCCTTTTTTCTCAATCTTTTTAGGGCACTTTTAGCTCAGACAGGGATGGTTGGGGATCAGCTAGCAAGGTGTCAGGGACGGGTAGTGGTAGATTAGGGGGATTAGAACGACCAGAAAGGTTCCCTTAAAAACCCCAAATTCTGGTGACCGGTTCACTTAAATATTTTTTACCTCTTACTCTTGAAATGCGCACTTAGCATAACTTTTTTAAGATGAACAGGGCTGGTCTTTTGCTAATTTGCTGCAGTCCTCAGGAGTTTGATCTTAATATTCGATGTGGGCACCACATCTCATTAGTTGTATGTGGCGCTAATGCAATTATTTATCATTTATAGTATTAAACCTTTTCTGCCAAGGGCCATTTGGAAATTTAGAACATGTTTATGTGCAGCCCCAGAAAGAAGATATCAACATCTATAGGACAGGGAATATCTTTCTGATCATGAAGGGTTCCAATTGTTGATGTGGCTGCATAGCCCTGTTCTTGGATTTCCAGAACCCGAATCTTTAGTTATCCCGCTATCCTTAGAGTAGAGGACACCTTGTTTTTTTTTAGGAACTTTAATTTTCAGTTATCTCTGACTTAAGGCCCCTTTCACACAACCATGCTGTTACTGAAGAAAAAAACTATATAAAGATTAATACTTATGATTGCCATATAGTGGTAGATGCCAGGTTTGCAGAACATATAGATTATGATGGTGACTTACAGATGATGTTCTTTGTGATAGTCGTTCACTTTTGTTGTCGTTTCTATCTGGTCCAGACCGACATAACTTCTTCCAGCCACGACTTGTCTGCTGAGATTACAACAAAGACTCATTTGACTTCTCACATTTCCAGCCCGTCCCCATCTATTCCCAACCTACACAAACTTCTCATTCTACTGATATCCTAGTACTGAACAGCTGCTGCTACTATGTGAGGCCATATTCCCTATTCCTGCGCCCGTTGTGTGGCAACGATGATCCTCTTACTGCCCTACGTAGTAATGCCACCACTCTCTCCCCTGCAAAGTAAAATGCCCTCCTTGTGCCCTCTAGATGGTAAAAGTGCCCTTTCAAAAAATTGCAATTTGTGCATGCCCTAGAAGATAATAATGCTTCATGTGCCCCTTTGATGGTTACAATATACTGAGCACCCGTGTAATGTAAAAATGGCTCCTGAATGCTCATTTAACATGTAACAATATCCTCTGTCCCTCTCACCCCACATACAGTAATAAAGCCCCCTGAGTTCCCTCACAAAAAGTAATAGTGCTTCAAGAAAAATATAACAAAATATATTTACACAGAGCACCCTACGCAATATGATGGCTCCTCAAAGTCCTCCATGCCCAATATGATGATCCTTTAGCCCACACAAAGTATGATCATCATAGTTCCCATATAAGTATAATCCCCTGTAGACCCTTCTTCACAGTATTGTACCTCAACTCCAGTATAATTCCCCCACAATCATCCTACAAGTACTGACTAGTAAAATAAAAACAAACATATACTCTCCTAACTCTGAATCTGGGTTAATCTGCTGGTACTGTAAGTCATGGCGCGGGTTGAGCAATGTGGCTATGTCTTTGTGCTGGAGCACGCACAAGACAAAAGCACTTCTCCACCGCCCATGCCAGAACTTTGACATCCTGTGCACCACCCTGCCATTTTCTAGGCCGCAGGCCTAAAGCAACTTTTAGATCATGCTTCTCTTCTCTACCACACTGTTTAACTGAATCCGTGTGGTGTGCAAATTAATAGGTAATGTGGCGGTTGCTTCGGGCGGGCCCATCCAGGTGACACTCTCTGTTAGCTATGATACTAGTTCAGGGGGAAGGTGAAGTAGTGGCACATTGTTAAGAAAGAAATTTCTCTAATAAGATATATTGCCGTTTTTTTAGACTATAAGATGCACCCAGTTTTCAGAGAAGGAATATAGGAAAAAATGCAACGCAAAAATGTTGTCTAACACACTTATGGAGGGTGAGGGAGATCTGCTGCTGACACTTTTATGGGGGTAATGTCCTCAAACTCTGTACTATATCCCACATCCGTGCCCCTTCCAGGTATGTTCCCATTTTTGGTGTATGTTCTCAATTATATATATATTACAGTTAGGGCCAAAAATATTTGGACAGTGACACAATTTTCGCGAGTTGGGCTCTGCATGCCACCACATTGGATTTGAAATGAAACCTCTACAACAGAATTCAAGTGCAGATTGTAACGTTTAATTTGAAGGGTTGAACAAAAATATCTGATAGAAAATGTAGGAATTGTACACATTTCTTTACAAACACTCCACATTTTAGGAGGTCAAAAGTAATTGGACAAATAAACATAACCCAAACAAAATATTTTTATTTTCAATATTTTGTTGCGAATCCTTTGGAGGCAATCACTGCCTTAAGTCTGGAACCCATGGACATCACCAAACGCTGTGTTTCCTCCTCCTTAATGCTTTGCCAGGCCTTTACAGCCGCAGCCTTCAGGTCTTGCTTGTTTGTGGGTCTTTCCGTCTTAAGTCTGGATTTCAGCAAGTGAAATGCATGCTCAATTGGGTTAAGATCTAGTGATTGACTTGGCCATTGCAGAATGTTCCACTTTTTTGCACTCATGAACTCCTGGGTAGCTTTGACTGTATGCTTGGGGTCATTGTCCATCTGTACTATGAAGCGCCGTCCAATCAACTTTGCAGCATTTGGCTGAATCTGGGCTGAAAGTATTTCCCGGTACACTTCAGAATTCATCCGGCTACTCTTGTCTGCTGTTATGTCATCAATAAACACAAGTGACCAGGTGCCATTGAAAGCCATGCATGCCCATGCCATCACGTTGCCTCCACCATGTTTTACAGAGGATGTGGTGTGCCTTGGATCATGTGCCGTTCCCTTTCTTCTCCAAACTTTTTTCTTCCCATCATTCTGGCACAGGTTGATCTTTATCTCATCTGTCCATAGAATACTTTTCCAGAACTGAGCTGGCTTCTTGAGGTGTTTTTCAGCAAATTTAACTCTGGTCTGTCTATTTTTGGAATTGATGAATGGTTTGCATCTAGTTGTGAACCCTTTGTATTTACTGTCATGGAGTCTTCTCTTTACTGTTGACTTAGAGACAGATACACCTACTTCACTGAGAGTGTTCTGGACTTCAGTTGATGTTGTGAACAGGTTCTTCTTCACCAAATAAAGTATGCGGCGATCATCCACCACTGTTGTCATCCGTGGACGCCCAGGCCTTTTACAGTTCCCAAGCTCACCAGTCAATTCCTTTTTTCTCAGAATGTACCCAACTGTTGATTTTGCTACTCCAAGCATGTCTGCTATCTCTCTGATGGATTTTTTCTTTTTTTTCAGCCTCAGGATGTTCTGCTTCACCTCAATTGAGAGTTCCTTTGACCGCATGTTGTCTGGTCACAGCAACAGCTTCCAAATGCAAAACCACACACCTGGAATCCACCCCTGACTTTTTAACTACTTCATTGATTACAGGTTAACGAGGGAGATGCCTTCAGAGTTAATTGCAGCCCTTAGAGTCCATTGTCCAATTACTTTTGGTCCCTTGAAAAAGAGGAGGCTATGCATTACAGAGCTATGATTCCTAAACCCTTTCTCCGATTTGCATGTGGAAACTCTCATATTGCAGCTGGGAGTGTGCACTTTCAGCCCATATTATGTATATAATTGTATTTCTGAACATGTTTTTGTAAACAGCTAAAATAACAAAACTTGTGTCACTGTCCAAATATTTCTGGCCCTAACTGTATATATAATATATGTCCCACATCCTTGTATATGATGCCCCATCCTAGTATATATCTCCCATCCCTTTGCATATGTCTTGCTTTCCAATGTATATGTTCCCCATCTTGACATATGATGTCCCATCCTGGTGTATATAGTCCCCATACAAAAAATAAGCAATTATACACATTCCATTCCTTCCTCGCACACCACAATGTTTTCTCTTCCTGACAGCTGATCAGTCTGTAAGTGCACAGCGATGACATCACTGTCATTCGCCACACTCCATACGCATTCAGCTGCCGGCATGAGAAGATGTCTTGGTGCGGGGGAGTGATAAATGATGAGTATAATCATCCATCTTCTGCCACCTAGTGGGATATTCACTGTTCCCTCACAGTGTGCGTGGGAAGCAGTGAATATCCACTGCAGCCGTGGGCACTCATCACGTGCCCTATGTTTAAGAAGATTTAATATGCCCCACAACCCCCCCCCCATCATCTCTCCCAGCTATTGGTGCTGGCTTCAGGGTTGAGAGGTGATGGGCGGGGAAAGCAATGAATAATACATTTACATAAGCAGCGGGCACACGTGATCACTGGCAGGAGCAGCTGTAGCCTGCCCACACAGTCATCCTACAAGTACTGACTACTAAAATAAAAAAACAAACATATACTCTGCAAACCCTGGGCCCTGGTTAATCTGCTGGCACTGTAAGCAACGTGACGATGTCTTTGTGCTGGAGCACACACAGGACAAATCCACTTTGCTTTACCCGTGCCAGTACTTTCACATTGGTCCTGCCTCTAAAGACCCGCTCCACCATTGCTACCCTCTCCCCACAGCCAAACTGTACATCGGGGCCATAAAACGCAACCCCAATTTCCTGCTAATTTTTTGGGAAAAAAGTGCATCGTATAGTATGAAAAATATGGTACATAGTTCCATGCATTCATCTGTACTATTGTTTTTTTAATGCAACAGTGACTATTTAAGTTTGTGTGAGTAGAATGTTAAGATACTCCCGATCAGTTACACACCGCCTTGTCCTAGTAGTAGATCAGAATTAAGGAGCGGGTTGTGCAGGACATAAGCTATCATATATAACTTGTGCACTAAGTATTAAGTCAATAAATTGAAAACGTGCATGTGTTTTCTTTTTTCTAAAGGCAAGCCGTTGGCTATGGAAAAAGTTAAAGCCTCACTCTTTACCCAGTGGGTCCCTGCCCTGTCCTCGTCTTGGGCACAGTTTTTCACTCCATGGCAATAAATGTTATTTATTTGGTGGCCTTGCCAATGAAAGTGAAGACAACAATAACAATATTCCCAGGTACATTCATGTATGATTATTGTTTTTCAAGACATAATTTATCAGCACTTTGTCCATTGATGGTGGCATTATCAACATTGGCATTTCATACATCAGTCATGTTAAAACAAAAAAAAAATTCCAATGCGCAGTTCTCTTGAAGGGGAACTCCGGGGATAGAAAACTTTTTATTATAGTACCTGTCCTCTTACATGATGAAGCAGAGCTATACACTGCAGTTCTAGGATCTATAGATCTCTTAATTCAAAAAATCATACCTGCTCATTTGCTCTCCCCCCTCCCTCGTGGGATGTAGAATTTCAGCCTGACAATCTCATACTGCTGGTGAGAACAGGAGGTGTGCGTGTGACGCTCCCTCCTATTAAGCCTCTCCCGCTATCACAAATAAAATTGATCTGTTGGACATAAAGAATCCACAAAAGTTGCAATTTTTTGTAGAGTTCTACACCGTTTTGAAAAATGTCTTGATGTTTTTTCACATTTAAAGCTTTGATTAATCCACTATATTCCCTCATGAGTGCCTTCGAGTGTTTTATCTGAACTCCTGTATTGTGCTTTATATCTGCTCCTATACAATATTACTTTGCATTTGCTTTGTAAGCCTAATGTCAAATATTTTATTTAACCTGTTAATTTTCTTCTTCGCATATAAGGTACCTAAATGATTTCTATGAGCTTGAGTTACGTCAAGGAAGTGGAGTTGTGGGCTGGAGTATTCCTCAAACCAAAGGCTCCCCTCCTACCCCACGGGAGTCCCACTCAGCGGTAATCTATAGCAAGAAAGATCGTGGAAAATCAAAGCTATATATATTTGGAGGAATGTCTGGAAGTCGGCTCCGTGACCTTTGGGAACTAGATATTGGTGAGATGAAAGAGCTGTCACTCTCCTTGTCTGGATGTGGAGAAGCAGGGTTGAGGTGTTCCCTGTGACTTCTGGTAGCATCTAAATGGCTTTTTATGTGGGAATATATGTCCTCAGAATCCCACAGTCCCCATAATGTGCTCCCTACATTTAGCTTGGTATACGAGATGTGACACAGCCTCTCCAATCGGTTGTTAACCTCAAGTTACTGGCTCTCTGTTTAACCAAAACACGTTTCTGATCACTTCTGCCGGACTTATCATCTATCCTGCTAATTTGGGCAGAAATTAGAGCAAGAAAAGCACGTTCCTGTGGATGCTTACGGTCTACCTGCAAGACCGCAGTGCAGAATGATAGAGAGACAATGAAAACGATGTATCAAAACTAGCTTAGCAGCAGGGCTGTGGAGTCGGAGTCAGTTGGTGCCCACTTTGGTGGAGTCAGAGTATAAAATGGACAGACTCCAACTCCTAAAATATATAATGAATTGTGTTCAATGCAGAGTGTGCTGAATGTTATTAATTATGTTGTATCTAAATATCTTGATTATTGTATCATAATGATTAAAAGCCTGATGTTACCATTTCACTACAATAAATGTATCCCTTAACTATGAGCCATATATGAGGGAGTCAGGGTCAGAGACATTGACAAGTCTGAGTTGGAGTAGTTGGTTTGGCTTACCGACTCCACAGCCCTGTTTAGCAGTAATCTAGTTAGATAATGGCAACAAATCGAATCCTACCTCTCATTTTTCTGAGGCTAGGAGGTCAAGCATTATTGTAAATTTGAAGCCTTATCAGGGCTGTATAGTCAGTCACATATTTGGCTTCCTGACTTCACAGCCATGGTTGTGGAGTCAGAGTCATGGAGTTGGATTCAGGGAAATTGGCGAGGTTATCCAGTGCCTCCTATTCCAGCATCAAGAGACTCTACTGACCCTATGTAGATGCTTTGCAGATATTGTGATGTGTCCTTTTCTGATAAGGACATTTGCACAACCTGCTAATACCTGCCAGATGATACCATTAATAGAATAGACATGGAGGTCGGAGTATTGTGGAGAGACCGTTAACTTCCTTGTGTAAAGACTATTCACATCTTTTTAAATGGCTTCTGTGAGATAAGGCAGTAGTACCATTTGTCCCATTTTTGACAGTGATTACCCTTTCCAGATATGTTTACATATACCCTAATTAGAAAGCCTGTCCATTTACTTTATATTATGTGCTTGTATTTTGCAATTTGTGGTCTTTTCATAATGTCTTGCTATGTTTTCTGTAGAAACCATGACATGGTGTAGTCCAGAGACCAAAGGAGCATTTCCTTTACCCAGAAGTCTCCATACCGCCAATGTAATAGGAAATAGGTAAGATCAACCGCCTAAATTGACCTGGTGATCATCTTCAGGCGATAGACACTAAATACACTTACATATGCATCCACTTTCCATCATCTATTTATTTAGAAGGGTCCTGTAATGATGAGATTTTCACATGATGTCCCACTTTTGGGATCTTCAGGGATCAGCTGTAATCTGGAGGGAGACCCAGTGCTCAGTTCTTTCCCTTACAATTTTTTTCCTTTGCCATATGTGAGTGTTTTTTTTTTCTTTCAGAATGTATGTTTTTGGCGGGTGGGTCCCGCTGACATTAGCCAATGATGGCCCTCAAGAGAGCCAGTGGAAATGCACCAACTCCTTTTCCTTTTTGGATCTGGGTCTGTATAAATGATTTTCTGCATATTTGATTTAGTAACCTAAATTGTAATTCAGACCTGTACTGTATGTGTGTTGTATGCTTTTATATGCGGTTAGGTTAAACTGGATGCACCCGCATCGGTATCACTGATCCGTCTCACGGTAAGTGATAATACCATGTGGGAGCAGACAGTTGCATCCGGATGTGTGTGTGTGTGTTTTTTGCTGGATCTGGTGGAAAATGACATACCCCCTAGGGTGTTCTGGGCAAGGTCAGACTAAAATCCCAGATCCAGTAGGATCCGGATTCTGCTGGATCCGGGTTCAATAAAGCCCCATTGTAATTTAACCCACATTGCCATGGATTCGCATGTTGACTGTTTTGTTACGGAGACCAAAATCGCTCCAAAATGCATTTTTGATCTCGGTGCAAAAAACTTGGACGCCCAGATCAGGGGGAATGTTAAGAACTTGATACACTCTCAAGTGCCGAAAACTGATGTGAGTGCATCCAGTTTCAGCTGGATTCACATTCACACGGACACTGAAAGACGGTAGTGTGAAACCAACCTTATTCTTCTTTTTCCTCTGATCTCATTTAGACTCCATGGAATGGACATCTTTAATGGAAGATTCTACAGAAGATAGGAAGAATTGGCCATGGCCTAGAGCAGGACACTGTGCAGTCACTATTGGGAAGCGATTATATATCTGGAGTGGAAGGGATGGTTACAAGAAGGCGTGGAACTGCCAAGTGTGCTGTAAGGACCTTTGGTACATAGACACAGGTAGCTGCATTGCCACTACTTTAATTATCTCTAAATTCTATTCGTTATGTATGTCAATAATTCTGTTTTTTTTTAAAGTGGCGTCCCAACCATACAAGGTTTTAATATTTTCACATTTTTATATACAAACCAGTGAATGAGAATACTGGATAAAGAATTGTAACATTAAAGCACATTCATGGAGCTTTTCTCAGGCATTTATTTGTTTTTCACATGCCCCAGGGTTTCACATGAAAATAATGTTCAATAGTAATATGTCTGTTAGGTAGGGAAAAAATGTATTAGGGCCCATTTAGACATCTATTTCCATCTGTTTCTATCTTTGATTATCACAGATACATAGAAGAGATGCCTTTTGTAGTCAATAGGGCTGTTCACATTTCTGCTCTTTTATTTTATTTTTCTTTGTGCTCCAGTTGTCTGCAGAAAGATAAAGCAAAAATGAGATGTCCATTCTTGATTCGAATTACAGCTCATACGTGACATTCAATTCAATGGCCATCTTTTATGTTTAAAGGTAGGAAAAGTCTGAAACAAGTAAAAGAAATATAATGTATATATATTTTTTAGATTTTTTTTTTTTGTATATGACAAAAAGTCACATTCATGGTATCAATGGATATGCGTAACAGGAATGGATGAAAATTGGATCCATCACACTAATACCAAAAATGGGTGTCTAAATGACTCCTGCTTTCAAGATATAGTACATATTTGTTTCAATATCCCGTGTCACTGATTTGTATTGTTTGTGAAAGTGCCATCGTCATTTTCCCAGATTCTCATAATGGATTAGACCAGTTGTCTGGGCAGCAGACGGGACTGCAGGGCAGCAGACGGGACTGCAGGGCAGCAGACGGGGACTGCAGGTGCGCAGCAGACGGGACTGCAGGGCAGCAGACGGGACTGCAGGGCAGCAGACGGGACTGCAGGGCAGCAGACGGGACTGCAGGGGAGCAGCGGACTGCAGGGCAGCAGACGGGACCGCTGATTGAGCTCCCAACTCCTTGCATTGCTTTCACATTGTTTTTATAGTTAGGCCAGTTGTCCTAGTGTGACCTAATACTGCAGCAGTATGCAGTTGCTGGTGTTCATAAATTGATAGTCCCATGCAAAATGATGTGCCCATTTAAACTGTTTCACGATAATACTTTTGTACATTAAAGTTGACAGTCAAAGAACTGCTTTTCTGTAAAATCAATTTGAAACCTGCAATGTCTGCCTAAGTCAGTACAGATAGACTGCAGTGCTAGCCACATATAGAAAGAAAAGCACCCAGTTTTACTTCAAATTCATTAAATTTAGCATTTGCTGCAGAATCATGGCAATTCACTATAGAACTGCAGATGTGCAACAGCCGAGTTGCAATTGCTACATCCTAACAAACCTTTTTTCCAAGATCAACTAATAGATTCCCTTATTCATTATTATTTATCTATTACTTACCGACCTTCAGCTCAATCTCGAGCCATGCAACTTGATGGATAAACGCTCTGTAGGAAGATCAATCTTGCGCGAGCCTAGATAGATCTACCAGGGTCTTCTCCACTGTTTTCATGACAGTATCAAACCATCGGGTGGTGGTCTTCCTCTTCGCCTTGTTCTTTGTATCCTCCCTATCTATAATATCCCTCTCTTGGGATTTTTCTCTTTGTATGATGCGTCCAAAGTAGGCAAGTTGCAGGTTGGTGATCCTTGCTACAAGTGACTTGTCTGGCTTGATTGGTTTGCTCTTCTTGCCATCCACGGTATTGATAACATCCTTCTCCAGCACCACATTTCGAAAGCGTTGATACTTCGTTTATCTTGTTCTTTATTGTCCATGTTTCACTTCCATATGTTACTACAGAAAAAAACAGACTCGATGGGCCATGCCTTCGTCGCCAGTGAAATGTTCCTTGATTTGAAGAGACCTTCTCCTGTAATTTTATTGTTGATTTTCCCATAGCTGTTCTCCTGTTGACTTCCGATGTCGTTCGCTACATCTTGAGTGATCATTGATTAGAGTAGGTTGAAGTCCTTTACAACTTCCAGTTCGTCACCGTCCATCTCAAATATATCCTTGTCATACCTGGCAGTAGTCAATATCTTTTGTCTTCTTTGTTTTGAATAGGAGTTCCATGTTAGAACTTTCCATTTTGACACTCCATGTTAAGTCCTTCATTCCATCTATGATTGTTGCGATCAGTGTTTTATTGTCTGCATATGTTAGATTGTTGACGATTTGTCCACCAATTTTTGATTCCTTCTTCTTTTTTCTGAAAGTCCAACCTTCCTGAAAATAGCTTCTGCACGGAAGATGAATAAAAATGTACCAGGAGGCAGCCTTGTCTGACGCCTCGCTCTACTTTGAACCATGTTGCGTCACTGTAATCTGTTCAGACTGTTACATCTTGGTCGATTTATAAAGGTTACTCTGGCTGATCAGAAAGTTCGCACACCCATATCCTTCATGGTATTTCAAAGTTTCTGGTGATCAACTAAAGCCTTTGACTATTTTATGAAGCAGAAGTCCTTGTTGTATTTTTTAGCCTTTCCCATTGACCATGTCATGTTAGTAATTACATCTCCTGTTCCTCTGCCTTTTCTGAATCCTGCTTGTTCCTCTGTTTCTCTGGCAGCTTTTTGTCAAAGTAAGGCTGTGGCGTCTTTGTAGGATCTTCAGCAGTATTTTGCTAACATAAAATATGACCACAATAGTCTGATAGTTTCCACAGTCGGTAGCATCTCTCTTTTTCAGAATAGGAATAATCACAGATCTCGTCCAGTCATTGGGCCATTTACCAGTTGGTCCACATCTGTTGACACAGGCATGAGATGGACTTCTGCTGCTTCAGAAGATTTTATTTACTCTTTTGGAATATTGTCACGTCCAGGTACTTTGTTTTTTGACAAAAGCTTTCTTGCAGCAAAATACGTGTTCGATTTGCTATCATTTCCATTCTCAGTATCTTCCTGTATCAATGACTCTTCTTGTAGAGATGCTCCATATATTCTTACATCTTTCCTTGATCTGTTTTGTTTTGTTCCAGTTGACATCTTTTAGAATGCCCACTCCTGGTTGAAACTTTTGTCGTATCTCTTTGATCTTTTGGTATGCCTTACTGGTCTTGCCCTTCCGATGTTAATTTTCTTTCTCTGTACATATCTTCTGGTAAACAAGTTCTTTGCTCAAATGGCTCTCTTTATTCTGTTACTGATTAGTCTGCATCCTGCTTGTTACCTTTATGCTTTTGCCATTCATCTTTCTTCAATGATCTTTAGGGTATCTTCTGTTAACCATGGCTGTGGGGCTCTCTTCTGCCTTTTTGTTTATACTCTTTTTGGCTTCTTCAGTAATGATAGTCCTTATATTTGTTATATTTGTCCATAATTCCTCGGTTTTCCTTTCATTTGTGTCAAGTGATTTAAATCGGTTGTGGCAGTTCCAAAAACTTCAGGTATGTTGGTCAAATCGAAGTTTGAAATGACCTGTTGTATAGTCAGTCTGTACAGTTTTAGCTTAGTGTCCATAGGAAGTAGATTTGCTGTTTTCTCCTTCGACTCATTGGGGAACACAGGACCGTGGGTGTTATGCTGCTGTCCACTAGGAGGCGACACAGCAACACGAGGGACGCCTCTTCTCCTCAGGGGGACACTGGACCTGGTCTGCGGTCAATTAGGAGTGGTAAGAGGCACAGCAATTCTTCTAGTGCCCCTCACTTTGCCTTTATACTGTGGCTTCTTTCTATCTGCTATATTACACGCTGCTGCTCCAGGCATCACCAGGCAGCACATATAAAGTTACACTCTCTCTGGATATTCCAGCAGGGTCAATAATATGCAGAACTCCAGAGGTAACAAGAAGGCCTCTAAGATGGCGACCTTCTATGCTTCATCTGCCACCTGCAAGGCACACCTGCCCAGCGGTCACACGACCCCTCTTTGCCAGGCCTGTGATCAATCTAACCCGGAGCCTGCCAATACAGCAGCCCCAGCTCCTGAAATTTCCTCTGAGCCTGTTGCCCCTGCCGTAGCTGGTAGCCCCCGCACCACCCCAGAATGGGCTGTTTTCCTTACTCAGTCCTTAACTCATTCCTTAACTCATTCCTTGTCCCAATCCATGGAAAGGCTGACTCTCATTCAGGTTTGGCACGCCCGATCCACACCAGACCCCTCAGGGCCCCCTGAGCCAAGGCAGGACATTACAGAGAGTCACGATACTGACTCTAGGGACACGGGTCAGGAGTCTTCTTCCTCCCAACAGGCTCCTACCCTTAAAAGAACCCTCAGGAGCCCTCCTCACTCCCCCTCGGGAAGCTCTCAGGGTTCCCGAACACATGATCAGGAACCAGGTTCTCCATCATCTCAGGGCCCATATGACTCGGACCCAGAGCAGGATATGTCCCTTGACCTTGATAACCCTGACAATCAGTCTATGATTCAAGACCTGATTACGGCTGTCAATCAGACGCTTAACGTTGATAGCCCCCCATCGGAGACACCAGAATCCACGATATCTTTTAAGTGAGCAAAGCGCCTGCATAAATTTTTTTCTGATCATCATGAATTTCAGGAACTTATGACCAAACACAGGACTCGTCCTGACAAACATTTTGGCAATCAAAAGGCCATGGAATCCCGCTATCCTTTTCCTCCCGCCATAGGTCAGAATTGGGCTGAATCCCCACAGGTCGATCCTCCGGTCTCCCGCCTGGCCGCGCGCACCCTTTTCTCCATTCCAGACGGGTCATCTATTAAAGAACCTACCGACCGGCAGGTCGAGCAATTAGCTCGGTCAATTTTCGAGGCCTCCGGTTCGGCTTTGTCTCAGTTATTTGCTTTGGTATGGGTTGCCAAGGCAGTTGCCTCGTGGGCAAACTCCCTCCGTGATGCCTCACAGTCTCCGGAAGGGTCAGACATGGCTGCCCAGATTGCCGTTGCAGCGGAATACATGCTCCAAGCTTCTGTAGATGCCGCTAGCTGTTCAGCCACTGCAGCGGCTAACTCTATTACTATCCGCAGAGCACTCTGGCTCCGAGAATGGAAGGCAGACTCTTCTTCCAAAAAATCTCTATAACCAGTCTGCCTTACCTCAGCAGACGAAAAGCTTGACAAGTTAATTTCAGATGCCACTGGAAGGAAGAGTACCTCCCTCCCACAACACAAGCCAAAATGACCCCTTTTTAGACGCCAGCTGACTCATTTTCGGTCTTTTCGCAACTCATTTGGATGGTTGACCTCCCGCCCGTCTCAAGCCAATAATAGATCCCCACGAAGAGACAGGAACTCTCAATCTTCTCAGAGGCCCTTGACTACCTGGCAGTCACGCTCCAGACAATCAAAGTCTAAGGGATCACGATCACAAAGATTCTCCTCTTCCTGACTCCTTCCCCCTCCCGGAGGACCCCTCCCGAGTAGGCGGCCGCCTTTCTCTTTTTCAGGACATCTGGCTCGCTGTCGTAGACGACGAGTGGGTCAGGGAGGTAATTTCTTCCGGTTGCTCCATAGAATTTCGAACACGTCCTGCCCATCGTTTTTTCCCGTTCTCCCTCCCCCCCAAAATCACCAAAGAAAGCTCGCGCCTTTCTCAAGGTCATCTACTTCCTCCGGCTGGCAGGGGTCATTGTCCCAGTACCTCCAAACGAAAGATACACAGGTTTCTACTCAAACCTTTTTGTGGTACCCAAAAGGACAGGTCAGTACGGCCGATTCTAGACCTCAAGTTTGTCAACAGGTTCATCAAACTGCTTCACTTCCGCATTGAGTCATTGAGATCCATCATAGTATCAATGGACGAAGGGGAATTTCTCGCATCAATAGACATCAAGGATGCGTATCTACACATCCCAGTCTCCCACGTCCATCAGAGATTCCTATGCTTCACAATAGGTCAGGATAACTTTCAATTCGTAGCCTTACCGTTTGGTCTCGCGACTGCCCCCAGGATATTTACGAAGATCATGGTAGCGGTTATGAAGGTACTGCATTCCAGAGGAATTATGGTCTTACCTTATTTAGACGACCTCCTTATCAAGGCACCATCTTTCACAGACTGCGAGGAAAGTGTTCAGATTACCATGGACACCCTCGTCCGTTTAGGCTAGTTGTTAAACCTACCCAAGTCCTCTCCAATCCCGAGCCAGACCATCACCTTTTTAGGAATGGTGTTCAACACCCATCGTGGACTAGTACTGCTCCCGCGAGAGAAAGTCATCGCTCTACGTCAGGACGTCCGAACTCTTCTCCGTCCCAAACCACACTCCCTTCGCTTCGGAATGAAGGTCATGGGGAAGATGGTATATAAAAATATAAGGGGAGACAACAGAGGCGCAATAGTGCCCTATCATTTGGCATAGATTAGGGACTAATCGGTACAAACAGGTTTGCACTAACCTGGTCCAGTTGTGAATCCCACAACTGGAATAAGAGCGTTGGTTTTAGTAATGCAGGCTGCTGCTGGACCTCCACCTCCACGGGGCCGTGGGTACTTCAAGAGTTCTGGGATCAAAGGTGTGTTACAGTCCGCGCTGCCCGATCATCCAAAGGATCACAAGGGAAACAATGTTCCAAACGAAATTCTCTTTATTCTTATAAACCGACGCGTTTCGGCGCCCAATCCTGGCACCGTCCTCAGGGTATCAGATACCCTGAGGACGGTGCCAGAATTGGGCGCCGAAACGCGTCGGTTTATAAGAATAAAGAGAATTTCGTTTGGAACATTGTTTCCCTTGTGATCCTTTGGATGATCGGGCAGCGCGGACTGTAACACACCTTTGATCCCAGAACTCATGGGGAAGATGGTAGCAGCTATGGAGGCGGTGCCATTTGCTCAATTGCATCTCAGACCACTACAGCTCGCTCTCCTGCCTCACTGGGACAGAAATCCTGCTACTCTAGACAGAACCTTGCGACTTTCTCCATCTGTAAAACAGTCTCTCCTTTGGTGGCTCCGTCCTGCCTCTCTCCGGTTAGGGAGGTCCTTCCTACCAGTAAACTGGGACGTCCTTACCACAGATGCCAGCCTAACAGGTTGGGGAGCGATTCATCGTCACCACACAACTCAAGGCAGGTGGTCCAGTCAGGAGACCACCCTTCCCATCAACTTACTGGAGATCCGTGCCATTTCACTAGCCTTGCAGGACTTCATCTGCTGGCAGGGCGTCACATTCGAGTCCAGTCAGACAATGCCACGGCGGTGGCATATGTCAACCACCAGGGCGGCATGCGCAGTTCGAGAGCGATGCGCGAAGTTCGTCCAATACTCGAATGGACGGAATCCACAAAGTCGGTGACTTCAGCAGTCCACATACCCGGTGTGGACAATTGGGCGGCAGACTTCCTAAGTCGCCAAGGCATCGCCTCGGGGGAGTGGAGTCTGCATCCCGAGGTTTTTCACCAAATATGTCTCAAGTGAGGAACACCGGAAGTGGATCTGATGGCCTCAGGGTTGAACAACAAGGTACCCACATTCATAGCCAGATGTTACGATCCTCAAGCACTGGGAGCAGACGCTCTGGTACAGCCCTGGACTCCGTTTCGGCTCTGCCACATCTTTCCTCCGCTGCCCCTGATACCTAGGGTGGTGAAGAAGATCAAGGCGGAGGGCGTGGCAGTGATTCTCATCGTACCAGATAGGCCACGTCGTGCCTGCTACGCCGGTCTGGTTCGTCTGCTCGGCGACTCCCCCTGGCGCCTTTCAGATCGTCCAGATCTACTCTCACAGGGCCCTCTCCACCACCAGAAATCGTCGGCCCTGAGTTTGACGTCGTGGCTGTTGAAACCTGGGTTTTAACCCAGGCCGGTTTGTCTCCAGATGTCATTGCGACCATGCTGAGAGCAAGGAAGCCTTCTTCAGCCCGCATTTACCATCGCACCTGGAAGGCCTTTTTCTCTTGGTGTAAATCCCAAAACCGGCCGCCCCTACAGTTTTCTCTGCCGGCTATTCTAGGGTTTCTTCAGACTGGTCTCGACTCGGGTCTTTCCTTAGGTTCTCTAAAAGGACAAATTTCTGCCTTGTCTGTCCTTTTTCAGCGCAAATTGACTAACAAGTCCCAGGTCAGGACTTTCTACAGGGGGTCGCCCGTCTTGCTCCCCCTACAGAAGACCCTTGGAAACATGGGATCTAAATCTAGTCCTGGATGTATTACAGAAGCCCCCTTTCGAGCCTCTCAGAGACGTTTCTCTTTGTGTTTTGTCCCAAAAGGTAGTATTTCTAGTTGCGATCACATCTATCCGTCGCGTGTCGGAACTAGCAAGCCTCCTTTCCTCTCCTTCCACCAGGACAAGGTTGTGCTGCGTCCGGTCCTGTCCTTCCTTTCTTCCTAAGGTGGTGTCCTCTTTTCATCTGAATGAGGACATAACTCTGCCTTCTTTTTGTCCGACGCTGACTCATCGTGTGGAAAGGGCCTTGCACTCGCTGGATTTGGTTCGGGCTCTTCGCCTTTACATTTCCCGAACGGAACTTTTTCGGAAGGTGGACTCTCTGTTCATTCTTCCGGAAGGTCACCATAAAGGCATGCCTGCATCCAAGGCTGCTCTTGCCAGATTGATCAGGACAACGATCATAGAAGCCTATCAACTCAGGGGTCAGCCCATTCCAGCTGGGCTGCGTGCGCACTCTACTCGTGCGGTGGGGGCCTCTTGGCCATTCGACACCAGGCTTCTGCTGAACAAGTGTGCAAGGCTGCCACCTGGTCCAGCCTTCACACATTTGCTAAACATTACAATGTGCATGTCCAGTCCTCAGCAGAGGCGAGTCTGGGCAGGCGTGTTCTGCAGGCGGCAGTTGCCCATCTGTAGAATGACAAGATGCGGTTATATACCCACCCAGGGACTGCTTTTGGATGTCCCACGGTCCTGTGTCCCCCAATGAGGCGAAGGAGAAAAGGAGAATTTTGTGTACTAACCGTAAATTCCTTTTCTGTTGGCCTCTAATTGGGGGACACAGCACCCTCCCTGTTGCCTATTCCGGCGGTATATATATAATATATAATATATTATATATGTTGTGAAGAATGATTCTGGGCTTTTCAGGACAAGTGTCGTCTCCTCTCTCTATGTCTAGGGGTGTAAAAATGTCCCTGGCTTTTGCTGGGTCTAATCTTGTAGCTAGACCATGCCCTCAGCAGCCCAGCCAAACACATGCACGGGCTCACTCGCTCCCCTCTGTCCACTGCTCTTGGTCTATCAGGCTGCTTGACTTGCGCAGCTGCTCTGGAACTCTGTGTGTGCTTTCCGGTGTTGCTTTCTTCTTTTTCCATTTTATTTATCATGCTGGCACTTTCATGACTCCTGCGGACTCCCATAGACCTTACAGCTCTCTAAAATGGTCCACAGAATCAGTCTCCAGCAGATATTTGGTGCATGGGCTACAGATAGGGGTAAGCGCTGTCACCTGGGGGGCAACTTGTCTCTCTCCAGCAACTCTCTTTTTTTTTTTTTTCCCCTTGACCCTAGTCTCTTTTGACATTTTCACAGTCCATCCCCTATACCATAAGTACAGGAGGCCCGCAAAAAGTGCATGCTCTATTTTCCCTCTCTGGGAGGATGATGCACGCTAGGTGGTTCAAGGCAGACTTCTGATCAGTGCCTTTACTCTACGCCAGGGGTCCCCAATCTGTTGCTCGCTCTGTCTTTTAGCTTGGTGCATAAACACCAGGACTAGCAAAAGCTATGAAGAGCAGGTCTCCAGATGGTGACTTTTGAGTAGCCTCACTGTCTCAGTGTGATTTCTGTGGAAAAGCTTTGGCTGTCATTGTACCGTTAATGGATGTCACTACTGGGAGCAGGAGCTGGATGAGGCTCACAAACCTTTCTCAGAGCTGAATTGGCTCTCAACCCCTTTTTAGAACCACAATGAGCCACATATCTAAAGGTCAGAAAGGTTGGGGACCTCTGCTCTTGGACATTCCAGGGGCTTTTCTTGTATATCCTTCACCTATTCCCTTCCCTCCCAGACTGCTACTCTGTTCAGATCTGTGCGTAATTCAACACATCATCCAGACCTTGACTGCAGCTATGGAGTGCCTTCCTATGCCGACAACCGTCTGGTCCTCTGTCCACTATCTACAGTCAGTCAGACCCACCATTAATCACAAACCACATCACTAATTTACCGCAGCAATCCAAATACTCTCATTGAGTTAGACCCACCAGCTACCATGAGCCACATAGCTGATCGCAACAGCAGTCTAAGTGTTCTGCCCACTATCCAGTGAGTCAGACCCTGAGGCTAACACAAACCACATAGCTGACCACAGCAGTCCAAGTGCTCTGTCCACTATCAAGTGAATTAGACCCACCATTTACCATGAACCACATGCTGATTGCAGCAGCAGTCCAAGTGCTCTGTCCACTATGCAGTGAGTTGGACCCAACATGAACCACATGGCTGATCGCTGTGCAGTTCAAGTGACCTCAAGCAATGTCATTACCTTAGCATTCAGGTCTGTTAGTCAACACTTGGCTCTTCTTTTTTACAGAAATTGGATCCCAACATGTCCTTTCGCAAGCCACAGACAAAGTATGAGAGCGTCTTTAGAGCAGGAATCAGTTCCTGAACTTATTAAAGCGGGTTGTCTCCTCCTGCCAGAATTTGAATCCCTTTTTCAGTATCCCCAGTCATATTCTGGTCTTTCCCTGTTGGTGACCAGATAATGACTCAAGTTCAGCACTGTTTCAACCGGACATCCCTTACCAGGATGTATTATGTCTGGCTGTGTCTGCCCTTGCAGTTCACATGTTCAGCCCTTATTTCAAGTGTTCACTGTGTTGGTGAGACTGTCTCTGTCTCTTCAGTATCTTGTGCCAGACATCACCCTGGGGTCCTAAAGTAGAACAGTTCAACTTGTTCTATTCTTGATCCCGGCTTAGCCTCTCCTCTTTAAACAGATCTTCACTCCGGCGAAGGTTGTTCTCTTCTGCACACTGCAAGAATTTTATGTCTCTCGGAGTACACTTCTTGTTCTGGATAGACCTTTATCAGCTTAAAGTTATTTCCTATCCTGACTGTGTCTAGTCTCTCCCTGTTGAAAAGATTTTAAGTTCTTGGAATGCAATTATTATTATATTATTATTATTATTTATTTATATAGCGCCATTATATTCCATGGCGCTTTACATGCTAAAAGGGCAGACTAGGAGAAGTAACATAGTAACAATACAAGTAACAATAAATGTTGACAATTCGGTTGTACAGATACAAGAGGGGAGAAATCCTGTCCACGAAGGCTCACAGTCTACGAGGGGCGGGTGGGGATACAGTGGGAGGGGGAAATTCCAGTCGTAAGGCTGTGTGGTGGACCGGGTCTTATTGCAGGTGGTAGGCTTGGCGGAAGAGGTGGGTCTTCAGGCTTTTTTGAAGGTTCTTAGGGTAGGAGAATGTCTGATGTGTTGGGGCAGAGAGTTCCAGAGTATAGGTGAAGCACGGAAGAAATCCTGTATGCGGTTGTGCGAAGAGGAGATGAGGGGGGAGTAGAGGAGAAGCTCTTGGGAGGTTGCGTGAGGGTAGGTATCGGGAGACCATGTCAGAGATGTATAGAGGGGACAGGTTGTGAATGGCTTTGTATGTCATGGTTAATGTTTTAAACCGAGATCTCTGGGAAGTAGGGAGCCAGTGAAGGGCTTGGAAGAGGGGGGAAACGGGAGTAGCGGGGAGACAGATGGATTAGGCGGGCAGCAGAGTTCAAGATAGATTGGAGATGTGCAAGGGAGGTATTGGGGAGGCCGGTGAGCAGGAGGTTGCAGTAATCGAGGCGGGAGATGATGAGAGCGTGAATAAGGGTTTTAGCAGTGTCGTGGTCAAGGAAAGTGCGAATCCTATAGATTTTTTTGAGCTGGAGTCGGCAGGAGGTGGCGAGGGCCTGGATGTGGGGCTTGAAGGAGAGGGAAGAGTCAAGGATAACCCCGAGGCACTTGGCATGGGGGACTGGAGAGAGAGAGCAGTCGTTGACGACGATGGATAGGTCAGGTAGTGAGGGGGAGCGTCTTGGGGGGAAGACTATGAACTCGGTTTTGTCCATGTTCAGCTTAAGGAAGCGAACAGAGAAGAAGGATGAGATGGCGGACAGGCAGTGTGGAATTTTGGATAGAAGGGAGGCGATGTCAGGGCTCACTCTGATTTCAATATTCCACTTTGATCAAGTAACTCCATCTGTATAACAGTTCCTCCTCCCTCCAATCACCTAATCTTGGTTTGGTGGCAGTGTTCTACTTTCATTCTTCACAAGAGACCATTCTAAATCTTTGGAAGATCATTTTCTTCAGTTAGGGAATTTTATTCCGGTCTCACACAGTTCAGGATTGCTGGTAGGCTTGGTAAGCCTTCTCTCCCTTTTTCATCTGGAACTCAATCATTTATTTGCCTCTCCTCCTTTGGCAGGATCTTCTTACATGCCGCCCTTCGCATATAGTTCAACAAGTCTGTCTTCATTTACGAAGGTGGAACAATTACTCGATGAATCTCGGTAGAGATATCTGGTCACGGACTGAACAAGGTTTTGACAATGTTTTCAGCAGTTCTAATGTAAGCCCCAGATGCTGATTTTCTAACATACCAAAGGCCTTCGACAGAGAGTGGTACCCTCATCAGGTGGTTCTCATCCCTAGTCGTTTATGGCGGTACGTACCTGAAATAGATCTGATGACATCGAGGGTGCGTTACGGGGTTCCTCAGTCTGCATCCAGTTCCTACGGCTCTTTGTGGTTGTTCTCCCGGGCTTCCCATTATCTCCATTCCTGCCGTCATCTTGTTCCGAAATGACTATAGGATTAGGGTCTGTGGAGGTAGTCTGTGATCTCGCTGTGGTAGTCTTCCTTCTCGCAGACTACTTTCATATGTTTCCCAGTTCCCCTAGCTTTTACCCATCAGAGCTCCGGCTCTCTTTACCTCTGTATGGGGCTTGTTGGACCATTTGTTGTCAGACCTCTGTTTGGAATTTCTCCAGGCTGCTTCTTAGTTATGTGTTCTTACTTTACCAAGTTCGACAAAATACACACCTTCCTACCTTTTTTCCTTGGCAGATCCAGGCTTGGGCAGAAAGCTTTTACAAATTTACAGTGGGCGATTCCCAACCTAAGATCGCGCAGCGAGCGGTGGGCTCTAGGACCCTGCAGCACCATGTGACCAGTGACATCGTCCTGTCACATCGTGCTGTTTAAGGTTCTGTGCAAGGTCCTATGGCACCGTGGCACTGGTATGAAGAGATCTCTGGGGGAACAGTGGCTAGTTGAGTAAAAAGCGCGCATCCGCAAAAAGACAGAACATTTGAACAGAGCTACGTTAACAGCATTTACGCAGCACTAAAAAGCGCTGCGCTTAATAGCGCTGCGTAAATGCAAAAAATATGCTGTGTGTGAACCCAGCCTTACTGATCACCTTGGCTTCGGTTGGTGGATGTATCCTACTGTGGAGGAGCTAACTTTTTTTCATTGCCTAGTGTCAGCCTCCTAGAGGCAGCAGCATACCCCCATGGTTTTATCTATCCCCCAATGAAGGCTCCAATTAAGTACCGTATATACTCGTGTATAAGCCGACCCGTGTATAAGCCGACCCCCCTACTCTTGCCCCAAAAATCTGGAAAAACCTATTGACTCGTGTATAAGCCGAGGGTGGACCCCAGCACAGGTATACAGCCCCCAGCAGTGTGGTATACAGGCCCCCCAGTGGTAGTATACAGCAGCCCCAGTGGTAGTATACAGATTCCCCAGCAGCCCCAGTGGTAGTATACAGATTCCCCAGCAGCCCCAGTGGTAGTATACAGGAGCCCCAGCAGCCCCAGTGGTAGTATACAGATTGCCCAGCAGCCCCAGTGGTAGTATACAGGAGCCCCAGCAGCCCCAGTGGTAGTATACAGCAGCCCCAGTGGTAGTATACAGGAGCCCCAGCAGCCCCAGTGGTAGTATACAGGAGCCCCAGCAGCCCCAGTGGTAGTATACAGGAGCCCCAGCAGCCCCAGTGGTAGTATACAGGAGCCCCAGTGGTAGTATACAGCAGCCCCAGTGGTAGTATACAGGAGCCCCAGCAGCCCCAGTGGTAGTATACAGCAGCCCCAGTGGTATATAGCAGCCCCAGGGGGTACCCAGCAGCCCCCTGGGGGTACCAACAGCCCCCAGGGGGTACCAACAGCCCCCAAAAGCTGGCACTGTCCCCCCTTGTAAGGCCTCCCCCCCGCTGCTTATACATTACCATCCCGGTGTTCTGATCGGCGCCGCTCCTCGGTGCTTCTTCTTCATCCTCCCGTCCTCGCTCGCTGCATCCAGGATCTCCGGCGGTCGCGCGATGACGTCATATCGCTGCGACAGCCGGAGAACCTGGATGGATGCAGCGAGCGCGGACGGGAGGATGAAGACGCAGCACCGAGGAGCGGCGCCGATCAGAACACCGGGATGGTAATGTATAAGCAGCGGGGGGGGGGGGCCCTTACAAGGGGGGACAGTGCCAGCTTTTGGGGGGGCCATATGCACTTCTTCCCCCTGCCGCTGATTGACAGGGGGATGCAGTGCATATATAATGAGCGGCCCCACGTGACGGGGCCGCTCATACAGCAGCCCCCCGCCTCCTCCAGCCTCCACAGCCCCCGGGACACAGCCCCCCCGTATATGACTCGTGTATAAGCCGAGGGGGGCACTTTTCAGCCCAAATTTTGGGCTGAAAAACTCGGCTTATACACGAGTATATACGGTACCCAAAATCTTCTTTTTATTGATATACAGTGGGGAAATAAGTATTTGATCCTTTGCTTATTTTGTAAGTTTGCCCACTGACAAAGACATGAACAGTCTATCATTTTAAGGGAAGGTTAATTTTAACAGTGAGAGAGAATATCAAAAATAAAATCCAGAAAATCATTGTCTACATTATATAAAGTTATTTGCATTTTGCAGAAAGAAATAAGTATTTGATCCCTCTATTAAACAAGACTTAATTCTTGGGCAAAACCCTTGTTGGCAAGCACAGCAGTCAGACGTTTCTTGTAGGTGATGATGAGGTTTGCACACGTCGGAGGAATTTTGGTCCATTTTTTGTCCAATTTTTGTCAAAGCTGCAATATGCAGCCCTGTAAGTGATACATCAATTGAATCAGGGTCTTTGTTTATACAGTATGTTGCGCTCAGAATAGGTTTTAAAACCTGGTGAAAAAAATTCCTGTTAAGTGCTAGTAGCCAATGCATCATGCAGTTCATGAATGTTTTCTTCTGTTTCAGAGAAACCTCCTCCACCTTCACAGGTACAGCTGGTATTGGCCACCACAAATTCTTTTCATGTGAAATGGAATGAGATACCGACTGTTGAAGGGTATCTTCTACAACTGAGTCCAGAATCTCCAGCTTCAACCGGTGATGGAAAGCCTGCCCCCCTCAGTGAGATCTCTGCTCTGAGCTCTACCATCACATCCACAGCACGTGCTGGTCCACTGCATTCACAGAGCGGGCTTGTGTGCCCTCAGCGGATAGAGGAAAGTAAGTTATAAGTATTAAATGACATAGTATAGGTGCCTTGATTACTGGCTGGGACTATGCATGCAACAGGTTGCACTGCGCCCTTGAGTATTATTATTATTATTATTCATGCCAGCCATGAAATAAGTAAGTCAGTCTTCCATTAGATTTCTGTGACTTCTACATTTTGAAATTGCTGAAGTATGACCATTAGGAGATGAGTGACTTTAGTTAAGGTGGAATTGAATTCTGCACTAGTTTCGCAAAAATTCTAATTCTCTAGAACAGGGGTCTTAAACTCAGCTGGGTACATGGGTCGCACATAGAAAAAATTTGAATTTGGGGAGCTGCAATCTTTGCAGGGCAGTCATTTTTTAATGATACCATGTTTTTTTCTATACTTTTTTCGATCACTTGTTTTATTCTTTAAACACTTTTCGCTCGTTTTAATTTTTTTTTTTAATGGCATTCACCATATGGGTTATAGAATTTTTTTATTAGCTTGGGTTGTTATGGATGTGGCAATAAGAAACGTGCACTTTTTTTGTTTATTTGAGTTTATAATAACACAGCATTTTTAGTGGTGAAAAAAAATTCATGCCTTCCTTTGTATCCTTTTTTTTTTTTTCTTCATTATTATTATCTTTACATTTTATCCCTTTGTCATAAGCAATATTGTCTTACAATTAGCACCTTATAGTAATTTTGGCCAACATCTTGCAGTAATGTGCCCCATTTTGGTCCCTCATCTTGTAGTAATGGGCCCAATTTTGGTCCTTATCTTGTAGTAATGAGACCTATGTTGTTGTTCTACCTCATCCTGGTCCCCATCTTGTAGTAATGCCCCATCCTGGTCCTCTTATTGTAGTAATGCCCCCATCCTTGTTCTCCCTCTATAGTAATGTGTCCATCCTAGTCCCCATCTTGCCGTAATGTCTTCTACCGTGTCGTTTTTCATATTCACACACAAAAAAAGATTTCTCTCTCCTATCCTCCGTTTACTGAATTTTAAACAATCAATTGATATGTATTGCTAGCTCTCTGTCTCGCTATTCCAATACCAGCCACTGGCCAATCAGAGTCCAGAAGATGATGTCGTACACTGGGCAGAGCTTGTCCCTGGTGGTGCACATTCCTTGGATGCATATTGAACTAAAGTAAAACATTGACATTAACGCCACCCTGGACTGGGCTGCGATGTTTGAGGGATCTACAATGCCTGCCGGCCACATGAAGCGGCCACTGGGGCCGCATTGCAGGCCACGTATTATGAGACCCCTGCTCTAGAATTCAAGAACAAAGAAAAAGTGACACATCAAGTTGGGCGATCACCACAAGGTAGAAAAGGATTACAAATTTTATTATTCATTTAATTACACCATATCTGAAACACAATTAAAAACAATTAAAAAAGGGGGCTGAAGGCCCACTAGCATGTAAAGGGGGTGCCCCTGTTATACCTTTGTCTTGTCTATACATACTCAAAGTATCAAAAAGCCTACCATATGGGCCACTTTTATTTCTGTAACATTTGAAATCCTTACAGATCAATAAGAGGGCATTCTTAGAATGTGTAACAAACACTGAAATTAAACTGAATACATTCCAGCTAGTCAACAGAGAGCGGAGTTGGTGAAATCTCCAGACTTAGTACCCTGATTCAAACAGTAATCTGTCAGTCAATCCACAATCTAAAGGGCCTGTCACACGTGTCAATGTCGCCCGCGATATCGCTCATGCGTCACAATTAATCGCCTGAGCGATGTGGAATTATCGCAGGTAAGATGTCACACGCGTCAATATGACCAGCGATGCGGTGATGTCGCCATCTTGCGACGTGCGATTTTATTTAGTCGCTTGTACGTGTCAAAATAGAAAATACGTCGCTGAGTTTAGTGTCACACGCAGCGATGCACAAGGTCTACTGAGCGATGAGCGACAGTTTTACTCTGGCAGTGAAACCTGCGATCAGCGACATATCGCTGGTTGCATCGCTTGGTCACACGCTTCAATGTCGCTCCTACGTCACTTTTACGTCGCTTGAGCGACTGAAAATCCGTGACGTATGAGCGACATTGACAGCGATGTCAACACGTGTGACATCCCCTTAAGAATACCCTCTAATTGATCTGTAAGGATTTCAAATGTTACAGAAATAGTGGCCCATATGGTAGGCTTTTTGATACTTTGAGTATGTATAGACGAGACAAAGGTATAACAGGGGCCTTCCGCCCCCTTTTTAGTTGTTTTTAATTGTGTTTCAGATATGGTGTATTTAAATGAATAATCAAATTTGTAATCCTTTTCTACCTTGTGGTGATCGCCCAGCTTGATGTGTCTCTTTTTCCTTGTTCTTGAATTACAGTGAAATGACATATTGGAGCTGATCCCTCCTTGATTGGTGGTGCCTTAGTTTTTTACTTTTTACCTCTGCTCTAGAATGTTTTTTTTTTTTTTTGTGTGTAATTCACTCTGCACAAACTCAGCAACATTGTAGCCTCCTTCTAGCTAGAGGGCTAGTCAAACAGTTAGAAAAAACATTATAATACCCTCTTTATCATATGTTTATATGTTTACATTGTTGAGTGCATCCTCTTGGACCTCTTCATTTATGGTGCCAGCTTTTGGCACAACTTGACATGACATCCCTGCACATAAGTGTTGGTACAGCTCAGGGATACCAAAGGCCTAGTGATATTGAAAGCCTTCAGTGAAGTCTCGATTGAAGAAGAAAAGGGTAAATAGGATCCACACAACGGGAGAAGGGGGAAAGAGAGGTGCAGAGGACAAGACGTGTATAGTACTGAAATCAAGAAAAAAAGTTCAGGTATGAGTCACACACAGAAAAAGGCGACAGGGAGCAGGGGGAGAACGATGTATCTCAGGAGTTTGTTCAAAAAGTGTATAAATATATATGAATGACTTAAACAGATAAATGGCTCCTATAGAATCTTCTTATATCTAAAGGCTGTGTATGGTAATATAAGGGTGCTTTCACATCTGGATTTTTGCAAATCCGTTTTTAAAAAAATACAATGTGGCACACTTGTCGCAAGGTTGAGCTTTTGCTAATGAATTGCAAATAGACCCCGGAGAAGTGTGGAGACCTAGTTTTTGACAGTTATCCGCACTTCTGGAACTTTCAACACCTCTGGCGCCGGACAAAAAACACTGCCAGAAGTGGGGGATCGCGGGGAAAATGGGAGGTCCCTTTACAATGCATTAGCAAAAGCGCAACCTTGACGCACGTGTGCTGTAAGGGTGCCCCATCTACTTTTTGCAAAAAAGGCGGAATTCTACCGGATTTGCAAACCGGCAGATCAGGCACAGCTGAAGCTCAAAAGTTCAAGTTTGCCTGATCTGCCGTATTGGCAAATACCGCAGATGTGAAAGCAGCCTAACAGTCACATAAACAAAACAGGGCTTATTATAGATAAGACCACACAAATCTTGTACAACTACAATTAATGCAGGGAATGGAGCCAGGACAAGGAAGAACTCCTTCAAAGTCAATTGCACATATCTAATAATGATTACAGTAATCCTCCTTACCCGTGTGGGTCTCCCTCACTACTGGTATGGCGCCTCACCCTAGGCACTTTCGGCAGATTCCTTCGTCATAAGATACTATAGAAGCCAGTTATCGTTTAAGGTATGTATGTGTGTATATATAATATGCATACATACACTTGTGATTTGTTTTTGAACAGACTCCTGAGATACTTCGTTCTTCCCCTGCTGGCTATGTCGCCTTTTTCTGTATGTGACTCTTATCTGAACCTTTTTTCTTGATTTTACATGATCTTTCCTTAATGAAATGTTATTTGTCAACTTTGAGTTCTCTGTGTTTTGGTTGGGTTTAACTTTAATGAGCTATAGCCTTATCCAATTTTGCCACTACTTGCTGTTATAGATAAAAATTTACTTGCCCAAAATTTTCATTTCCTGGAGTCCGTAGGCAGCACAGTATGGGTTAAACTCTTAATCCCTAGTCGGAACAGAAGACCTGTTAATTAGCAGTACCAAATAATTAACCAATTGACACCTCCTGTTTCCTCCCCCCTTGTCCCTCCCCTATAAAGGGGGGGGGGGACACCACACAACATGTATAATTCCCTGTAGTAATGGATTTTAATGGGAGGGAAGTCTGTGCTGCCTACGAACTCCAAGGAAATGAAAATTTCAGGTAAGTAAATTATCTTTCCTTGTCATCCGTAGGCAGCACAGTATGGGACTTAGCAAGCAATACCCCACTTGGGTCGGGAATCAGTTTTGATGCCTGTTGAAGTACTCCTTTGCAGAAGGCTGAGCTTGCAGAGGCTGAGATGTCTAGCCGGTAATGCTTTATGAATGCAGATAAAGATGACTATGTTGCAGCTCTACAGATGTCATCCAGTGGAACGTGTTTCCTTTCAGCCCATGAGGCGGATGGAACTCGAGTAGAATGAGTTTAACTGACAACAATGGTTCCAGTTGATTTGTCACGTAGGTTTCGTAGATTACCGATCGGATCAGTCTAGCTAGAGTGCTCTTGCTAGCTTTTCAGCTGCGATGTGGCCCTGTAAACTGATGAAACAGGATTTTGTCCTTCCTAAACGTGATAGTTTTCTGGAGATAGCTTAGGACCATCCTCCGTACTCCAAATAAGGCGAGACCTTGTTCATTAGCATTGTCGCCGAGTACTGGAAGAATATCCTCTTGGATGATGATGTTCAATGCAGAACCTCCTTTTTGCAAGAGCCCTGGCATGAGACATAATGCTATATGATCCGACGCAATGTGAAGATATGGTTTCCTGGAAGACAAGCCTGGAATTCTCCAATTCTTCTAGCTGATGTAAGTGCTACCAGAAACAGAGCTTTTCAGAAGATGTGCTTGATCGAAGCCTGTTCTGCAGGCTTGAGTGGAGGTCCTTGAAGAGCTTTAAGGAGTGAGAAGTCCCAGGAAGGAATCGGTGAAAGGGAGGTCTCAAATTCTTGACTGCTTTAAGAATCGAGCTATGAGCGGATGTCTAGACCATGGGTCGTAAACTCCAGGCCTCAAGGGCCGCAAAACAGTCCAGGTTTTCAGGATTTCCATAGTATTTCACAGTTTGTAATCAAATTTTCAACTGTCAAATTCTACGGAAATCCTGAATACCTGGACAGTGTGCACCCTCGAGGCCTAGAGTTTGAGACCCTTAGTCTAGACATTGTACCATCCAAGTTGGCCTTGTTTGCCGAAAACTGAGCCTTCAGAGTGTTTAGCTTCAGACCTTTATCAAATCCCACTTGGAGGAACTGTAAAATGGAAGCCACAGTACTCTTGTCATGACCTTGTGAGGAGAACCACGAGTTGTAGATCTTCCATAATCTGGAATGCCCTTCAACGTAGCTGGTATTCGAGTGGCAGCAAACATAGTGATGACGTTATCTGGGAGCTCATAGGTAATTAAAGTCTCCCTGACCATGTCCATGCTGCCCGATGCAACCTGGCTGAGTCTGGGTAGTGAATGTCCCCTTGTGACAGGAGATCTGTTCTGATTGTAAGCTTCCAGAATCTCTTGAAAGCTATCACACGGGTTGAAATCAATTTCTTCGAAGGCAGAATAGAATGACTGCAATCGCCTCTGTCTGTTCGTCCCGAATCTTGCAGAGTATCATGAGGATCATCGGAACCAGGCCAAAGACATTACATCATAAATCTCTTCCATGAGAGAGCAAGACCATCCAGGGCCCAAGGCTTGACTCTGAAGGGAGGTGAAGTAGGCACACTTCATGTTAAGATGGGTAGTCATCGCATCCAAGTTGGGTCTTCCCATAATCAGTGATTTGATAAAACACTTTGGCTCAGCCACAATCAAGTTCTACCAGCAGACTAAAGCCTCAACATCAATCAGCCATGGGGTTGAAGAACCCTAGTATGTGGACTGCTGTCAGACTGTGAAGACTGCTCTCTGCTCAAAAAAATACCTTGTGGCACTGTGAAGCAAAAGAATGACTCCTCATCCCACCTTGTTTGTTGAGGCAGACCACTGCTGCCAGGTTGTCGGAGCTGTGACTATCAGCTTCTGGAAGTGACGAAGAGTGAGACCTATCGCCCTCAGTGCCCTGAGATTGGACGACAGCTAGGTCTCCAACTTCGCCAGGGTCTCTGGACCCAGAGTTCTCCTACATGAACAAGCCATGCATGTTCTGAGGCACACCGTCATCAGAGTGACCGTATGATGTTGCGCAAGCAACCTGCCTAAACTCAGATGAGCTGGAACCAACCACCAGCGTAGGTCCTGCTTGATAACCCAAGGTATAGAGATTAGAGATGTTAGTGGCTGATGGATTAGACACAATGTTAGGATGTCTGTTTGCAGCATTCGAACATGATTTTTGGCCCATGGAACTGCTTCTATGGTTGAAGTAAGCTTCCCAATACACTAATTGCCATTCTGATTGATACGCGAGGAACTCTGATAAGATGAGTTACGAAGTCTTGAAGACTTTGGATTCTCTCGCTGGTCAATGTCACCGTCATGTCTTGGGAGTTGATCACACATCCAAGTATTCCCTTTCTCTGGAAGGTGATAGCCATGATTTCTCTTTGTTGATCTGGAACCGTGGGAGAGAGTCAGTCGCTTGTAGGTGATCCAGTAACTGAGCCTTGGAGGAGGCTCTCAGTAACCAATCGCCTAGATAAGGCACAATGAAAATGCCTTGATGTCTGAGGGCAGCTACCAGGACTACTGCTGTTTGGCAAAGACACTCGGCCCTCTGAGATCCTGAATGGTAGACATTGAATTGAATATGGTGAAGATGGCCTGTACTGCTGTACTGCGACTAGAAGGAATCTGCGATGGATGGTAAGAATTGAAATATACAGATAAGCATCTTGCAGATCTATGGTTGAACACCAGCTGCCTCTTCACAGAAGAGATAAAGACTGTTCATTTTGAATTTACTCTTATCCTAGAGGAAGGTGTTCAAGTAAAGGCCGGGTTACACGCAGCGACATTGCTACCAATGTCGCTGCAATGTCACAGGTTTTGTGACATTGCAGCGACCTCGCCAGTGACGTCACTGCATGTGACATGCTGCAGTGACCAGCGATCAGCTCGCTGATTGTTGTGGAATGGCCGGGACCATTTTTCAATCGTTGGTCTGCCGCTGTCACGCATGCATCGGTATGTGTGACAGGGGCATTGACCAGCGACACCCAGTGTGTGCCCAACATATTGAACGATCCCAGCGACCGTCGGGTGTTGGCGCATCGCTGGTGAGATCTGCCTGTCTGGCATCTCACCAGCTATAAAATATAGATGTTCCAGCGATCCCGATTGTTGGTTGGGTCGCTGGAACGTCGCTACGTGTAACCCGGCCTTAAGTGAGATCTATACTAGACATTTCTTTCCAGACTTGGGGACTGGAGATAAAGGGAGGCACACTCCTAGCCCTCTTTGATGAGGTGGAATCTCCACTAGTGCCCTTTCCTGTATGAATTCTTGTAATTAGATTCCAACTGTCGTATCTCTATCCTGATTCGTCACCAGAGCGTCTGGATATTTTATAGTTGGGAACCGAACAACTTGAAGGCTGCAGCAATGCATCATCACTGGCCCATTATTTGATCTATAGCGCCTATCTGGAGGTGTTTTTTGTGATCAGAGTTATCCCCCTTTCAGTGTAGCGAGGTATCGCTTAAAAATTTATTATGTCTTATTGTGCGAGCTGTTGGTCTAGGTGATAGGACCGCAGAGTCAGTCATATCCTCAGGGCCCTGGCCACTGGCACTGATGTTGTGGCCACCTTAACTGCTGGGGTGACTGTCATATCACACTTCTGTAGGAGAGAAACTGCTTTTTTGACTACAGGGTTTAAGGTAAGCTGACTCTTCTGTAGGAAATATTTAGTTTTTTTTGGAATAGCCTAGCTACATCCAGATCCACCTGGAGTGGGTGTTCCCAAGCCTAGATTTGTGAAGGATCAATCCTATAACCAGTTTTGAGTCTGGTTCCCAGATCCAGGATCATCTCAGATCCACACCACTCATACAGCAGGCATTTATTCAGCAGCAGGTGCACGGAGAATGAAATCTCCTTTAAGGCCGGTTTCAGACATCTGTGTCACCACTGACGTGTGAAACAAGGCTGTTTGGGGGCGTGCACAGGTGCCAGGGATGTGTGACACAATGTGTGCTATCCGTGGGGCCGTGGATAGCACACGGACAGCCTGTCACCCGTATACTCACCTCCTCCAGCGCCGCTGTGCCTCTATCTTCCGGTCCGCTCTTGGGTTCAGTGAAGTGAATATTCATGAGCCCTAATGAGCGGCACCGGAAGTGAGAGGAGGAGAGGAGCAGACACCGCTGGAGTGAGGTGAGTATAAAATGTTTTATTTTCAGGCTTTTTGGTTTTGTCCGTGGTCCGTGCACACGGATGTCACAGTGTGAACATCATTGTGCCGGACGTTTTAGCAAAAAAGAAGTTGTGGCTCCGCAGAAAAACGGACAAGTCGCCGTGTAGAGCACACGGACACGCAAGTGCTCCACACGGAGACACTGTCCGTGCGGAAACACAGACGTGTGCATGGGTCCATAGGGGATCATGTGTCCCCGTATGTTTGTGCCTCCGGCATGTGTCCGCACGGACCGCACACGTGCTGGAGGCACTGATGTGTGAAACCGGCCTAAGGCACAGAATAAGCTCTGCTTTTTTTTGCCTTTTATTAGGCATACTCGCAGACAAAACCAGGTTATTTATGGAACTTGGTTCACGAGTTAGGAGCGCTGCAGCCTCTGCAGAGCAGGATCCTTCTGTGCAGGAATACATCCTGCAGGCATTCATCAGCGAACAGCTGTGTGGAAGAGAGAAGGCTTCTGTGGATTTTCTTTTCCTTTCTAAAAGGTAAACAAGATATAAACAGAACATTTATACGGGTAATCTGTCGCAGGAGTTCACCAACACTTAAGATCCCAGACAGCTCCACTGCTTGGCAAAGTGCAGAGACTTACAGTGCCAGTTTTGTTTAGTTAGGTAATCTACAAACTGGTCTTCGTTAGTGAACCAATGTAGTCGCTCGATGCAAGCAGAGCACACCTAGAGGACCTACATGTGGTGGTGAACCACAGCGCCTGGAATTCTGCCAGCTCTCCTCCATGGCACATGTAAGAGAAGAAATGGAAAAAAACATCCGAAATAGGAAAAGAGACATCAGTCTAATGATCTTATGCAGGGTTAGTCAGTCCAGGAATGTGCAATACTCCAGACTACCACAGGTCGGCTGCATGGCGAATGCAAGGACTTACAGAGTGCTTCCATTTTAAACTTCCCGCTAGGATTCCCTCAGCCGCAGCATGCGCATAGTGTTTACCTTACTTCTGGGTTCAGTGACACTGCCAGGACGCCGCCATGCCTGCGCTGCAGCTGTAAGTAGAGGGACCGATTAATCATACGATATTTCAAGTCCTGGCAGGCACCGGGCTTACCACAGAGGGACACGCATAAATGTGTATATATGACTACAATCTAAACAAGATTTCATCTGACCTCGGGTGCCATGCCGCTGGGTCATGGGGAACCTGGGGAATCTCTTCACACCGCAGCATCGGATCCAGAAAGTGCAGGGAAGGGCTCACCTGGTGGATGGACCTGGTGGATGGATGGCACAGCCACCTCTTGCCTCTCTGTAGAGATGATCTCCCCACCCGGAGTCCAGCAGCTGAACGATGACCACACTGCCACCAGGTCTTCCACCTCCAGGACCAGGACCAAACTGGTATGTAGGGGGTGTATACACATGAGGCTAGGAACGAGTGAGCCATCTCACAGGGACGGATATACAGGACCTGCCTTCCATGGCAGCGTGCACATACACAGCGGGCCGAGGGACATACAGAATATGTTTGCAGAACCCGCCATCTAGACATCCCATCAAAGTCTTTATGACCACTAGGCCCGCCTGATTGAAAATCTTCTCCAAGGTTGCTTTGTTTATCAAATTTGTCAAATGTCCAGTCCCTGTAATGTTTATGCAGTCAAATGTCCAATCATTTTAGTTGTGCATGCATATATTTTGAGTTTCATTCAATATCTTGTCATACCATGCCTGATGAAGAGACCTGAGTCGTCTCGAAAGCTCGCCTTATAACATCATTTATTTAATTTTTATTAGCCATTAAAAGGTTTCACAACCACAAGATTTTCATCTTGTTTCTCACACTGAGAGCAATCAACATTTTCTCAACTGGCTAACACGGAACCAAACCTTTTTTCTTTTTTTCACACACAACACTCTATAATACCATGTCTGTATACCCAGAATAGATTTTTCCCAAAACAGATTGGTGCAGAACTTGTTTCTTCTTTTTTTTTTTTTTTATGTGTCACCTTCCCTGTAAAAATTTCCAGATTAGAATCTCAGCAGATCTCCTGTCTAATGAATACATGCATTGCATGAATACATCCTGCATACATGCATTGTTGTACATACTCATAAGCTAACATTGCATACAGTATCAGGCTATGTCCACTTGGGATTCCATTGGTAATGGATTCAGTTGAAAAAGAAAAATGGAAATGTACAAATAAACAGCATTTTTAAATAGATGAGTTTGTTTTCAGCGTTGTATCTTTTTGCATCCCTTTTTCATCTACTTTGAATGCATCAATTTTTAATACGCGTCTATCAGCACTTCTTGACATGGCAACACAAAGCCTATAACATACCGTATTTTTCGCTTTATAAGACGCACCTGATTATAAGACGCACCCCCAAATTTGGTGAAGGAAATGAGAAAAAAATAATTTTTAATGTTAAATGGGGTCTGTCTTATAATGTCAGTGTCCGTCTTACAAATCATATGGGGTATATGTCTCTTATAGCCCCCTCTTCCTGGTACATGGTCCTCATCCTGGGATATAGCTCCCCCATCCTAGATATGGCCCCCTTATTCTGGTTATGGCTGACACACGTCCCCCAGGGCTGGCATACGTCCCCCAGGGCTGGCACATGCCCCCCAGGGCTCTCACACATCCACTAGGGATGGCACATGCCCCCAAGGGCTGGCACATTCCCCCCAGGGCTCTCAAACATCCCCCAGGGCTGGCACATGCCCCCCAGGGCTGGTACACGTCCCTCAGGGCTGGCACATGCCCCCAGGGCTGGCACCTCCACCCCAGAGCTGGCACATGCCCCCCAGGGCTGGCACCTCCACCCCAGAGCTGGCACCTCCGCCCCAGGGCTGGCACCTCCGCCCCAGAGCTGGCACATGCCCCCCAGGGCTGGCACCTCCGCCCCAGAGCTGGCACCTCCGCCCCAGAGCTGGCACTTGTCCCCCAGGGCTGGCACATGCCCCCTTGGGCAGGCACACTTCCCCCTGGGCAGGCACACTTCCCCCTGGGCAGGTACATGCCCCCCAGGGCTGGCACTTGTCCCCCAGGGCTGGCACTTGTCCCCCAGGGCTGGCACATGCCCCCCAGGGCTGGCACCTCCGCCTCAGAGCTTGCACATGCCCCCCAGGGCTGGCACCTCTGCCCCAGAGCTGGCACTTGTCCCCCAGGGCAGGCACTTGTCCCCCAGGGCAGGCACACATCCCCCTGGGCAGGCACATGCCCCCCAGGGCTGGCACTTGTCCCCCAGGGCTGGCACTTGTCCCCCAGGGCTGGCACCTGCCCCCCAGGGCTGGCACCTGCACCCCAGAGCTGGCACCTCCGCCCCAGGGCTGGCACCTCCGCCCCAGAGCTGGCACATTGCCCCAGAGCTGGCACTTGTCCCCCAGGGCTGGCACATGCCCCCCAGGGCTGGCACCTCTGCCCCAGAGCTGGCACATGCCCCCCAGGGCTGGCACCTCCGCCCCAGAGCTGGCACATGCCCACCAGGGCTGGCACATACCCCCCTGGGCTGGCACACATCCCCCTGGGCAGGCACACTTCCCCCTGGGCAGGCACACTTCCCCCTGGGCAGGCACTTGTCCCCCAGGGCTGGCACCTCCGCCCCAGGGCTGGCACCTCCGCCCCAGAGCTGGCACATGCCCCCCCAGAGCTGGCACATGCCCCCCCAGAGCTGGCACATGCCCCCCCAGGGCTGGCACATGCCCCCCAGGGCTGGCACCTCCGCCTCAGGGCTGGCACATGCCCCCAGGGCTGGCACCTCCGCCCCAGAGCTGGCACCTGCCCCCCAGGGATGGCACCTGCCCCCCATGGCTGGCACCTGCCCCCCATGGCTGGCACCTGCCCCCCATGGCTGGCACACATGCCCCCCAGGGCTGGAACACATGCCCCCCAGGGCTGGAACACTTCCCCCTGGGCAGGCACTTGTCACCCAGGGCTGGCACATGCCCCCCAGGGCTGGTACATAGCCCCCCTTGCTGCTGGGCAGAAAATAACAAACATTTTATACTTACCTCTCCAGCGCTTGCCTCAGTCTTCAGTGCCTTTCTCCCTGACTGCAGAAATCTCCCTCCGAGGTCCCAGAGAAGCCTGTCATGTGATCGGGGGCTCACTGATGACTGCAGTGCGGTGATGTCATCAGTGTGCACCCGATCACATGACCGGCTTCTCTGGGACCTCGGAGGGAGATTTCTGCAGTCAGGGAGAAAGGCACTGAAGACTGAGGCAAGCGCTGGAGAGGTAAGTATAAAATGTTTGTTATTTTCTGCTCAGCAGCAAGGGGGGCCATATCCAGGAGGGGGGGACTGCAGGAACATTTAATATGCCCTGCTCCCCTAGCCTAGCTTCAGCACCGAGGTGATGGACAGCGGCAGTGCAGTGAATATTAAATGAGTTAATGAGCGGGGGTCACGTGACCTGCCGCTGCCTCCTACAGCCCGCAGCCAGCCCGCCCCAGCCCCGGGACACACTCCAGAGCTGCCCCCACTCTCCCCTGCACCGTATGTTCGTTTTTTTAAGACGCACCCCCCACTTTCCCCCAAAATTTGGGGGAACAAAAGTGCGTCTTAAAAAGAGAAAAATACGGTAACTATAAATAAAATAACTTAGACAACTGACACAAATTAATGTTGGATAAAATTGGCCGTGTGGCTTTATTAAGGTAAATATCTTTATTAATTCATCAAATAAATAATGAAAAACCACAGGTTAAAATTAACCATTCACGAATATTCAAACTTTACTATCAATGCATATTTACCAAATAAATAACCGAAATCAGCCCAAGACAATGGGCGATTTTACCCAACCGGGCGAAATGCTCCTAGCATGAGACCCCCCAACAAAGCCACAGCCAATTCTCCAACAAATTTTGTAACCCTAAATTAAATATGTCAAGACCAACGTCGCTCAAATGAACTCCGTCATACCTGTAAAAAACCTTGCAGAAAGCCTTCTAAATCTGTATGCCTATAAGAAATATCGCCATTGGCAGTAAAAAATCTTTCCATCAATTTATTAACCCGCTTCCTGATGGATTCATGAAACTTCAAATTCTTGGAGGACCAAATAAGTCGAGGAACGATCTCGGAAAATAAAATTGTCACGCCTGGAAACATGTCCTTAATCAGACGACAATCCCTCTGGAAATAAGACAAAAAATCCAAAGTAGGAATTTTCCCGAGATCGTTCCTGCCTAAATGGAGCAAAATCGCATCAGGAAGGGGAAAAACAGATGAAAGGTAACTTAAACATTTGCATAAGTTAGCTAACCTCATTCCTCGAACACTGTGCCAGAATAATAGAACTTGACCACGGTCAAAGGAAAGGTTTTCCGAATATTGGCGTACCATAGCCCTCCGATGAGCCCAATGGATAAAAGAATGTCCTATTATCCACACAATAAAAGGACCTAAAAGGAAACAGATCATAAATTAGGTAGCAGGTCTGGCCGAATGTATAATTGTGCCCTAGCAGATGACCATCGACCCATCGCCCAGATTTTTCTCTCGCTCAAGCCAGATCTCGCCGCCTCTGTAGCAGCGCCTATCCTGAATGAGTGAGAAGAGATTTTTAAATGGCTCAAATTTAATCTAACCAAACATTTTCTCAAAATAGATCTGAATTGAAAGCTGGTCACTGGTTCCCCATTTTGATGAAGAAACAGGGAACCAGAAAAAGAAGGGCGAATCTCCAGCCACTTTCTCATATTAAAAAATGGGGCAAAGAAAAGAATCAGGAACCCTCTTCAACCTAATGCGAGAACCTTTCCCAAGCTGATCAGTTTTGGAGGAACGAATCAAAATCAATAATGAATTATCAAACAGTTGAATATCCCCTACCAAAAGGCCCGATAGGCGGGATTTACTATAGGAAATTAACTCACCGATACGAAGGGCAGCAAAAAAACTAAAACAAAACATGAGTGAAACAAGCAAATTTCAAATTTACTATAACAAATTTCATCCAACACAAACCACAATTTAGATAATAGATCAACAGAGATGGGTCTCCTACAGTCTGGGTGAAACTGATTCTTCCGAAAACCTTTCATGAACTGGCGAACAGGAAAAAGACAAATTAAGGAAGTGCCGCCATACAGTTTTTGAAAAAAAAGAAATGCCTGATAGCGTTTTTGACAATGCTGAGTGACTAAGCCCTTTAGATACACAAAACTTACAAAAAGATAGGACAAAACTGACATCAGAACATACACAGTTCATATTGTGCAGTTTACAAAAATTCTGCCACTCACTCCATGCGGCCGAATAGGAGTCCCAAGTTGAGTGAGCGATGGAGTTCTGTATAAAAAATTCTGCCATTCCAGGAGGCTCTCCCAAAGACCAACTGGAAAGGGGATCCCGTCCAATTCCGATAGACGCTGCTGAGAAAGGAAAAGGGCTGCCCGATTAGCGGAGGCCTTTGAAAAAGTGGCCTGCAACCCCACATTATGATGTAAACACAAAAATACCAACTGGCGCAACATTTTAGTGACAATAACGCTCTTAGAGGTTAATGCATTGATAGCAAAAACCGTGCCCATATATCCAGAGGGAAAAACAATTCTCTTAATAGCCAGTGCTAAACCCCAAATATTCAAAATAGCAAGAACAGCAAACAGCTCAAGGCCCACTTCATTACCAAAATAAGACGTCGATACGACATTCTCCGGAAAGGCAGAAAAGCTCCAAGCCTGGTCAAAAACAAGACCTATAACGGACGTAACATCCACATGAAAATACAAATTAATGGAATCTGCGCACACAAAATTTTCTGGAAAACAACAAATGCCGTTAAAGTCTGACAAAAAAACGACGCCAGACCAAAAGATCGTCACGCAACGGAGATGTCAAGCGAATATGACTACCTGGAGTAGAAACACCCTTTGTAGCATCATATAATCTATGCAAAAAAAGGTCTACCCATTGGAAGAATACGCAAAGCAAAATTAAGACTGCCTAAAAGGCGCTGAAAATCCCGAAGACTAGGCTTCTCTTTAGACAACATGGTATCAATCAATTCCTGAAGTTTTTAAATTTTTTCGACAGATAAACTAAGCTCCCAACGGACAGTGTCAATAGTAATACCTAAATACTCTAGACGATGACAAGGAAAAACTGTCTTCTCTGCAGACAAAGGAACCCCAAAGGAATGCATCAACTCCATAAACCTAGCTAGCAAATCATGACAAACAAAAGAAGAAGAATCACCCACAAACAAAAAATCATCGAGAAAACGAACGACTCCCCCGCTGAAATGTTAACATTGACAACCCATTCCAAAAATTTAGCAAACCCTCAAAATAATAGCAAGAAAGCGAAAACCCCATAGGAAGACACATGTCAAAATAAAAACAACCATTAAAGAAAAAACCCAAAGAATTAAAACCTGATGGATGGACTGGGAGAAGCCGAAACGCAGATTTTATGTCTGACTTAGCAAGTAAGGCGTTACGCCCACACTTGCGAAGTAACTCGATAGTGTCATCAAAGGAGCTGTATTGAACTGATGCAACAGACGCATCCACTTCATCATTTAACGAATGGCCCTTGGGAAAAGATAAATGATGAATAATCCGGAAGCTTCCCAATTCTTTTTACGGAACCACCCCTAATTGGGAGATCCGAAAATTGTCGAATGGGGGAAAATCAAATGGGCCAGAAATGCGGTGCAACTGCAATTCCTTTTCAATATACCGGGAAACTACCTCAGGATGTGATCTGACAGAGGCCAAATTACGCACTATAGAGCAACCAGACCCAAGAAACTCAGGAACTGGAAAGCCCTCACTAAAACCATCAATTAATAGATTGGCTATCTCCCTGTCTGGGAACCTGACTAGCCAGGGTAGCATGCCTGACAGGTTCACCGGAGTCATTGTTTTTGAAAACAGGTTCCTTTGACCCCGGCTGACCAGACTGGTTCTGCCTACGGTAACATTTGAAGGCAGGGTGCGATCCCCCACAAGTGGAGCATTCATGTCGAAAACGACAAGACATCTGCCACTTGCAGGTAGATTCATTAAAGGCGAAGCAAACACCTTTGCGAGTTGATTGCACTGCCAGCTGCTTATGAGAAGAGGAACGTTGAGGCAACATCAAATTTAGCCAAAGGCCAACGTCCTTCACTCCCCACCTAATAGATGGGTGAACGGACATTTTTTGCCTAAACGTCTCATCATAATGCAGCCAAGCAGAACCACCAAAATGTTTATAGGCCTCCATAATAATATCCAAGTGCTGGAAGAGACCGCTACAAAGCGTAGGAAATTTCTCTCCCAACACAGCAGCGTATATTGAGAAGGCTTGAACCCAGCTGTGAAAAGATCGATAAGGCCTACGCCGATCAGCATCTGCATCAGACCTATCATCTTTCTTCTCATTTTTAGATGTCAGATCCTTAGCAACCGGTAACAAAGAAAAAATATCTAAATACTCCTTTTTCCAAATTTTTTCTTTCACTGCCAAGGGCAGATGAAAGCCAAGAGGGGATAGCTCACATACCATAGCTTCTCTATACACCGCTTCAGACACATTCTTCTTAACAAGCGATGGGAAGGACTCCCCAAACCCAGGGCGAGCTAAAAACTCCTCTAAAACTTTGCTAACAATCCCCGAAACTAACCCAGCTGAGACAGAAGGAAGAGAAGAGGAAAGGGGAGGGAGAGGCATCTCACCACGATCCGGCTCTGCATTCCTGGTATGCTGAAAATCCGGCGGATCACGGGCTGAAGGGAGATCCTGACCTAAAGGCAGGCGATGAGATGAGCTGGCGTCTTCATCTGAGGAACCCCCAGACATCCATGCCCGGGAGGCAGCCTCATCTCTTGTAGAGCTGTGATGAAAAGGCACTGAGGCTGTGTGCAGAGAAGCTGAGTCCAGGTTCCCTTGGCAACCCACAGAGGGATCACTCAAGGAAGAAGCAGGCAGAGGAAGTCCAGCCTGCTGAGCAGCTCCCTGTGACAGGAGAGCTGCTATATATGTTGCTAAAGAAGAAGCATCAAAACCAGCTGTAATATGAGCAGGAGGAGGGGCCGGAGGGGACATCAATGCAGAAGCCTGAGAGTCTGTGGCTGGCAGAGGCAGGCCTGCTGGAGCCGGCGTCCTGACAGGAGGCCGAGATACCCAAGGAGCCTGGAAACTTTGCGAGGCTTTGCCAGTTCCTCGAGACCTCGGGACTGAAGGAGATTTAAGCCGGGACCCAGCAGAGGCACTGCTGCGAGAGACAGCCCGAGAGCGCCGAGTAGGTGAGGGAGAATAACGCTCCCTATGGCTCCTCTTCATCCTCAGGCGACGAGGTGAATTTACATCCAGCACTTCAGGTACTGCAGAGCCCACAGGATGAGGTACAGGACCGGCAGGATCAGAGACAGAAGCAGGAACAGAGGTAACAACCAAGGGGCAAGGAACAACCGAAGGTGAAGCCAAACATGCCCTCAGCCAGTCTTCACCACCCTCCTGAGTGGCACGAAGCAGCAGGTCAGACACAAGTCCTTCCATCCTTTGATTTCCTGTCACGGTCTGAGAGACCTGACAGAAAACTCCCCTTAAATACTGGCTCAATCTTGCCGCCTAAATATCACAGCCAATCACAGGCTGTCACCACACATCACCTGGCAGTTGTCAGGGTCACCCAGCAACTGCCAGTGTAACTCAGTCCTAATAGGTCAATAACTATAAATACCTCATTGGTCACTCACCTGACCAATAACCAGATACACTAATAAGGCCTGTGTAGCCATGTTGTCCCCCGCAATGGCTTAGGGGACAATCCATTAACTTGTCACCTATGAATCCAATGATATTACAATGACTTCTAAGCATAACCCGAGTGATGATTCTTTTAATAACCTGCATTATACTGTTTGACCATTTAATACATAATGACCCTGAACTATTCTGATATTTGTACAGCAGGTGTGGACAGTCCGGCGTCTCCTGAGGTCCGGGTAGACATATGTCACCAAAACAGCAGCAGTCAGGTGAGTGTCAACTGTACGTGTCATATATGTGTAGTGTTTCCAACTGATCCATCCAGTTTAACTTTTTAATTGCTATTATGGCGCTGCCTAATGTTCTCGAGGAGCCAGACTGTTTCTGAAAGATTGTGCATTTTTTGCTGGACTAATGGTTATTTCCTATTTCAAATTTATGGTTCCTTTTTCAATTACTAGGTGTCCGGGTATGTGCAAAATAGTGCTGCAGATCATGAGGTCATGGATCTGAAGGAATCTCTGACCGAGAAACAAACTCTTTTCAGTGGAAATACAGAGATAAATGGCAAATTAAAAGGATCAAAAATAGGTAAGGGGAACACTTGTCTGGCGATGAAATAACCTGCGGGCCTGATGAGGGATTTATGTTGTGCTCCACTAAGAATCCTCATGTTAATAGGATGCCAGTAGAATACACACAGACTGTACTAAAATGTATGTTTAGAGAGTGACTAGTTCGATTGCAGTGGTATCTTGTATACATGGTTTGCAGTGTAAACCATTCATTGAGAAGCCTTGCCTTTTGCATTAAAATGTACCTTTTTGGTATCCAAGTGCAGTGAAAGACACGTTTAATGGGTTGTAATTTACTTTGTGTCCTAGGTCTTCATACATCATCTAAATTGAATGATGTGCATGACTTGGACATAGGAATATTAACACCTGAGGTTTCTGCATCCTGCATTGTCTCCAGTGCACAATCTATGGTAACCCAGCAGAACATTAAAACTGAGTCATCACGTACAAATGGGGCACTTGTTAGAGATGAACCTTCACTAACTGCACTCACTACACACTCTGAAGGTTTGATACAAGTTTCACATACTGTATTTTGAGCCATGTGTTTGTCAAAGCTGTCAAATGTCAGGTTAGCATTGCTAGAGTTCTACTTTATTACTGTATGTAGCGTATATTAATGCAAATGATCGCGTTTTCTAATACATGTATCAGCGCAGTCTTATTATATTTTATTTAACATTCAATCTAATTTGTTTGGTAATTGTTGTGTATATGATTGAGCTTTGACTCCCCTTTTTAGTTTGGTAAGTGGCGCTTGTCCCCTTTCAAAACAATCATAGTGCTCGGATGCAGTTTGTCATAAAACAACCCAAAATGAAACTGAGCTTTACTCTCCCTCCCCAGGTCCAGTGCTGAGTCTCCATCATTGCTCTTGGTGTTTGAAATTGGCTGCAGCCATGACCTCTTGTAGACAGCAGTGTTTGCTCAGCAGCCCTGCCCATATTGATGGAGCACCCCTCTGTGAGCTGCTTAACTCACCAATTGGTGACAACCCTGTCTACGTTTCAGTCAATATCAGACTCTGGAAGCAGCAGCCGAGACTTTTGACTCTTGACCCGAGGACATTGAGGAAACTGCATTTTATTTTTGTATATATACCCTAGTGTGTCAGGGGCCTGGGATTTTCTAAAAGTGGCAAATTATTTTATATTTGGACTAGTAGTGCCAGGTTTATACAGTGCTGTCTAAATGGAAGTGTTGCCTCACTTGAGGACTGGTGGGCGGCAGCAGTTCATGCTGCCCGCTACTCCACATGTATAACGCATTGGGAGCAATCTAGGAAGAACCAGATGCAGTGGTACCTCACCCCGGAGAGAATAGCCAGATTCATCTCATCTCCGACTCGGGCACGCCCCCACTGTTGGATGTGGTGCCTGGTGATTGGAGACTCCCCGCATGTTTGGTGGTACTGCCCGGGTGTATGTACATTTTGGAGAGATGTTGAACGTATATTACTGGGAATTACTGGAATCCCTAATCCCCTCCTGCCACAGACGGCACTGCTGGGCATTGGATTGAATGCCATTCCTGGCCCTTTAAGACCCATCTACACTAATGTGTTAATTGCGGCAAGGCAATGTATTGCGGATTGCTGGAAATCCCCTGTGACTCCTACTGTTGCGGATGTACTTGTCCGCCTCAACACTCACTTTCAGCATGAGTTGACCCTGTCCCACACAATTAAAAGGAGAACTAGGGTTCTGAGGTGGTGGGACCCGTGGGTGACCTCTGGGCATAATCTGGTCCAGATATAGAGTGAGCGCTCTAATACTAACATCTCTGCTATTGAGTTATGTACGATATTACTGCAGCTACTAATTCCCTCCCCCCCCCTCTCCCCCTCCCTGGTTAGTCTTCTTTATTTGTATGTTGAGTTGATATGTTTTGTAATGCTCCTGATTTTTTTTTTGGTTATGTACCTTCCAAAAAATGTCAATAACACTTCATGTTTTAAATGGAAGTGTCAATCTACCCCATAAACAAAGTAACTACTAGAATGTATCTGCTCAGTGGATAAATGTTTAAGTATAGCACATTGACATCAGTTGGTATAGTTTTGTGGCTCCACATCAGTAAGTTGAGTAAGTCTCATTCTTTTTTTCTTTGTCTTATCCTCTAGCTGCAGTGTCTTCAGGTGAACAATACATTTCCCAAACCAGGATCTCCGTAAGTGTCAGTAAATGTATCTTTGTATCTAATACGTTATATCAGTAGAGTTCATGATCTTTACTATTTTATTGTACAGAGTTGCATCCCTTTATATTTTTGGCACAACATGCTAGGGCTGATGTACTTTCTGGTGATTTAAAGGGTTTTTTCTGGTGCTTTGATAGTGATGGACCTATCTTTGTGACATTTAGATCAGTGGTGGTTTGGCTTTAAGTACCACTCTGAATACGCTAATTAAAGGGGTTATGTGTCCATTATTTACCAGGCACTTGTTGTGACTCTTGTGCCACATTCACGCATTCTGTATTTGGTGAGTTTTGTACCTCAGTATATATAAGGCCATGTGCACAGGTCAGTATTTGGTGAGGTTTTTTTACCTCAGTATTTGTAAGGCCACGTGCACACGCTGACTATTTGAGTTTTTTACCTCAGGATTTGTAGCCAAAACCAGGAGTGGATGATTAAATACAGAAGTGCTGCAGGTGTTTCTATTACACCTTTCCTCTGATTGCTCCACTCCTGGTTTTGTCTACAAATCCTGAGGTAAAAAACTCATCAAATACTGAACGTGTGCATGTGGCCTAAGGGCCCTTTCACATCAGCGTTTTTTGAAATTTGCGGCAGATGCGATGAAAAAACCGCATCTGCCGCAATTACCGCATACCGGCTGCGCTTGCGGCGCGGTTGCGGTAAACGCCATGCAAAGTATAGGCGTACTTGCGGCAGGTGCGGCAAGTGCGGTTTTGCACTTGCGGCAGTTGCGGCCGCGAAACAAAAAGCGGTCAGCCGCGTTTTTTTTCGCGGCCGCACCTGCCGCAAATGCAAAACCGCACTTGCCGCACCTGCCGCAAGTACGCCTATACTTTGCATGGCGTTTACCGCAACCGCGCCGCAAGTGCAGCCGGTATGCGGTAATTGCGGCAGATGCGGTTTTTTCACCACATCTGCCGCAAATTAAAAAAAACGCTGATGTGAAAGGGCCCTAAGGCCATGTGCACAGGTCAGTATATGGTGAGTTTTTTTTTACCTCAGTATTTGTAAGGCCATGTGCACAGGTTCAGTATTTGGTGAGTTTTTACCTCAGTATATGTAAGGCCATGTGCACAGGTTCAGTATTTGGTGAGTTTTTTACCTTAGTATTTGTAGCCAAAACCATGAGGGTAAAAATACAGAAGTGGTGATTTTTTTTCTATGCTACTTTTCCTCTGATTGTTCCACTCCTGATTTTGCTTACAAATACTGAGGTACAAAACTCACCAAATACTTAACATGTGCATGTGGCCTTTCTTATACTGTAGATCAGTCCAATTAATTCCCATAGCAGACACGCACCAGAGCGCTGCAGATTTCTTCAATCGGCTGATCACCAGGGGTATTAAACAATGATCTATCCCATATAAAGGCCATAAATATTAAAATCCCAGAATTCATTTTAAAGTGTTGTCTGGGATCTCTAGTTACTAAAATCTCTTGAAGTATCACTTTTATTACTTTTATCTTTCCCCTTAGTGTTAATGTGCACAGTGCATTTATCAGAATGCCTCTTTTTTTTTTTGTTTTTTTTTTTTTGTTCCCTGCCCAGTTCCAACCCTATTCTGACCATAATTCTGGCTAGCCGGCTCAGTGTATTTTGAGTTAACAAAAGTTTCATTCTTAGGTGGTTATTCTCATAACTTTTAAAGGGTACCAGTCACCAGGTTTGTTCCATATAAAGTGTGGTCACCACCTGTGAGCCCTTATATACAGCATTCTAGAACACTGTATATATGTGCCAAATCCAATCTGCATAACATAAATCAGACCTTTTACTATACTCACCTAGGGTGTGGCCCTGTCTGATGGGCGTCGCTGGGTTTAATCCGCCACTTCATCTTTTCTTGCTTCATGTGGATAACACGTCCTACATCATCATCTGCACAGTGTCCCTCATTGAGCTTCTGCATATATGCACTTCTCTCTGCCCTGCTGAGGGTAGAACAATGTATTGCAATGCGCATGAGGAGGTCACAGAGCTCTGATGTATGCACACTACACTACTTTGCTCTATCCTCAGTAGGACAGAGAGAGTTGTGTGTCTACAGGAGTGCAATGGGAGAAACTGTGTGGATAATGTAGGACCTCTCAGTCACACAAAGAAGGAAAAGAGGACTGTGCCGGATCACGAGGCCCATCAGTCTGGACTTCCCCTTAGGCGAATATAATAAAAGGTATTTTTTTACAGTATACAGATTGTCATGGGGATTTAAGGCATTGTAGAATGCTCTATATGGTGGTCGTAATTTATATGGGAAAAACTTGATATGTTCCCTTTAAATGGGTCTGATCATGATATCAAATGCTGACAGATGTTGGTTATTTTATTCTTGATGCTCCCCTTAATATTCTGTTGCATAGTTCTTGCAAAAAGAAGTAAATTTGCAATTTACATGCTATTAAAAGGTTCCAAGAATTTCAAAGAATAAGAGCCTCCTAGAACGGTGGGATTTTTAATTGCATTTTTTTAAGGCTCATTTCTAAGGTTAAACTAAACATGTAAAAACTGTAATGTGGTTGGCCAGGAATACTGGAGTGCACTGTTAGTATCTAATTCTGGCTAGCTTCAGTACTGCTCCATTTATCCAATGCTATAGAAGCAAAGCTACCTCTGCCTGCAGCATCGGAAAGTGGATAGTTTGGTCCAGTGGTGTGACAATGCCACTGGTCCAAACAGTGAAGCCAGCAGGAACAATTGGGTTCCCAAGCAGACAAGGTTCAAGGAGGCTGGGAGGTAGTCAAAACAACCCTTTATTGTAAGGCCATGTGCACATGCTGTGTTTTTGTTCTGCTGAAACTAGATCCGTTTTTGGAAAAAAACTGCCCCAAATTGTATTGCGTTTTTGATGTGTTTTTTTTATTGGAACTGAGGAAATGGAGAAAAACAGATCACTAATTGATATGCTCATTCTTTTTCTGGATGCATTTTCTGCCCCAAAAACAGACCAGTAAAAAACGCAGCGCCTGCACAACATTTCTAAAAAGTCATTGATTTTGCTGGGCATCACAGGAAGTGATCTATTTTTCATGCAAAAATGCATGAAAAACAGTGTTTACCCCGTCACACACAGCGAGATCGCTGTTGCGTCACAGGTTTTGTGACGCAACAGCGACCTCGCTAACGATCTCGTAATGTCTGACATGCAGCAGCAACCGGGCCCCCGCTGGGACATCGCAGATAGTGTCAGAATGGCCTGGACCATTTTTTGATCGTCGGGTTCCCGCTGGGCAGCATGCATCGGTGTGTTTGACGCCTTGACAACGACCTCGTTGGCAACTCAGAAGTCAGCCACGTAGGTCTGAGTCCTCAGACTAGCTGCTGTGTGACAGGGTTCCGACGACCGCCGAGGTCGTTAAATGGGTCGCCGTATCGTTGCTGCGTCATTGAGTAGATCTGTTTGACATCTCACCAGCGACCACCTAGCGAAGTTCCAGCGATCCTTACTAGGTCGTAACATTGTCGGGATCACTGGAATGTCAACAAGTGTGACGGGACCTTAACTTTCACATTGAGTAACTTCCAGTCTACACCAAAGATGCTGTCTCAGCCGGCTATTCAAAACTGTGGCCTTGTGATGCAGAAGAGGACCAGTACAGTGCTGTAAATAGTACATAACGATTGCTAAGTATTTAAATACATTTACTGTGCACATAATAACAGTGGCTAATGGGATAAAAAATACAGTCCTGGAGTGCTACTTTATTAATGCCGTAGAGAGAAGCTGTGCACAACAGTCTCTTGCTCTCCTCAGTGGGACATCTCTGATAACGCCCTTCGGTTAATATATAAGTATGTATTATGTAGATTGATAAAAAGGTATTTTTATTGGGATAAATGTGATATATCTATTATGGCCACTTTACACGCGGCTACATTTCTAGCTTATCCACAGGTAACTTACTGGCTGCAGTGAAATCATGGAGACATTATTCCATTTGTACACAGCAACAAGATAGAACCATGTCTCCATGATTTCACTGCAGCCAGTAAGTTACCTGTGGATAAGCTAGAAATATAGCTGCGTGTAAAGTGGCCATTAATGGGTCGCAACATTTTCACTCACTCTAATGTTGTTCTCAAGCTTGGGAAGGGGGATAATGCGGTCAAACTGAGCGCTAGGCACAAAGGAGAGGAGCAGGAATGAAGTATTGCTGCAGACCTTTATTGATTAAATGACTTCACTCCATGTTTCGGTGGCAGGATGCCGCCTCTATCGGGCATTCTTATTGGGATAAATGTGATATATCCACTCATGGGTCGCAATGTTTTCACTCAGTAGTATAGTATTTTCCTCAAGCTTGGGGTAAGAGCACGCTGTGAGCTGCACATGCCCACCATGATGCCCGATGTCCTTTGGGCATCATGATGGCTGAAGGTTTGGACACATGCTGCCCCAATTAGAGTGTATGATCAGCCTTGGGTTCTCATAGTTCATAGTCAATCTTGGCAAGTAAGAATAGGTGCAATGATCCGTCCAGTGATAAATTGGGGGGGGGGGGGTATAGTTACTCGTTTACTACAAGAAGTGATATGTACAAGCAATTCTAATTTGCTCATTCAACAAATACACATGTTCATGGAATAATAAGCTTAGAGGTACTTCACACACAGCGATATCTCTAGCGATATTGCCACAGCGTCACAGGTTTTGTGACACTGCGGTAATCTCGCCAACGATCTCATTGTGTGTGACACGTACCAGCGATCGCCCCTGCTGGGAGATCGCTGATTGGTAACGAATGGCCTGGACCACTTTTCGATCGGCGATCTCCCGCTGGCCAGGCTGCATTGCTGTGTGTGACAGGGGCAACGACCAGCAATCCCGAGTCTGCATGCGAGACCCTGAACGATCCCAACGACCATCGGGTGTCAGCGCATCGCTGGGTGATCGCTGGTGAGATCTGCCTGTCTGGCATCTCACCAGTGGCCACGTAGCGTCGCACCAGCGATCCCGGATCGTTGTCAGGATCTCACTATGTGTAACGGGGCCTTAACTCTCTGGAGTACTAAAGACATTTTTCAGTGACTTTCAGTTTCGCCATTCTGTGAAAGGATTAATGACTCCCTGAAGGCCCAAACCATGCTGACATTACTGACCTTTCCAGAAATCTAAAGAAAACACAAATTGTGGATATCCTTCCTAAGAGTATTCTTTGTTGTTTGCTCACAGACAAATGGTCAGACTGGAGAACAGACCGCACTGAAGAATGGCTGGAGGCAGTGGTATGATGTTGGGATCTTCCAAAGCAATAGTGCGGTGGTCACGCACTTCTTTTTACTTCCAGAGAGCAATCCGAGTCCAACCAACAAGGTACTTGCCATGTATTTTCTGCTTTAGAAAACTTCAGCTACTATTGTGTCTATTCGTATATTCTTGGTAACATTTCAGGTGGGCTTCAGTATGGACTCAACTGAAAAAATCATACACATACAACTAAAACAATAAAAAAAAGAGGAAGTTGGACAGCTCCTGAAAGGGGTAATGCAAAACTAATAAGGAGTTCCATTTTAAATGAATGTCTTATGTAATTAGCAAATAGCTTCATTAATCTGCATTAATTAAAAAGTCCCTATTGTTCCGTTTATCTACTATTTATTTATTTTTTACTTCTTTCCATTTTTATGTTGTTCTGTTTGAGAATGACAGGAGGTCATAATAGGGACAGAGGCTGCGGCCTCTGTCCTCTCAACCTGAAACAAGGCATCATCTGTGACCTCTAAGGGCTCGGCTAGTCCTTGTTCTACTGGGTTGTCTTTTTCCGAGAAATGTTAAGTGAAAAAATAAATGGCGCTTCAAATATATTAACCCTGATATGACATCGAGCAAGGGATTGCAACTCCTTACTTGTAATAATAGAGGGCTTGCTGCTCCAACCGATGACCCACAAACTGTGGGGAGAAACTTGTGTTCAAACCAAACAGGAAAAAAACTGTAATTCCCAGGTGCTGCAATAGAGTGAAGACACGGGTGTATGTTCTCTGGATCTTTATTAATTCAACATGTTTCAAAGTCAGGAAGACTCCTTCATCAGGTAGACATATATTCATACAATGTGTTTTGAAGTTGGGCAGACTCCATCAGATACCTGATGCAGTTGGCCCAGCTTTGAAACGCATTGTATGAATAAAGATCCAGAGAAAATACAGTTTTTGCATTCACTTTGTGGCAGCGCACAGGAATTACGACTTTTTTTGGTTGGACGCCGAGTAGTACCTTGTCGCTGTGCATTATTCTTCACAGTGCACAATGTTGATGCGCTCTCTCGTCGGCACCAATGAGAAGAGACAAGCAATGAGTGTAGTGAACAACCTTGCCCCTGAATGTGACTTCTGTTTCGGGGGCAGTGCTTTTCCGTGCTTGTAGCGTTTATTCCTTACAATGTGCACTGATGGTGTACTCTATTGCCGGCTTGTAACTTTTAATTAGAGCTGGCGAAGGAAGCGAACTGTCACTTTGCTCGAAGAATAATATTGCACAGTGACGAGATCCTACTGAGTTTACATGGACAACCGATGTATATTTAGTAGAGCAGGGAATAGCCCAGCAGGACGTCGGTGATGATGCTGTTTTATGGTGGGAACTCTCTGTAGCCTCTGTCCCATTATGATGTCCCGTTTGAGTATCTCAGCATACATTGGGGATTCTCAAACTGAATGACATCAAAATAAAAATGCTAAAAAAATTATTAGAGAATAGAAATGGCAGGATAAAAACCATGGCGCTTATAGGGTTTTATCCTAATTAAAGGATAAGATTGCAAGTCTTTCAAGTGAGCAACTCCACGGGTTGTGAATCAATCATAACCACCATAAACTACATAGAATGAAAAGCATGGCTGGTGCAGAACCCAAAGCAGGATAACACAGGTCAGAAGAGAGAGGTTTAATGGCATGCGCTGCCGTAGTACAAATCGGTATATGTGAGGAAATTTTAAAGTGATTTATTCTTCGAAGTGTTTCGGGGAAATTATTCTCCTTCAGGAAAAATCACACATGCATGGCATCAATAGACCTTGATCCGTATATATAGACAAAAAAAGGTGCCAAGAACCCAGACAGATCACCTGACACGGCTCCATACAAAAATTCAAGGAAAATTAAATGGTATTACAGAAGAAAAGAAATGGTGATTTGTACATTTGTATACATTCATATAAGTAAAATATAAGAAAAAAATGTGAAAAAGAGATTATAAGGATAATATTGAATGGAAAACAAAAAAATATCAAATAAAATTGAGTTGCATTATAACCTGTAGTCTGTTGTGTTAATGTGTGAGAGAAAGAAGATGAAGAGCAGACAAGTACCACCATATAAAATTATGAAAAAAACAAGGGAAACCGAAAAAATGGTATAAAATGTAAATAGATGGCAATAGAACCAATGTTAGTCTGGGAAAGAACCCATCCGTATTGAAATAAAGATGATATTATATTATAATATAATATACAGTTACCATAGTTTATAGAAGGAATAACAGAGACTTTAATTAAAGCATTTAAGAAAAGCTATTAGATTTTCTCCTTCGCCTCATTGGGGGACACAGACCATGGGTGTTATGCTGCTGTCCACTAGGAGGCGACACTAGGCAGAATCTGCAAAAGAGTTAAGGGACACCTCCTTTGTAGCATATACACCCTGGAGCAGGAAGTGCTTCTCCAGTTTTTGCTTAGTGTCTGAAGGAGAGCACACATTCTTACTCTTTACCATTATTTTTACTTTTTGAAGCTGCATTTTTATTTTGAAGGGACATGTCGACCACAGATATCTCCCCAGACCCCACAGTTGGAACTCTGGGTCGAGCTATTTTGTCTGCTAAGGGCTATTCCTTTCTCGGCCCTCCACTGTTGGAGGTGCAGGGTTAAAGTGATTTCCAGACTTGCCAGTTCTGAGGCCCGCATTCCTCCCCAGTCCCCACAGTTGGGGCTCTGGGTCGCAGCAATGCTCCATGTCCCCACCGCAAGCAGCAAGACAGATGGAATAGAAAACTGGCATAGACGACCTTCTCCTCAGCTCCCCATGGTTGGGGTGCTGGGTTACAGCAGACAAGTGTCCTCTGAAGGTGGACGCAGCATCCCTCCTTAACTTCCCCTTCGGGGCTCTTAGGTCGAGACGCCGCAAGGTATGGCGCGCAGCGGCACATAGCTGCACTGCAAATCGCTGCAGCACACCGCAAGGGGTCCCCCAAAACCAGCTCTGCTGTGTGAAGACAAAAAAGAGCTGCAGCATGCTTCCCAAGAAATGCTACAGCACATCTCAATGCTGCAGCACATCTCAATGCTGCAGCACACCCAGAAAACCAGCTCAAATGGTGCTTCCCCCAAATGCCGCAGCACATCTCAATGCTGCCTGCGGCACACTTCATGAGCACAACTCTGCTGCATGCTCCTGATGGAACACATGTTGGGCAGCAGGCACAGGTTGGACGGCAGGCACAGCCTACACGTCCAACGCTGTTGCAGACACTGGGGATGAGATACTCAGCACCAGACCCTCAGCAGCCACAATATCTTGCCCTTACAAAGGGGCCCTCACCTTGCTGTTGTGGGTGCAGCCTCCGGTGGAGCAATCACTGTGTCTGGCCGGGTCTCCGCAGTTCCCGGCTGCGGACCTCCGCACCGGGCCTCCACCGCTCCCGGGCCCGCGATTTACGCGAGGCCCCGGCTTTGGCCTAGCCGCACGTCATAGGGCTTTTTCCCCGCCTCCCCGCTTGCCTCCGCCTGACGTCAGACCCCAACAGCGTCAGCACAGGAGGCGGGACGGGGCTACAGAAAGCGCGCCTTTCACATTACTTGGCGCGCTCTTTTGCGGCTCCGCCCCTTTTCTCCTCGCACGCCGCCATTATCTCAGCGCTGACGCCGCTGTATATCAGCGGCAGACAGCGCTTCCACGTGTGGAGGCACAGGCTGCCCAATAGGTTGCCCAGCCTAAAAGGAAGCAGAGACTAATACGGGGGGCACACTGCCAGGCGCAGTGGTGTGTGCCAGGCATACACAATGTGCAGGGCCTGCAGACACCTGCTTGTCTGCAAGGCTTGCATTTCAGGGGGCACACTGCCAAGCGAATGGTCTGCTGCAGCACACACTAGAGTGTCAGCAACCCGCAGTCACCGCAGCACATGCGTATGTGGGGCACTGTGACAGGGCTTGCACTTCAGGGAGCACAATGCCAGGTGGAAGGTCTGCTAGAGCACTCACTAGGGTGCCAGCAGCCTGCAGTCACCTTGCCACTGCAGAGCGTGGCATGTGGGGGAGCAATGACGGGTGAAATGCCTACCGGCGCGCACACAGGGGTGGCAGAGCCAATGAACTAATTTCTTGCCACTGCTGCGTTATCCTTTTGCCCCTATCCTCCCTGAAGGAGGTTATGGGGATTAGGCATCATTCCCCAAGGGCAATAACTCCGCAGCCATTATAGTCACTTCAATTTAACAGCATCTGAAGTGCAGGACACACAGGGACTCCCGTTTTAAAGAAACAAAAAAAAAAAAACAGTACAGTTTCTCTGTGCAGCAGTCTCCAATGGCAAATGAAGAATACCCGGCAGGGATGTACCCTGCGGCAGTTCACCCTCCTCCCTCTGCACACCGTCATACTATGCAGGGCAGTGCAACACGCCATTTGGTTCAGCACTGGTTTTTTCATGCAGTAATAATAAATAAATAAATGAATGAACGTCCCTGGTTCCCGATGCCATACTCATCCCTGATCCCTGCAGTGGTACGGGAAACGTCTCTACCGAACGGTTTGTTTCTCCCCACCGTGCCAGATGCAGGTACCTGTTGGTACTCCGGCCAGCTTATGGTTTAACCCCAGGAGGAGCTAATAAAGGAGACACTGACATGTCTTTTCCCTCCACCCTCCCAACGTTAGCGGAGCTCAGTTGTTATCGAACGTCTCAAAAGGGTTGTCCAACTCCCCCCTTCCAGGGCCTCCACACAGTTGGCACTCCCAGATTGTGGTGGGAACCCCACGGTTGAAGAGCACAGTCGAAGGTGATGTACCCTGCAATTGCCTGTCAACTGTAAGGCGTCCCAGTCTGTTCGCCTATCTCCTCCAGACCCCACAGCTGGGGTTCTGATGACCGTGATGACAGCCATGTCTTACAAGACACAGGCTGACACGCGGCGATCCGCAAGTGCATGGGTAAGTCATAGCATACCCCCCTTTCAGCCCTTCACTGTCAGGGGCACTGGACTGTAGCAGAGATGCTATATGCCATACTCCTCCTCGACTCCCCACTCTTGGGGGACCCGGGTTGAGGTTGCGACTGCACAAGGCCTAACCGGCCTCCCTCCCCAGACTACAGAAACGAAATTCTGGGTCGCAGAACGCGAAGCACGGGCTCAGCTGCCAATCTCCTCACTGCACCTATAGTAGGTTCTTAGGTTAAGATAACATGTGCAACCACTCTGCACAGCCTGCTTCGATGCTGGACCTCGCAAACTCCCGATTGTATGAACCCAAAGGATGGTCCCTCCAATTACCTGTTTGGCTGTGGCCCGCACCCTCTTCCACACAGTCCCTTATCGACTCAACAGTCTAAGGAGAATACAAGTTTTTCCCAGCCTGAGGTGGGCCAAATCTATGCTACACTCCAGCAGCCCCCCATCTCGGACGACTTATTCCTCAATGCATGTTTTTTTTCAGAGACTGCGAACACAGTGTCACTTTCACTGGACTCGTTCACGAGACTCGATTTGCGGATTACCCGGCACATGTCTACTACAATTACAAGGCACATGCTGCAGCACAGCACGCACAATCAGGAGTCCCAGCTCCGCTACGTACTCCTGATAGCCACAGGCTACACCATCACTTATAGAATCTCAGCTATAGGATAGTGGCAACAGTTCCATTGGCTTACCCCTATCTCTGGCCTTTTTCAATTCTCCGTACTCAGGGTTGACACGAGAACAGGCTGTGATCCATCACAGTACACATGGCTGCAGTTTCGCCTACATCCCAAGATGCCCCTCAATCTACAAAGATTCGGGTAGTAGTTATAGCTCTGAAATTATTCAGCCTCTGTCTGACAGTCGGAAAAGCCAGGACGCAACCAGACAATGCCAAAGCCGCGGCATGTGTCAACCACCACGTATATCGCAATTTCCAAGCGATGTCAGACGTTCCGCCACATCCTTCACCGGGTGGAACCCTTGAACACTGTACTGTCAGCTGTTCTCATACCACAGGATACATTGGGGAAGTGGTTTTTTTCCCTATCCCGCCAAAATATGGATTCATGGAATCTGTCCCTTCTTCCACATGTCCTCCATCAGGCTACCAGCGCCAGGAAACTACAGACTGGGACCTGACGGCGTTTCGCATTCAAGCCAACGTTCCATATTCCTGACCAGGTCCTAGGACCCACAGTCAATAGGACAGATGCACTAGTACAAGAATGGACCTGTAGCCGTCGCCTCGATACTCCTTCCCCACTACCAGGATAGTGCGGAATGTCAACCTATAATGTCGCCATAGCATCCTTGTGGTTTCGGACTGGCCAAACGTGCTTGGATGCACTTTCATCCAACTCATAACAGCAGTTCCAGGACCATTGACAGACAGTCCAGACCTGCTCACTCAAAGCCAGTTCTCCCTTAGAACTCCTCAACTTTGTAATTAATAGCGTAGTCCTTCAGACCTGGAATTTAACCCAAAGGTCTTTCTTTCCAGGATGTTGTAGCGACCATGGTCACAGCAAGAAACCCAGTCTTATCGACTGTATACCATCACACAAGTGTAATGGTTTTTCCTTTCCTTCTTACTTGGGACACCTCTAGTGGTCATTTTCCCTGGCTCTACTTTATACCAAGGACTTCCTTTTCTTACTCTCAGATCTAGACTCAGGTCTGTCTTTAGGGTCTCTCACACACCAGTTTTCAGCAGTTTCACCTGCTTCCAAAGGTGTCTTGCCACCAAACGTCTCCGAAAATCCTTCCTTCAAAGGATCTGCCATTAAAGTCTCCAGACAGCAGGACTTCTTCCGTGAAACATAAACATCGTCCTCATGGCCCTGCAAGACTCACCTTTTGAGCCTCTTCAGGATATTATCCTTAGCATTCTTATCCACACAGCGGTAGTTTTCGATGGCAATTATTTTTCTTTGTAAAGCTATCAGTAATTACAGCGCTCTCATGTAAACCATCTTTTCTGTTTTTTCCACCTGGACATGATTACCCTGAGGCTGGTCCCATCCTTTTTCTAAGACGGTATACTTCTAAGACATTTCTCTGTCATCGCTGCGTACAAATCGACCCGGTCGTGAAGGTCCTACATATGTGGGACCTTGCTAGGGCCCTACGCACGTAGGTATCTAATACAGCGCCTTTCAAAGAGGCTGGATTCTCCTCTTCCTTTTTCCAAAGGGGCAGGAATAAAGCCACGTCAATCTCTAAAGCTCCTTTAACCAGGGGGATTCGTCTAACCATCCAAGACGCTTATCCGTCAAAACACTCATCTCTTCCGGGAGTGTCCCGGAACATCCTGCTACGCCTCCTGGGCCGTTCAGCGCCAGGTGCCAGCTCAACCAGAGTGTAGGCAGCCAAACGGACAGCCTGCGCACATGCTTAAGCACTGCAGTAATCACACTCAGTAATCGGCAATCGCAGGTCTGAGTGGACACATCCTCCAGGTGGCAGTGACTTGTCTGTCAGTGCATAGTTTCCACTGACCATGTGCAGTGTTACTAGTTCCATTGTTTTTTTCCCACCCAGGGACTGCTTTAGGACGTCCCATGGTCTGTGTCCCCCAATGAGGCGAAGGAGAAAAGGGGATTTTTGTGTACTCACCGTAAAATCCTTTTCTCTTAGCCTCTAATTGGGGGACACAGCACCCACCCTATTGCCCTTGTGGGACTTTTCTACAGTTCTTACATAGCTTCTCAGCTGTTGCATGGTTAACATGTTTACAAATGTTTGACTATCATCACTCTGTTTAATGTTAAATGTTTAATCTTGTCTGTTTAGTCACAGGTTTTGTAGTACCGTCAGCCTGTTTGTTGACAGGCCTTGTTATACAATTATTGCTCCGTTCACTCTTCACGGTTTACGAATATGCCTGTTTAGTTACAGGCCTTGTTGTACTAATATTACTTTGCTAACTCTTACCAACTCTTACCGGTTTACACACATGCCTGGTCAGTCTCAGGCCTTGATACATTATTATTATCTTGTTAGTTATATCTGTTTACACGGTTTGCCTGCGTGGTTGCAGGCCCTGTTTTTACTGTCATTATCTGTTGAATTCTGTTAACTCTCCTACTGCTTTAGCACAAAACTGGAGAAGCACTTCCTGCTCCAGGGTGTATATGCTACAAAGGAGGAGTCCCTTAACTCTTTTGCAGATTCTGCCTAGTGTCGCCTCCTAGTGGACAGCAGCATAACACCCATGGTCTGTGTCCCCCAATTAGAGGCTAAGAGAAAAGGATTTTACGGTGAGTACACAAAAATCCCCTTTTTACAGTCATTTAGAATGAAAATCAATATTAGTTTTAGACCTCTCATTATCCACAATAAGGGTCCTGTATTCTCACCAGGGTAAGTGTCTTTTGCCTGCATGAAATTGGTGGGCTGATGGAAAAGCCTCTATTTTGTGCCTAGCTCTAGCTTGCTAATGATAGCTTGCCAGTTATCTTTTGTGGGACGGAGTACCGTACCTAGTGGCCCACCACAGCACTAGCCCATTCTTCGTTGTAGCGTAATATAGGCTACATGTGGATTTCAAAGGAACAATTACTAAAGCCCAATCTATGCAGCAAAACAGACTAAGAAATTAAGTAAAAAATATTTGATTCTTGCAAAAAGTTATTCCAAAAGGTTAACACATAGTGTTCCAAAGGAGATAAATTGGTTTAACAATTAATTTCACCCTTTAGCTATGTGAAGGCCATTGTCATTAAAGGGTTAAGATCCAATGGTATACTTGTAATACCAACTGACACGATTACCGCATAACGGCCACACTTGCGGTTCACTTGCGGCAAGCCCCATGCAATGTCTATGGGGCTTGCGGTAAGTGTGTGGCAAGTGCAGTTTCGGTACTTGCGGCAGATGCGGCCACGTTAAAAACCGCGGCTGACCACGTTTTTTTTGCGGCTACATCTGTTGCAAGTGCCGAAACTGCAGCTATACCGCACTTACCGCACCTGCTGCAAACCCCATAGACATAGCATGAGACTTGCCGCAAGTGCGGCCGTTATGCGGTAATCGCGGCAGTTGCGGGTTTTTCACCGCAACTGCCGCGATCAGCGATTACCGCTGATGTGAGAGGGGCCTAAGGCTGGTTTCACACTGCAGTTTTTTTCCCTGATCAGGTTCAATCAGGTTTGTGTGTCAAAACCAGGAATGTCTCCAAAACTCAGAAAAGGTGTCAATCTTTCAATTCTAGTTTTTCTCTGCAAGTTCCTCTACTGGTTCCTCTCCTAGTTTTGGCACACAAACCTGATTGAACCTGATCAGGGAAAAAACTGGTGTGGAACCAGCCTAATTTTTCAGTTTTCTTTTAGTGGCTATGTATTTTCCTTTTTTTATAGGCCAGAGATGTTGACTTTTCTGATTACACGATCTTGAAGAAACATGACCTGTGTCCCGGAAGTGTGTACAGATTTAGAGTGGCTGCAATAAATGGACGTGGCATCGGTCCTTTCAGTAAGATTACTCAGTTTAAAACCTGTATTCCTGGATTTCCTGGGGCTCCTTCATCAGTAAAAGTCACAAAGGTAAAAAGCAAAATAATAAATATAAAAGTATTATTTTGTAGATCACCATCTCCTTTTTGGCTATATTGACGATGTATGTTAGCACTTTCCAATTATATAGCTCTAAAGAAGGCTGCAACTTATGCCACAGTATAGGTATATCTCAGTCATTGACTCGCATTGAATAAAATAAAATGTATGTATGTCTTGATAACTGCAAATAATACACTTTTCTATACTGTTCAACAAGAACATATGCTGAGCCAGAAGACCTCAGCATATGCAAAAGGGCACAGACAACGTCTGATCTTCTGACAGTGGCTAAGGGTTCCAACTTCTCAAAAATCCTCATAAGCTGCATAGAAAGAGGACTTGTTACTAGTCTAAAGGTACTGTTATATGGCATGATGTTGCTTGCTGAACTTTTGCTGAGTCAGCGAAGTTGCAGCAACATTGCTGGTGTACCGTGCTGTGTAACAGCGCAATACATCGCTGGCTGCAAAGTTGCCTGGTTTTCCAACATGTTGGAAAACCTGGCAATGTTGCACCAGCGATTTTGGCTGGATCTTGCTGTGTGACACCGCAACAGCGATGTTACCAGCGATTCCGCCTATTCGCTGCATTGCAGCGTATCACTTGCTGGGTTGTTCCCAGCCCAGCGAGTGATTGCTGCGGCAACATCTCTGCCGCGTCCTAGGCAACAGCTGCCTGTGTGCCAGCTAGTCAGCGATGTCGGAAGCGAGCACACACCCGCGGCATCGCTTCCAACGTTGCAGCGATGTTGTACCGTGTAACGGTACCTTTAAGGTGACCCTTTTTTTTATTTTGCCTTATTCCTGTTGCTACCCCGAGTATTTCTTTCTCTTTTTTTTGTTTAGTTAACTCTGCCAAAAATTCAGAGACACTGTTCTGGTATTTTTCTTTTAGAGCTAATGTTTATGGTCTTTACCAAGGGATAATGCTCACAGAATAATAATGAAGGGCTGCAGCCTAGCTAAATTACTGTCTGGCTTTTATATCCATCTCACTAGAAATATTGCCCCAATTAAATTAAAAATTCTGCAGAGATAAATGGAGGATATACCTGATATAGATGACTATTACTGCACTTCAATCCTTGATGTCCCTGGCCTTTTGCTTGTCAGTGGTCGAGATATAAACTCCTACAAGTAAAAGGGCTATTTTCAAGATTTTTAGTTGGTTAGGCAGCATAAAAATAATCAAGTTTGCAATTGACTTACCTTTTTTATCTGCTTTCATATGCCTGTGGTGACAGCTCTTATTTTTTATGGTGTGAAGCTGGTTTCCATGGAAGTTGGCCTCTGGATCCTGTATTCCAGTCAGTTCTTTCCTGACCACTGATTTCTATTTGGCAGCTGTATGGCTGCTCCCTTTCACTTCTCATCTTCTGAAGAGATGCAGTTATAACTCACCAGCCCAAGAAAGTGCCCTAATCATGGCCCTGGTTATCTCACAGTCATGAGATGTGTTCTTGCCCTGTTACTTCTGTGTAAATATAGTGATAGCAGGGTACACTGAGTTTCAGACTTCTTCTGATACTTCAGTTTTGCTATTCACCAGAACACTCACTCATGGAGGGGAGCCTTCCCTGCTAGAAACCTGGAAGTACAGAAAATGAGGAGAAAGTTTCAAATGTGGTGAACAATCAGACGTGTTTGGGCACAGAATTCTAGAGGGGGATACTCGCGAGAAGATTTTAATTTGATTAAATGGAAGAATGAACACGTTTTTAGGAGGGAAGAATGTCTTGGAAGAATTGAAGATTACGTGTTGAGGTATATCGGGAGATTAGTTTGGAGATATAAGGAGGAGGCAGATCATGGACTGCTTTGAAGGTCAATTTTAGTAGTTTGAATTTGATAGATTGGGCAATTTTGAGCCAATGAAGAGATTTGTGGAGGAGTAGTGAGGAGAGGGGTAGATTAGTTGGACAGCAAAGTTAGGCCAGAGTCACACTTGTGTGTGACAAACACAAGTGCAATGCAAGAAAATCTCACATTGTTTAACATTAGGCCAAGTGCAATCAGGCAGCTCAGACCTGCGAGTTGATCTTCATCCTTTATCCGACTGAGGGGAAAAAAAAATCGCACCATGCTGCGATCGTCTGTGAGTTTTGGATCCCTTGCTCCTATACAAGTCTATGGGTGAGAGTGAAACATTGGACTGTACTTGGCAAACATCAGAGTGCAGTGTGATATACGCCAAAGCCAGCGATGGATCTGACCGTGACCTAAGGACAGACTGGAGATGTACGACTATTAGCAGTAAGGCCATAGAGGAGGATATTGCTGTAAAAGTGGGAGAGGATTATGACATGCACTAACAATTTAGTAAGATTGAGGGTTGAGGAAAGGATGGATTTTTGGAATATTTTTGACTTGGAAGTGAAAGGAGAAGGTAAGAACTTGGATATGTGGTTTGAAGAACAAAGCAGAGTCGAACGTTACTCTGAGACATCAGGATTCCAAGACAAGGAAAAACGTGTTGTCATTTACCATGATAAATAGATCAGGTAGGGGAGTTTGGTGAGATGGGGGAAAGATGATGGGTTGAGATTTGTCCACTTCATACATTAAGAAGCGAGAGGACAAGGAGGATATGGTTGATAGACACTCGAGGATTTTGCACAGCAGAAAGATATCTGGCCCAAAGAGGCAGATCTGAGTGTTATCAGCGATTAGGTAGTAGTAGAAGCTGTGGCACTTTGAGTTGTCCCAGGCAAAAGTATGCTTAAGACCATAAAAATAAACACCAACTAAAAAGGCCCCTTTGGAGACACGGGGGTTCAGTTGGTGCTCTTGTCCGCTGACCTCAGCTGTCTTTAGAAAGACTGCATGAACCAGGGCTCATCCCAACTGAACGCTTGAACTCTGTAACCGTGGGCAGAACACTACTCAGACAATGTAGGGTGAAGGAAGGGTAAGGCTTTATTGGATCCCCAACAGTCAAAGGCATATAACACATACTAAACAAGAACACACAATGTAACAGGTAAGAGTCTCGCCCCTTCTTCTGGCTCACCAGAGATTAAAATGTATGTGCCTTTGGGGCTTCCAGGGCCAACTACACCAATACAGCAGCACCCCGCTTTCGGTGGACACCCACCGAGAAAGGAATAGAGGCAAGCTTAGGAAGCTGACTGAGTGCAGCAAAGTCTGTAGCCAGGTGACCACATTTTTCAAACTTGGGTATCTATATTAAAGGGGAACTCCAGTGAGAGAAAACTTTACTACAGTCCCTGCCCTCCTACATGATGAAGCAGTGCTGTACACTGCAGTTCTAGGATCTATAGATCTCTTATAAATCGATAAAATCATACCTGCTCATCTGCTCTGGCCCCCACCTCATGGAACCCTAGATGTCTGCATGTCTGCTTCATCTAGGGGCAGAGAAGAGGAGGTGTGTCGGGGGTGTGAATGCTGGGAGCTTCAGAATCAGCCTACATTCATGCCCCCTCACAATTCTGTTTAGTGAGGGGGAGTGGCAGGGGGCATGCATAGATTTAGGTTCCCTGAGATGGGGGCTAGAGCAGAGGAGCAGGTATGATTTTATCGATTTATAAGAGATCTATAGATCCTAGAACTGCAGTGTACAGCTGTCCTTCATCATGTAGCATGGCAGGAACAGTACTAAAAATTTTTCTCTCACTGGAGTTCCCCTTTAAGTAGTCTCTGATATTCCAGCCGAATCCTAAACTGAAGTCCTGCAGAATATAATCCAGTTTGGGTGGGGCTCCTCTAGTTGGACCCGAAGCTCTTAGACTGAGGCCATGCAGAGTATGATGACACGATGTTATCCTGGCAGCTGGAACCAAAATTCCTAGGCTGAGATTATTGTCTTCTAACTGGGATCAAAGCCCCTAGGTTGAAGCCATGTAGCATATGAACTGCTGCTGACTGAAGAAAGTCCTTTTTATAACCCGAGCTTTCACCTCGGGGTATATTGTGTTTTTCCAAGATTGGTGGGATAAGGCTATTCTCTTATTGATTGGCATTAGTGATGAGTGAGTGCAATCATTATTATTCACTATTCGCACAAATAGTACGGTATTCGCAACACTCGTTACACTCGGTGAGTAACGTTGGTGCTCATGAGTGATGTGTTGATCCTTACCGATCTGACACATATTGCCAGCTCCCTTCAGTACACAAAGTGAGCTGGCACCTCAGTGAGAGCAGATTGTGTGTTGGGCTCTCTCTGGCGAGCACAGCAAGGTATTTTATGCAGTAGAAATGTAAAAAAAGCCCACCCTCCAGTCCTATTCCGGAAAGACTAGTTTTATGGCTGGATGTGTGTGGGTGGAGCCCATCATTAATTGGCTAAAATTGGACTTGCTATTCAGACGAATATGCGAGTATTAAAAAGTACTCGTTATGAGTATAGCAAGTGCGAATATTACGCCACTCACTCTTCACTAGTTGGTATTTCAATCCGAATGCTTAATTCTCCTCTGAGTGATGTAGACAGAGGGGTTGAGGAAATTTACATTAAACTAGCAATGCACAAACTCAGATACTGATGGTTGCAAATAGTCTGGCAAGAAACATTGACTTAACAAACATGAGATGACAAACAAAAGACCAATACGGCTGGCCAAATTAAGAATATTAACCCACGACATGCATTGAGAAAGGCTGTGTCTTCGCAACCTTATCTCTGGAACCGTATGGTAGATAATTAAGGTTTTTTTTTTTTTTGTTTGTTTTTTGTGTAGGTCAGAAGTGGGAATAAAGTAAGACCAAAATCTATCCACTTTTCACCAGGTGACAAGTCTTCCTTAATGTGAACTCGTCACCAGGTCTTTCTCATATAAGCTGCAGCCACTAGCATTAAGACCTTATATACATCATTCTAGAGTGCTGTGTATGTAAGTCCTCAGGCTGATCTATATAACGTAAAAAATACCTTTTATTATACTCCTCTGCGGGTCTTGATCCGACGACTCCTCTCTTGTAAATACTGTCCTTCTCTACCTTGTGTGGATGACGCGTCCAACTCACTCACACACAGTTTCCTTCATTGCACTCCTGCGCACACACTTCTTTCCTGCTGAGGGCAATGCAAGCTACTGTAATGCACAGATGCTGGGAAAGAACATCCACGCCTGTGCATCATGGGCATTTTTTGACCTTTCCCCGCGTCTGTGCATGACCGTACCTTGCTCTGCCTTCATCGGAGCAGAAAGAAGAGCCATGTGCACAGGAGCACAATTGAGGAAACTGTTTGGGTGACGTAGTACCCGTATTCCGCACGAAGCAGAGAAGGATAACATTCACAATAAAAAAGGAGGCGCAAGATCAAGACCAGCAATGCCAATTGGACTACCCTGCCCCCTTTGGTGAGTATCATAAAAGGTTTTTCTTACGTTCTATAAATTGACCTGACTTACATTCAGCATTCTAGAATACTGAATATAAGGTCTTGCTGCTGATGGCTGCAGGTTCTATGAAAAATACCTGGTGACCTTTTAGATGGAATCTGGTAGCTGGTTTTTGCTACCTCATCTGAGGGCAGCATAATGTAGTGAAAGAGACCCTGAATCCAGTAATGTATCACTTAGATTACTGGGTGCAGCCATTCTGACACAATCAGCATTTTTAGATTTAGCAATGCTGCAGAGCTGAGAAAGCTGCCCACACCAGGCTCTGTATGTACTTTTTTATAGGCAGTCTGACAATATGGCACAGAGCCAGTTAGTCAAAGCAATGATGTCCTAATGATAAAATAATAATAATCTTTATTTATATAGCGCCAACATATTCCGCAGAGCTTTACAAATCAGAGATTCATATACAAACAGTCATAAGAAACAGTTGTGGAAAATACAATAATTAAAGCAAAGAATGACGTCCCTGCGTGCAAGAGTCTACAGTCTACAATGAGTTGGGGTTGATACAAAGTACAGGTACCTATTTGCAATGATGGTCCAGCCTTCTTGAGGAAATGAGGAGTAGATAAGAGCGGAGTAAGTGGCCACCAACCAATCTGTGTAGAGCTTTTGGGTCTGGTGGAGTTTGACCGTTTGAGTGGAAACACACTATCCTATTTACATGCAAGTCTCTCGGACAGAGACTCGGATCAGTGACTCTGAACAGCCTCTCCCTCTCTGGACGGGAGTGTCAGCTGCTTTTGTTTTTGTGCAGCATCACACTCCCGTCCAGAGAGGGAGAAGCTGTTCAGGGTCACTGATCCGAGTCTTGTCCGAGAGACTCGCATGTAAGTAGGATAGTGTGTTTCCAGTGTTAGGTTATCCACTACTCTGAACATATGCCTAAATGACCTTGACTAGTGATCATGATAGGCCGTCCTAAAAAACTGAATTAGTCCTTACCGGTAATTCCTTTTCTTGGAGCCTTCCACGACAGCATTGGAGGATGTCGTCCACGCCCTATTGGGGGACAGGAACACAGAGAGGTTAAAAGCCCCTCCCCTTCCTCAGTACTCCTGTGTTTACCAAGATCACCCTTAGCCATGGATTATCTGATACAAACCGGAACCAAACACCAACAAGGGGGGGAACTGATGCTGTCGTGGAAGGCTCCAAGAAAAGGAATTACCGGTAAGGACTAATTCAGTTTTCTCCATTCGCCTTCCACGACAGCATTGGAGGAATACCACCGATACTCCTCAGGGTGGGACTATTGCCTGTAGGACTCTCCTACCAAAGGACAGATCCCGACTGAAGGACAGATCTAACCTATAGAGGCGAGAAAAAGTGAGGAGAGGCTACCACGTAGCCGCTCTGCAAATCAGCTCCGATGAAGCTCCAGCCTGCTCCGTCCAGGAAGTAGCAGCAGCCCGAGTTGAAGGAGCCTTCAACCCCACCGGAGGAGCAAGGATCGGAGCGACGTAGGCCTCACAGATCACCTTCGTGATCCAGGAAGTGATGGTAGCCTGGGAAGTCTTCTTCCCTGTATTATTCCCAAAAGCCGAACAATCAGGTTCTGATCTAACCTCCAGGAAGCAGACTCTCGGAGATAGAGGAGGACAGTCCGACGAACATCCAAGGAGTGAAACACGGCCTCAGCCGCATTAGCGGGAGATTGACAAATTGAAGGCAGAACCACATCCTGGGACCGATGGAAAGCCGACAACTTTCAGAAGAAAAGACGAATGCAACCGAGGCGTAATGCGAACAACGGACACCACGAGGCACGGAGCCCAGACAGAGAGTGCCTGCAGTTCTCCAACTCTGGGAGCAGAAGTGATGGCCACCAAAAACGCCACCTTGTGAGAGAGAGACGTAAGGGATGCAGCAGACAAGGGTGCAAAGGGACTTCGAGCAAGCCCTTGGAGAACAAGCATCAAATCCCAGGGAGGGACAGAAGGCCGAATCCGGGGACGCCACCCCCAAGCAGAAGTTAAAAACTGCTTGAGCCATGGATGGGAAGCAAGATCCTGGGCAAAAACCGCCCCAAGTGCCGACCTCTGGACTTAAAGAGTGCTCGGCCGAAGCCCCAAATCCAAGCCATGCTGCAAAAATCCAAGAGTTGGGCCACATTAGGATGATGCATGGTCGGGATGGGAGGAGCACACCAGGACAGGAACTGATTCCAGCCCTCCCGTAAATAGCGTTTGTCACAGGCTTCCTGCTCTGCTGAAGCGTGCGGATCACTGCCTGGGAGAGACCCTTGGTCCTCAGGATCCCGGCCGCAACAGCCAGGCCGCCCGGAAGAGCCACTGAGGGCCCGGGTGAAACAGAGGACCCTGGGACAGTAGGTTGAGACTGGGCTAACATAATCAGTCCCTCCAGGCCCAGGTCTCGGATGGCGTCGTACCACGCCAGTTTGGGCCTCATGGGAGCCACCAGGATAGTGTCACCCCCTCCGCCTGAATCCGTTGCAACGTCTTGGGAAGTGGCGGGATTGGAGGAAATGCATACACCAACCGGAAGTCCCAGGGATGGGCAAAAGCGTCCAGCCCCCGAGGATGGTCCAACCGCGTCAGTGAGAAAAAGGTTGGCACCTTTGTATTCGAGCCCGAAGCGAACAGGGCGTTCGAAAGGACACCCCACCTGTCCGTAAGAGAGCGAAATACTTCCGGATGGAAGCACCATTCTCCTGGGTGGACCTCCGTGCGGCTCAAGAATCTGCCTGTACATTGGCCATTCCCTTCAGATGTACTACGGAGGAGGAGAGAAGATGGCGTACTGCCCACAAAAAGAACAGTCTTGCCAGCCCCTGCAAGTGTAAGCCACGAGTACCGCCTTGGTACCGCAAGAAAGCAACCGTAGTCACGTTGTCTGACAGGACCTTGACATGATGACCCCGGAGAACGTGAGCTGCAGCAAGAAGCGCTTCCTCCACTGCCAGAAGTTTGAAGACTGGCGACTGACTCCAAATCCCCTGGAACGGTGGGCGAACTACCATCGTGCCCCAACCGGAACCGCTGGCATCAGTGGGAACGGAGGTCACAGGAAGGTGTCTGGGATTCATCCCCAGGAAAGCGAGGTTACCACCCGCCCCGGGGTCCGGACCCGCGAGTTTAAGGAATCCTGACGTCTGTCCCAGGAACTCAGTATGTGTTCCTGGAGCAGTCGGGAAGGAGCCTGAGCCCATGTTACTGACTGAATGCAGGCCGTCATGGCCCCTAACAGGGACATTGCTTCCCGCAAGGAGGGCGACCCCCTTGCCCGGAAGTGGGTCAGATTCACGCAGCGCAAAAGCTTATATGCCGCAGGAAGGAACGAGGTCTGTCTGGAGGAGGCCAGCAAGACTCCCAAAAATTGACGTCGGGTTGCAGGCACCCGTTCCGATTCCCGAAGATTGGGTACCCATCCCAGGGACTGAAGAATCTCCAATGTGTTGGAGACCTTTGTGCGCAGAAGCACTGCCGAAGGAGCCACCACCAACATGTCGTCTAAATAGGGAAGCATACATATCCCCTGGGTCTGGATGAATGTGATCGCTTCCCCCATGAGTTTGGTAACCTCTGGGGCCGACGAAATCCCAAAGGGCAGCACATTAAGCCGATAATGGACCGTCCCGCCTGCCCCGGAGATCGTGAATCGCAGAAAGCGCTTGTGGGACGGGTGAATGGGGACATGAGAATACGCGTTCTGGAGATCCACAACAACCTGGAGTAGTGCCCCTGGCTCTCCTCTCCAGGAGGAACAGGGGACCCCACACCCGAATCCAACAGGTGTCGCAGACCCGACAAGAAAAACCGTGCGAGAGTCCCCCTGAGGAAGGGAGAGGACTCGAAGACACGGAGGGCTGGCTCTCGAATTCCAAGCGTAGACCCTCCCAAATGGTCGAGAGGATCCAAGGGCACAAGGAGATTGCTTGCCACTGTGGCAGAAACCGCAGGAGCCGCCCCGCAATGGGGAAGGCGGACTTGTTTAGGGGCGGCTGGTGATGCCGCTGCTGGGGGAGCAAGATATTACGGGTCTTGTCCCCGTACTGGAATGCCCAGCGACCAGACTTACCCTTCCCTTTAGACTGGGAGGGTTGGCTGCGCTCAGGCCAAAAGGACTGCCCCTGAAAGGACTCCTGCTACGGGAGACACCTTTTCCGGTCTGACACCTTTTTCATGATGTCATCCAATGCCCTTTGCAAGGGGAGGCCACACAGCTGGAGCTTAGACGTGACCTCCCCATTCCACCTTGTAAGCCACACTGCCCTGCGAGCTGTGTTAGCCAACACTGCGGACCTGGCGCCAACGCGGAACGACTCAGCAGAGGCATCGGCCAGGAAGCCCGTAGCACGTCTCAGAAGTGGAATGGAGTCCAAAGCTCCTCCCTGGGAGTACTCTGCTCCCAGCTGGGTGAGCCACTTAAAGAGAGACCTGCTCACATGTAGAGGAAATGTACACCTTTAAAGACATAGCTGCCGCCTCCCAGGATTGTTTGAGGACACTCTCCATTTTACGAACGAGGGGGTCCTTCAACCGGGAGGAATCTTCAAAAGGCAACGTGGTCTTATATGCTAAGCTTCCCAAATGGAATACTGCCATGTTAGAAGTCCCATTGACTTTATAGAGACTTCCATAGAGATTCCCATTGGGTCTCTCATGAGGTCTCCCATCCAGCCCGTGACTGAGGCTCCTGCTGCTTAGCTTCAACAGTGTGTCAAGGGCATGCACAATGGGTTTACAATAGCAGCTGATTGCTACCCTGGCCACCTGGATGTCCACCTTCGGGACCTCCCAGACAAAGTCATCACCCTCCAATCCACTCGGATGGGGTGAGCTGCTTAGCCTTCAGGCCTCTGAACATTTAGTCCTGCACAGAAGAAGGGGATTCCACCACCTCTACTCCCATGGTACAATGGACAGTGTCCACCAATGCACCCATGGACTCCGTGGAAAAATAGTAGTGTCCAGATTCTCGTGTCTGGACAGAGGCAACAGCGGCAATATCCTCGCCGTCCTCTAACGCTGAGCTCTGGCCAGCCTCCATGAGATCCACAGAGTCACAATCCTGGAGCTTCCTCTCTTACGGAGGGGAAGGCCCGGAAGCTGCAGCAAAACCCCGCAGTGCCGAGATAGAAGCCTGCACCTCTTCCCTAATGGATTGGAGCTCCTCAAGCAAGGATGGGGAGTCCATCCTGACAACCTTGTCAGTCATGGTCGACACCTTGTTGTAGGAAGAGGGAAATATTGTGCCGCAGCCACATTATTGCTCCCTTTCACAGACGGCCCTCGTCTCCCTATAGACAAAAAGGGAAGAGAAGGGGGTCCCAGTGTGAGTGCAGGGCTTAAATAACTCTACCCCTTGTGACCACCCCCAGAAACACTTACATGAGCTGGGGGAACGCTGGGCTCTGCAGAAGCAGAGGTGGAAGCCTATCACCCTCCATGTTTCAGGGATCAGCCTTACCTGGGTGTAGCTTCCGGCGGGTACTTATCCAGAAGTACCGTGCCCCCAACGAGGAACACCTGTTCCCTCCCTCCTCCTGGTCACCGGCCGCGGGCAGTAGCGCGCGAAAGTCCTGCTGGGTTCCCTGGAGCCGCGCCCAGCCTGCCACAGCCCTTACAGGAGCCGCCGCCCGGAACCGGAAGTGCCATCCCGGAACCGGAAGTGCCACACCCGAAACCGGAAGTGCCTCCACGGCACCTCTGATGCATGCCCCAGGGACCGCAGCTGGAGGAGGGAGACGCCGGAGAGCTGAACAGGCCTCCGGCGTTGCAATACACGGCCTGCTTTGCCCCGTAGGACGCAGGAAGGCCGGATGGTCCCACCACGGGAGCCCCGAGAAGGAGGAGGAGGCCGCCCCCGACGTCCATCCCTGGCCCGGCTGTAAGTACACCCCAATGCTGCCTCTGCCGGCCTGACAGCACTGGAACCTCTCCATGCCCCAAGGGGGACAGGAAGACACTGGAGTACTGAGGAAGGGGAGGGGCTTTTAACCTCTCTGTGTTCCTGTCCCCCAATAGGGCGTGGACGACATCCTCCAATGCTGTCGTGGAAGGCGAATGGAGAAAGATGTGTATTTAGGGAGTGCCTAAAACTATGTAAGTTGTGGGTAGACCTAATTTCTTTGGGTAGCGCAATCCAGAGAATTGGTGCAGCTCGAGAGAAGTCTTGGAGCTGGGAATGGGAGATTCGGATTAGTACAGATGTTAGTTTAAAGTCACTCCTAGAGTGAAGAGAACAGGTGGGGTGATATACTGAGATGAGAGTGGAGAGGTAGGGAGGTGCTGCACTGTGAAGAGCTTTGTGGGTGAGAACAAGCAATTTGAATTGGATCCTATATTGTACTGGCAGCCAGTGCAATGACTGGCACAGAGCTGAAACACTCAGTTTAGGAAAACAGCAGAAGAGGTGGTTTGTAACACCTCAATCATTGAATGCTTTGATCTTCCCCATACATGCCATTCTCAGATTACATAGCACAATTCAGGGAAGCATTTTCCATAATATGAATAACGTTTCTATGGAGGATTACAAATTTTTTGTTTAATGAAGAATTAAATCTTTCCTCTTGCAGAGTACAGACTGTGTTCATATCTCCTGGGAATCGCCTTCTTCACCAACAGGAAATATATTAGAATATTCTGCATATCTAGCTATTCGCACATCTCTTCCCGAGGCTCAGAACCAGCTTGCATTTGTCAAAATTTACAGTGGCTTAGAGACGTCCTGCACTGTAACGGCTTCCCAGCTGGCAAATGCTCATGTTGACTTAAGCTCCCGGCCTGCAGTGGTGTTTAGGATTTCTGCTAAGAATGAAAAGGGTTATGGTCCAGCTATCCAAGTAAGGTGGCTGCAAGGTGAGCGAATACATTCTTTATCTAATAGCATGATATATCTTGATAAATAGAAGACCATATGGGACAACCTTGAATTTTTTTTTACCCCCATCCCCACCACCCAACATAGTGTCCCAGTACCTTTGGGTTGACCTGTTAAGCACACTGCAGCGATCTTGCATTCATCCATTTGTTCATAATGCTGGGAGCAAACAGCAGTGGAGTAATGAGATGACGGATTGGCCATTGACTGGCTAAAGGCTTTTCTTTTTCTTTCTTTCCAGAGAAAACCTGAGGCTTCTATTGGAAGGTGATGATAGAGAAGGCGTTCTGATCTGTCTGCCACTTTGCTGGAGGGAAGCCTCTTAGTACTAAAGCTGTGTTTCACTTTTTGTAATATTTTGTAAATTGCAAAATGTTTATTTTTTCATTATGCTTCTAATTCTATAGAGATACATATTATCTAAATATATAATGACAGTATATACTTTTTCATGTTATATTATAAATGTTAGTGATATGTTCTCAGGTGGGACAACGTGGTACAGTTTCTAATTGAAAACTGCCTTTCTGCTTCCATTTTTTTTACCACTTACATATATTTGTATCTAGTTTTTAAGCAATAAAATGGTGCAAATGGATGGGAGGGATCTCATAGTGCAATATAGAAGGCACACAGCACTTCCCCTGAATCTAGGGGCAGCTGGACAGTTTTCCAGGGAGGAATAACTCTGGAGTAACAGTGTTGTGTCAGAATACTTTATTTTCTTCCTTTCATGCTAAGTATGTTTACATTACATTGTGTATGTGTATTGCACTTTTATACTGATACATACCTGAGAGTATAAATATAATGCATATGCTTGAAAAATGACCTGGATATATTGGTGAGCGACAAGAATAGCTGCATCATTAACCTCAAGTCAATTTTTTGGATATGGTATCACAAAGTATGTATACATATGTATGTTTGTGTGTGTGTGTATGTTGTATGTATGTATGTATATATATTGTATATATACATATATATATATATATATATATATATATATATATATATATATATATATTATTATTATATTTATAATATATATATATTATATATATACAAAATAGAGGACTGCAGCACTCTTCTTTGTGAAACAACCGCCTTTATTCGGCCATCAGGTGGGTGGTGACAACGTTTCGGGATTCTGTCCCTTTCTCTAGCTAGAGAAAGGGACAGGATCCAAAAATGTTGTCACCACCCACCTGATGGCCGAATAAAGGCGGTTGTTTCACAAAGAAGAGTGCTGCAGTCCTCTATTTTGTATACTTATACAGCAAGGAGGAGAAGAGCTGTGACTGCTGAGCACCAAGGGAAGCTGTGCTGCACCAATATGCTAATATATATAATATATATATATATATATATTTATATTAAATATATATATTATATATAATATATATAATAAATTATTATATATTATATAATAATAAATATAAATAATTATATAATATAATAATAATAATATATATTAATATATATAATACTATATATATAAATATTTATATATATATATATTATATTATATAATAACAGTGCCTACAAGTAGTATTCAACCCCCTGCAGATTTAGGTGGTTTGACAAGATGCAAATAAGTTAGAGCCTTCAAACTGCAAACGAGAGTAGGATTTATTAACAGAAGCATAAATCTTACAAATCAAAAGGTTATGTTGCTCAGTTGAATTTTTTATAAATTTTAAACATAAAAGTGTGGGTCAATTATTATTCAACCCTCAAACCACCAGCATTCTGTTTGGTCCCCCTAAAGTATTAAGAAGTAGTTCAGGCACAAAGAACAATGAGCTTCACATGTGTGGATTAATTATCTCTTTTGCCAGCCTTTTCTGACTATTTAAGACCCTCCCCAAACTTGTGAACAGCACTCATACATGGTCAACATGGGAAAGACAAAGGAGCATTCCAAGGCCATCAGAGACAAGATCGTGGAGGGTCACAAGGCTGGCAAGGGATACAAAACCATTTCCAAGGAGTTGGGCCTACCTGTCTCCACTGTTGGGAGCATCATCCGGAAGTGGAAGGCTTATAGAACTACTGTTAGCCTTCCACGGCCTGGACAGCCTTTGAAAGTTTCCTCCCGTGCCGAGGCCAGGCTTGTCCGAAGAGTCAAGGCTAACCCAAGGACAACAAGGAAGGAGCTCCGGGAAGATCTCATGGCAGTGGGGACATTGGTTTCAGTCAATACCATAAGTAACGTACTCCACCGCAATGGTCTCCGTTCCAGACGAGCCCGTAAGGTACCTTTACTTTCAAAGCGTCATGTCAAGGCTCGTCTACAGTTTGCTCATGATCACTTGGAGGACTCTTGAGACAGACTGGTTCAAGGTTCTATGGTCTGATGAGACCAAGATCAAGATCTTTGGTGCCAACCACACACGTGACGTTTGGAGACTGAATGGCACTGCATACAACCCCAAGAATACCATCTCTAAAGTCAAGCATGGTGGTGGCAGCATCATGCTGTGGGGCTGTTTCTCAGCCAAGGGGCCTGGGCATCTGGTCCACATGCATGGGAAGAGGGATAGCACGGCCTACCTGGAGATTTTGGCCAAGAACCTCCGCTCCTCCATCAAGGATCTTAAGATGGGTCGTAATTTCATCTTCCAACAAGACAACGACCCAAAGCACACAGCCAAGAAATCCAAGGCCTGGTTCAAGAGGGAAAAAATCAAGGTGATGGAGTGGCCTAGTCAGTCTCCTGACCTTAACCCAATGGAAAACTTGTGGAAAGAGCTAAAGATTAAAGTCCACATGAGACACCCAAAGAACCTAGATAACTTGGAGAAGATCTGCATGGAGGAGTGGGCCAAGATAACTCCAGAGACCTGTGCCGGCCTGATCAGGTCTTATAAAAGACGATTATTAGCTGTAATTGCAAACAAGGGTTATTCCACAAAATATTAAACCTAGGGGTTGAATAATAATTGACCCACACTTTTATGTTTAAAATTTATAAAAAATTCAACTGAGCAACATAACTTTTTGATTTGTAAGATTTATGCTTCTGTTAATAAATCCTACTCTCGTTTGCAGTTTGAAGGCTCTAACTTATTTGCATCTTATCAAACCACCTAAATCTGCAGGGGGTTGAATACTACTTGTAGGCACTGTATACGTATATATATTATATATATATTATATCTATATCTCAATACTATGTCCCTTTTTTTTTAGTTAGCTTTCCTCATCAGAGTTATATAACATAGGTTATATTTCTTCTGCCTGTAATTGCTAACCATTTAAATGCCAACTGTCAATTCTTAACAGCAGCACTTAATTGCAAGCACTATCAGCCCCCGCAATGTGATAAATGGACATATTGGGTATCACTGGGTTTGCAGAAGTTTAATGTATTAAAATTTGGAATCTACTAATCCGATTGGTATATGTCCTAAAGAGAAAAAGTATCAACATCGTAGAATTGTGAGGTTTGTTTCTTTGGTCACCTCACTTACCTTACAAAAAATGGAATAATAAGCAAAGCATCTATTGTCCACAAAATTAGTATACAGTAATTAAAAAGATCAGCTCAAAATACGAAAAACAAGCACTCCTTCAGCACCATCAACAGAAAGATAAAAAGGTTATGGGTCTTGCAAAATGGTGACACAAAGCAAAAAAAAAAAAAGTGTTTATATTACAGGTATTATTAATATGTATATCTATCTATCTATCTATATATCTATATATAAATTTTTTTTTTTTTCTTTTTTTTTTTTTACAACAATCAGATTTTTTAAAATAGAAAAATATAAGTGCATGTCTGGTATTGGACTGATGTGGACAATCCCAAAAACCAATCGCCAACACAATGGCAGAATTGCATTTATATACCATTTCGTCACAATAAAAATAAAATGATGTCATTCAAAACTGCAAATTGTCCTAAAAAAAACATGCCCCTTTACATCTATATCGACAGAAATATAAAAACGTTCTGGCTTTTGACAGAAGGTGAGGAAAAAAAATGAAATATAATATTAGTATTAGTTATTTATTTACTTGTGATACGTGTACGAAAAACGTCTTAGGCTACGTTCACACATTTGCATATTTTGTTGATCTTTTTTGCTCGTGCTTTTCGGCCGCGCAAAAAAGCGCATCAAAATAAGCTTGGACTTTCACACACTGCGCTTTCTTTACCCAGAAAGCGCAGGTGATGTCACAGAGGGGAGGAAGAATACTCATACTTACCTCTCCGACGCCTTTTCCTGGTGTCTGGTGCCGAAGACAGGCGATGTGTGTCCTGCAAGGGCCTGCCGTGATGCCATAGGGGGTGTTCACATGACCGTGAGCGGCCAATCAGCGCCGGGAATGCCCCCTGACATCACGGCAGGTCCTGGCAGCATGCACATCGCCTGGCATCGGCACCAGACACCGGGAAAAGGTGTCGGGGAGGTAAGTATTTGATTCTTTTTTTATTTTACATACACTTGCCTTTGTTTAATTTAGATTTCGCAGTGTATATTAATACACTGTGAAATCTAATGGGCGGCCACAGAGGGGAGGAGGAAGCAGGATTCTTCCTCCCCTCTGTGATGTCAGAGGGAGAAAACGCAGGAGCAGCTGCGTAAAGAATTGACATCTCAATTCTTTAAGCAACTGCGCTTTCTGCCATAAAAAGCACTGCATATTTTTATGCAGTGTCTGCACAACAAAGTGAATTTCTCAATCACTTTTCTGGCAGACACAAAACACATTGCGTATTTTGAAAATCGTGCGTAAAAAAGCGCACAAAAATACGCAATGTATGAACGTAGCCTTAAAGTTAATGTTGCCACTATCTTTTCATTTTCCAAGATTTTTCAGGCCATTTTGATTTTTTGAGCTGCTTCAATGAGTAGCCTGTAGTCTGCATATGCATTTTGAGGTATTTTGGATTAATAAATTCTATTCCTACTGCAGCACAGCTCTAAATACAGATGCATCTCAATGAATTAGAATATCAATAAAAAATTAATTTATTTCAGTAATTCAATACATAAAGTGAAACGCATATATTATATAGATCATTACAAACAGTGATCTATTTCAAGTGTTTATTTCTGTTAATGTTGATGATTGTGGCTTACAGCCAATGAAAACTAAAAGGTCATTATCTCAGAAAACTAATATAGGGAGGTGAAGGGTCTGAGACATAAAATACTACCTAAATAGGTATCAGAGGCTTCACCTTGTGCAGTTGTGAGAGTCACAACCACTATGAATGCATATCACGGCTGATGCAGTCCTCCGCGTGGTGCATATAGAGTAGGGAGGATAAAGGGTTAAATACTGTGCTGCCGTATTCCATGACACATCAAAGCATGAATATAATATTGATTTATTAGTCAACATGTTTCAGTGCTCCCAGAGATACCCTGCAATATGACATTGATTTTTTATTCCAATTCATTGAGATGCACTAGTAGATGGCTCCAGCAGCTACTGTCAGCTCAGTAAATAACCATCTTCCATAGTGTATGAGTATAAATGGAACCTTTTATCTCAGCTAACGCTATTAACCTTCATATGTTGGCTAATCTTCATGTAATTAGTGGTAGGAAGGTGCCCAGCCTCCGTACTGGAAGTACAACACCCGGAAAAAAAAATGTACTTAATTCCTCTCAAGAGCTGCCAGCTTTCAGTCATACAACCATGCCAGAGAAGCTACGGTCATCGCTCACTATACAGTGGGTGGTGGCTGTAACCACACCCTGGCACTTTAACTGGCAGCCGGCAGTCATTCAAAATGCCGGGACCTGCTTAGAGTCAAAGGTCAATTTGTATTGGCATGGCTGTATGACTGAAAGCTGGCGGCTGCTGAGAGGAATAAATACGGCTTCCTCTCAGGTGCTGCACTTCCAATTTGGCTGTCGGACACCTTCCTACTATTATTTATTTTCAGACTGACCCTACATCTTCAGGTTAATAGCGTTATCTGATGTGACAGGTTCCCATTAATGTATGTGTGTGATAGTTCTATTGCCACCTGCAGTAGCTGGATGAAGTCAGCCTTCTTGGGATACATTCCGGTACTTTTTTTTTGTTATTAATAACTTTTTCTCCCTTTCTACCAGTGAAGCCAGAGACTTTAACCATGTCTTGTGAAACAATTCCAAGCCTTGAGTCAGCATGTTGAAATTTTGTTCTCTGATATTTTTTGTTTTTTTATTTATTTTTCTAAGTAGTGTATACATAAGCATTTTTTATTCTGCTCTATTGGCAGTAAAAATGCCACATCAAACGCAGGTTTCGCTGCTTTTATGCATTTTTTTGGTGTAATCACGTGTACTTAGTCTACAGTACATGTTTAATAAAGCCGAGTTTATGTATATGAATGTATCATAGCTCTGCCCCCTTTGCTAGCCACACCCCTTCATTACCCACTCCACATAGCCACGTCCACTCCACAGGGCCTGGTGTTTAATAAAGCTAGTTTTATTCACCAAAAACATAGCAAAACCTATTTGCTTCATTTTTGGCATTTTTTTAAAATGTATTTCTATGTGGTAAAAAAACACTTCAAAAACACCGCAGTTCTCAGATTCAATCAGGAAAAAAGAAAATATACTCATGAGATTTGTGAAATCCAATAACTTTTAACGGTACTGTTAAAATGCATCTGATTTGTTTAAAAAAATACATGTGAGCATAGCCTTATGTACCTAAGAGCCGCAGAGTGATGTTTTCACATTAAGAAATGGATAGGGATGACTTCATTCCTTTAAACTAAAAAATATAACAGAGAACAAAATTTCAATGTTGTGAGGTTTTATTAATGTAAATCTGGCGAAGATAATATTTTTTTGGACTCAGGACTGTTTCACACGTCTGATTTTCCTGAACTGTGCACAAGACATGATACACAGACCAGCTGTGGGTCTCCATAAAGTTTATATAGGCTGTTGAATTTGTGTCTGGAGACCCTCGGCTGGGCCAGAAATCACAATTTACATGGACCATGAAAACTTGGACGTGTGTAGCCGGCCCAAGGTTGTTGCTTGTACAATCATTTGTAGTATCTCCTTTTATGTCATGTCATATAAAAACCGATTTGTAATTGTGACTGTTTAATTTGAGCTACCGTGCACTTACTAGATGGGTGACAAGATGGCTTGTTCCACCATTGTCACTTGTCAGTGTCGCCACCCCTCTCCTCGCCTATTAAAGCATGGAGAAAGCCCATACATTGCCAAGCTCCATCATTTAAGAAACGTCTTGAGTTTTCTAACATAGTTTTATATATCAACTAGCTGTAGAGCCCGGCGTTGCCTGGGCGTAATGACTATATATGGTCGTAATGCTCATATATGGTAATATCGCCAATATATGGTTATGTATGTTGTTTATGTATCATAGTTCCACCCTTACCAGTATCCCCTCCTCCTTCATAGCACTGGCCATGTATAGACCTGCACCTTCATAGCTCCACCCCTCCACATAGTCCTGAGGGTGGGATAATGTGGAGGAGGTGAGGATATTTGGAGATGCAGGCTGTGAAGTGGGCATGGCTATGTGGAGTGGGTGGGGGTAATGCCACATACATACATACATACATATACTCTGTTTTATATTTTAGATTACTCAGGATTTTCAAGCTCTGTCAGTGAATGATTTCCATCCAGAGCCTTGTGGGTCTCAAGTCCAGGGTTTAACTGAGAAGCACTGTTGGGCATTTGTACACATGACCAACTGCTGGTAAATTCTGTAATTATTTTTTTTTTTTAAATAAAGAAGGAAAAACCAGAATGGAAAGCAGCATGTGTAAACTTCCAGATAAATAGTCATGGCAATCCTGAAATATTCTGCTCCTTAGCTGTAAAATGCCTCTATTCTACGGAGTCTGCTGCCATGTTGAAAAGCAGGATCAGGATGATATTGAGGCAACGAATGGTGACCAGGTTTTCACTCACTGACAGCAAGCAGAAATCTTCAAGACTGAGGAAAATCTTATATTAAAAGGGAATCCCAGCGAGTGAGCGAGCAGAAGCTCTGAGCTCATGTACAATGCTAGAAAGCTTATTTTACAAGGCTGAATATTGCTGGAGAAATAATGGGTTACTTTAGTTTCATTTTGGTGCAATAATTATGTAGTATTTTGGAATGGTATGGTGTTTGCCATATAATTATGAAGATTTGCATACGTTATAGCTAAGCTAATTAATGCTTAGGCAGATACAGTATTTAGCATATGCTTTCATAGGATTCATATGAAGGGGTTCTGAAGGATAAGGGCCACCAATTGGATTCCCTTTTTGACTTGGGTTGAAGGGGTTGTCCACCAATTGGACAACCTGTTCTCAATTGCTGGTGCTGATGTAATTTCCTTTCGAAGGAAGTGCATGGCCGTGAGAAGGAGTGTCTGAATAATGGACAACCTCTTCAAATCACATTTTGACCTACTATGCATGATGACTTCATGTCACAATTCCTGAGGTAGCACTATACAGATGTGCTTCTGCCACCCTTTGTTGTGCTGGTTTGATAGGGATCCCACATGCAAACTCTTACCATGTAAACATTATGGGCTCAACTCATCATTGCATCTGCACCTTTATTTTTGTCTATAGTTTTTTCTTTTTTCCTGTTTTTTCATTTGTGCCTTTTATTGTAATTTTGTTTTGTGCCTTTTTTAAAGTCTATTTAATGTGTTTTCTTGTTTTTTTTATGCTCATTGTGGTTGATAAGAGTTTGGAGTTTCCTGCTGTTGTCAGCTGATTTATTAACTGCGGCTTTGTGTTGCATTTTAAAGAATTGTGTGCCATTTTAAAGAATTTGCCGCAAAAAAGATTTAACTAATTCAATAAGCCATAAAAGTGACCTAAGGATAAAACAACAAATGAGAAGTCAGGTCCCAGTTTAATGAAATTTGAATGCATCATAGGTTTGTAGTAACATCAGTGCAGGTCCCATTATGCTAAATGAAACTAAAAGCAACCCAACTTATAAAATTATGCTCCGTTCACTGGCGGATAGCATGTCTGGCACAGTGACAGTCATCTCTGTACTCTCTCTCCCTCCCTATATATATAATACATATGTATGTATAATATATATATATCTCCTATTTCTTTCTGTGAAGTAGCAGTTGACCTTTGTCCTAGTCTTTATTTAGATGTGGTCAGCACGTGACAGCTGCAACCACAGTATTTGCTGCCATCCGTCACATGCCAGTGCTATGTAGCCGCAGACCTACCATTGACCCGGCCGTGAGAACAGCAGAACTCTACCATGGCACAGTTTGCTGCTAACATCTTCATTCCAGATAGGACGCCACCAGAGTCCTTGTTTTTAGGGCTCATAAGTTCTATTTAGATAATTCCAAATAAATATGTAATCTGCTCTTGCAGTGGTAAAGACGGGAAGACAATGGCACCAAAAAAGCTTATTTTATTGATGTGCCTATATTCAGAACAATAAAGGGAATTTTTTTTGTATTTTTCAGACACATTAATGTAACCGTGCCACAAGCAGCCACTATATGGGTGTTCGTATGACTTCAAGCCCAGGGTTTGGGTGAGATGTTGGCACTATAATTTTTAATACATTAATGAGATCTTTAGCCTTTTGAACACCTGACTTCTGGGCTGTATTTCAGTTTATGATGTTGGCTCTGAAACTCTATGGCAAAACTTAGCTGCAATAAGAATAGTTCAATACAGTTTATACAATTAAGAAATATTTTATATAAATGTATAGAGGGCAAACCCAATATTTACATTGGCTATTGAAAGTTTTATTTTTGTTTCTAGATACTCAGTATTTATAACTTGCATAGTAATGTACTTGTTTCCCAGAAATGGGAGACCGGTCAAAATAAAATAATATGGCTAATATTAAAAGTGCACAGGTTAGTAGTCCTGCAGATAGGCTTAGCGCAAGGACCTGATCCAGTGTTGGCAGTGTGCACCGTTCGCTTGCCAGTGTCCCATGCTACCAAGTTGTGCTCTTGTTGCTGGTGTGACATTTAAAGTGGCTTAGCGTTGACAGTACTGTCGCTGCCTGCCTTGTACTGACTCTGATTGTGAATTATGTGGTGCAAGCCTTTCTCGTGCCTCAAAGTGTCTGTGTGTAATGCTGCCTTTTCTCTAGTCATAAATGCAAAGTTTTAATGTACAATGGTTATGAGCCTTACCCACCAATGTTTACAGATCGCTCCAACTCCGTGTTCCTGCATCCTCCATTAGATTCAAGATGGCTTTGCACTAATGTCATTATTGACCTGCATGTGGCTTTATGTTACAGCACTTTAAAGAATAGTTGTCTGACATCTATCCATATGCAATGAAAAGCCGTCCTAAGTAGAAATAGTGTCATCACAACCTCCAGGTGCGAGCCCGATGTGCAAATATCAGAGGGTAATGGGTGCTGGGGTGCACAAACAGGGAAAATCTGCTTCTGCAAAGCATGCATATTGCAATATTGGCATGCAGAAATATTGAGGTATAAAATGGAAAAAAAACATGTTTCCCACAGTGCTGCTTATACATGGTAAAAGTTTTTGTTGTTTCTCAATGTAACCGTATAAGTGAGTTATTAGTAAATATGATATATTTTGTGATGTTATGGATTTTGTATACAAATTATATTGATGTTAAAAATGCATTTTTATATATATTTACTGTATATCAAGAGATTTGTGCTTCTATCACATGATGTTGAATGGGATTTAGTTGCTTAGAAGATGAGCAATTTTTAGTTTAAACTTGCGTGCCACAATCTGAAGTTTGTGGGGTTCAGACAGCTTGGATTCCCCTTAATGTTTAGAGAAGTGATTGTAAAGTATTGTTTATCAGCTTCTTGGCACATCATTGTAACATATCATAATTGACCGCTATGGTCAGCCTAGTATAACATATTCCTGTGCTGCTTAGAGATGGAAAACCCCTATAAAGGCTTCAGGGCGTTCTAGAGCATTAGCCTCACAAGGAAAACCCAGGGCATTCTTTACCAAGACACAGCTCAGTCCAGAAAGCCTTGATGCTTTCAAAATAGTGATGGATATATGATTTGTAAGGAGCTCTACACCCATTTTCTCTAGAACCTTACAGGGTCTCAGTCCATAGACCACCCTTTTTTCTGAAGGCACTTATTCATATCTCATAACAAAATGTAATTACTCTATAGAGGGGTTACCCAGATTTCTTAAAAGTGGCTTCAGCACTCTAGCAAGTGCCGTGTCCCTGTCATTATTTACCAGGTACAGCTCTAATTTTAGTGCCTGCTATTATATTTAATTATGTCACTGTCCCTGTCAAGTAGTGCTTTGGCCACCTAAAACAGCAGGCTATCGGGGATGCCAAGATTTGGGCTCCTACCAATGGGATAAAATGACCCGAAATAATAACGTACCTTATGTGAGTGAGTTGACCATGCCTGCCTGGCAGATGCCCATATCTGTTGCAGATCCAACCAAATTGTAGAGTCCTTGAACCTTATATTTTTGTGGTCTACAGTAAGACAATCACTGCTTTTTCTGTATATTGGCTTATCTGCATGTATTAATATACAATGATATAGTTTGCTTTTGCTCTGTGGCACTTTTTCTGTTATTATAAATTATGATTACTTTTGCCAAATTGGTGAATATTTTTATTCATTCTTTTTTCCTATGTTTATTTTGACCAAAATGCATTTTGCCTATATTAACATGTATTTGTCCTTTTACTTGTTTACAGTAAATTGAACTTTTGCTTGAACTCTAAAACTTTTAAGTTCTAAATGAATTAAATAAACTTGCATTATATTGTTTTTATGATTGTCTGTCATTATTGACTTTAATACTTTATATATGACACTGTAGAAATTCATTAGGGAGTTCCTCGGTGGGTGGTAGATCGTTTTTGATTTAGCAATAGCTTATCTGTCCCTCCTTTTTATTTTTTAGTAATGGACTTATTTTCTATTTGTATTGCCCATAATAATGTATAGTTAGGGTGCTTTCACATGCTGCGTCTTTGCTGCATTTTTTTTTTTACACCCGAGCTCCTCACAAACCAGGAGTGGACCAATCAGAGGAAAATAATATTAGAAACAAGTGCTCCACTTCTGGATTTAATCACCAACTCCTGGTTTGTGATGAGTTTGCGCGTAATAAAATGCAGCAAATACGCAGCGTGTGAATGCACCCTTACAAGACCTATAGTCTACTGATAACGTACAAAGACTTCCAAACTTTAAATCTCATCACATCTGTGCTTGGTATGTAGTAAGTAGCTGGTAGGTAGGTACCCGGCACAGGGTTGCACTCAGTGGTAAGAATCCTGGAAGAATTTGCGCACTGAGTAATATTTTGTTGCCAAGTCTTTGGTGGAATCTATAGTGATAGGCTGTCATTTAGAAGTAACTATAGAGATTGGGTGGTATGGTGACTCCCATATTATATTCCAGATTTTGGAGCTGTTTCCCTAAGGCTCCAAGTGGGGCTCTAGAGGTAGTTGAAAAATTTACATCTGTCTACAAGGGAGATGAAAATCTGAATTTCTCTAGCTACTTGAAAGTTGAGTAAAGGCCACATCACACGCTTCAATATCATTAACAATATCGCTTAAACGACATTTTTTTTAATCGCTTAAGCGATTATCGTTTGTGTGTCGTTGCGTGTAACCAAACGATGTTTGGATGAAAAATCATTTGATCGATCGTCGCAGATTTGGGATCCTGACCTCAAATCCATTGTGCGTCTGTCAATTAAAGCGAACCTGTCACCCCCTCAAGGCATCTAAAAATACCATAGCCACCTTCTGCAGCACTAAGGCTGCATTGTGACAAGGTGTCTATAGCATTTATGCTCCCTTGATTCACTGAAATAAAGACTTATATAAAATATGTTTCAAACCTGATCCAAGACCGGGAGGCGGGTTTTCAAGTGTCTATCTCCAGCCTCTGTGGTGTCAGTCATCCCTCTCTGCTCTCTGTGCACCGCCTCCAGGGCCATCTCCCTCCATTACAGAGCTTTGTCAGCTCTGCTACAACATAGAGCTGCTGTTATAGGAGACCCCACAGTAGTAAATCTAGCAGGAGGATACTGCCTGCTACGTAGCAGCCCTTGAGCTGAGCAGGTTTCACTTTCAGTTTCTTGTTCCCAGCAGCATTGCTCCGTCCTCAGCCCCTGATCTAAAGCACAAACTCAACTCTGCTGCACTGCTGACAGCTCAGCTCAAGGGCTGCTATGTAGCAGGCAGTGCTTTGTCTGCTCAGGGTCCTCCTGCTAGATTTACTACTGTGGGGTCTCCTACAACAGCAGCTCTATGTTGTAGCAGAGCTGACAAAGCTCTGTAATGCAGGGAGATGGCCCTGGAGGCGGTGCACAGAGAGCAGAGAGGGATGACTGACACCACAGAGGAAGGAGACAGACACTTGAAAACCCGCCTCCCGGTCTTGGGTCTGGTTTGAAACAGATTTTATATAAGTCTTTATTTCAGTGAATCAAGGGAGCATAAATGCTATAGACACCTTGTCAGACTGCAGCCTTAGTGCTGCAGAAGGTGGCTATGGTATTTTTAGATGTCTGGAGGGGGTGACAGGTTCGCTTTAACCAACAGTCAACCTGCTGCATCGTTGTGTGTGACACCGCGATAACAATCTCATTGACTATTTTGCCTATTCCTGACAATGGCTGGGTTGTGTGCTGGATCGCTGGCGTGTTGCCAAATTTAAAATAATGAGATCTATGCTTGTGACGCCGCACAAGCGATATCGCCAAATTGTTCTAACGATCACGTGACTTGGCATGAGCTATCGTGATCAATATTGAAGCGTGTGACGTGGCATTAAGGAATAAACCTCTACTAAACAACCCCTACATACAGAGTATCAGAGCCAGGAAAGGCTGCAAGTATGCAATATGCATTCTCCCGGCCAGAATCCAACCAGATGGGTGCAGCTTCGCTCAATACTCTTGCACGCATGAATATCTCACTTGTGACGGGAGAATCCTCATGGTGTACAGTGCATGAGATGTGAGGATTCACAATTCTGCAATCATAAAGAAAACTGTACACTTACTATTTTACATTGGACAACCCCTTTAATTTATGTGGTGTCATCAGAAGCACGAGCTGGGCACAATGGACAGGTACGACAACATAGTGGGCCTTACAGTGTATTGGACACTACAATGGCAGATCTGCAATTGTCATTCAGCAACATCCATTCTTATTTCTGGTAAACACCCAGGAAATCAAAATCATCCGGGTGTAATATCAAACATGGGGGTCACTTGAGGGGGATTCTGATCTTCTGATACATAGGGGGCTCTGTATATGGAGTTCACAAACTATTTTAAGAAAGTTTTTAATCAGTCAAATAGTGTTCCTTCCATCTATATTCTTGCCACATGGCTAAGCAGTACTGTACAGCCACATATGGGTTAATTGTGCAACAAGTTTTGGTACTAATTTTACCCATTTCCCTGTGTTAAAATGTATAATCTGGAGCAAAAAGAAAATGTTTGTGGTCAAAATTTTATTTTTTCTTCACCATCCAATAAAATTCTGTGACACGCCTGTGGTGACAATATGATTACTGCACTCTAAGACTAGGTTCATAAAGAAAGAAGGAGGTGGCACTCATTGGATTGGTTTGTACACAGGATCTGTTGAAGAGTAAGCACTACTCGAAACGGGCTCCGTCATCCCAGCACCCTCTACCTGATGTAATACCGCGACTGGAATAAAGAAACCTGTCTTCACCGGTCCAATGAGTGCCGCCTCCTTCTTTCTTTATGGATGAAAATGACTATCTTACGGCTGAGCAATGCTGGGCCTGGTTCTGTGCCACAATTTCAAATCGCAGTAACATAAGGTCAGTGCCCGGTTTTCTTTCTACATGCAATTAAGACTAGGTTCACATGTTCAGTTTTTGACATCAGGTTTTATAAGCCAAAACCAGGAAGGAATAAAAAATACAAAAGTGAAGATGTCTTTCAATTATACTTTTTCTCCAATTGTTCCATTCCTGGGTTTGGCTTGTAAACACTGATGTAAAATGCTGCCAAAATACTCAACATGTGAATGTGGCCTAATAGTAAGATATTACCACTTCTGTATCTTTCAACCACTACTGGTTTTGACTTACTTGGTCAGTTTTAAACATACGTTTTTGTGATTGTAGCCTTAGATTAATTCTTTGAGGAGTGTAGTTTGAAAAAATGGGGTCACTGATGGGAAGGTTCTGATGGTCTGTCAGAATCACTGAGATATGTTGAAGCATTTCAGTTATTACCACACAAAGTGACTGGTTACTATTGATGAGCTCAGCCTTGTCAGGAAGGTCAAAACAGGCTTCGGTGGTAAGGGGATACACATGCTATCGTAACCCCTTTAATAATTAAAAACAACACAAAACCTCCATCGCCCAGAAGTGCTCTGCTAACTACAGACCTATCTTCAATCTTCATTTCTATACTCCTGGAACATTTGTTCCACTCTTGTCTAATTTGCTGTATCTCAGATAACCCATCTTAACACTTTACATTCCAGTTTCTGTTCTTTACACACTACTCAAAGTAGTGTGAAGATCCTACAGAGATGGCTACAGACTTAGGCTGGGTTCACATTTGTGCACAATATGCACTGTGAACGCAGCGTACCTGAGAGCAGCAAGACGCAGGCACTATGCGCTCCTATGTTTAACATAGGAATGCATAGTGCCTGTGCGTACCTGCGCTTCAGGTGCGTTTGCGTTCGGCTGCACATAATTTATGCGCATGCCGAACATAAATTGCTGCATTTTTTGTGCGTAGCTGTGTGCTTGCTTTATGCACAAGCAGACAGCTGCACACAAAAAATGAATGGAAGTGCATCTGTGTGCATTGCCATCTGCTGGCAAGAGCACAGACGCAGCAGAAGATGACCTCCTCCGAGGTCATCTGCAGATGAATCTTTTCCGGTCGTTTTCTTCTTCTTCTCTCTCCCTCCTTCCTTCCTTGCCCCCTTCCTTTCTGCCGCTGGTTTAAAATAGCCGGCGGTGAAACACTTCACCGTCGACTTTCCTGCCCCGCTAGTGCAAATAATTAGCGCTGAACATTTGAATTAGAGGGTCGGGAAAGTCAGGGGTGAAGTGTTTTCACCGCCGGCTATTTTAAACCAGCGGTGGCAGGGAGGAAGAGATCAGCGGCGGCCGAGAGGAGATCTCCGCCTCCCGGCGGCTGATTGGGTGGCCGGGCACACTCACAGTGCCATTTCATGTGAACGCATGCGGACAATCTCCGCTGCGTTTACATGAAAGTGTTTGCGTACTGCACTGTGTATGGGTATGGGCAGCAGATGCTGCAGTGCCGAATGCAAATCTGAACCCACACTTAGTCCCCATTCACACACTGCTTTTTTTGCAGCGTATTTTTACGTACAAGCTCAAAAAAAGCCAGGAGTGGAACAATCAAAACCGGGAGTGTCACACTCAGAGGGAAGGTCTAATGGTGGGGTTACACGTCCCGATATCGCCGCGATATCGGAGGCAACGCCGCGGGAGCGCGCATTTTTTGAGCGCTTTTCCCGATATCGCATCGGCGGTTTACACGCTGCGATATCGGGAAACAAAGTCCCTCTGATGTGTACGCCCCAACAACCCAGTAACGACCATTTAACATGGGAGTTAATGGGTGAGGTGCGAGTACAGATCGGAGTTGGGCTGTCACACGCTGCGATGCCGGTACAACGGCCTTGCGATATCGGGGAGTTGAATAGCTTTGCTATTCAACTCCGATATCGTTTTGGCATCGTTCCAGCATCGCGTTGGATGCTAAAACAATACAACGCGCACCCGATATCGGCTCCAACTCGCGACCCACGTGACTTTTTGTCGGAGTTGGACGCCGATATCGCGGCGTGTAAACCCACCATTATAGAAACGAGTGCTCCACTTATATGTTTAATCACCCACTCCTGGTTTGTGATGAGCTTTTGCTTAAAAATATGCAGCAAAAAAAGCAGTGTGTGAATGGGGCCTTACTTTGACACAGCTGCTAGAGGAACAAGCAGGATTCAGAAAAGGCAGAGGAATAATAGATGTAATTGCTAACATGAGATGGTTAAAGAAAAAGGCAAAAGAATAAAACAAAGGAGTTCTATTTTTGTTTCACCGACTACAACAAAGGCTTCGACTGTGTTGATCACCAGAAATTTTCAAATACCTTGAAGGATGTGTGTGCCAACCATCTGATCAGTCTCATCAGGAACCTTTTACATCGACCAAGAAGCAACAGTCCTAACAAAACACCGTGGCACAACATGGTTCAAAGTAGAACGTGATGTCAAACAAGACTGCCTCCTGTCTATTCAATTTATATGCAGAAGCTATTTTCAGGAGGATTGGACTTCCCAAAATAGAAGAAATCCAAATTGTTGACTATACATTCACCAATCGATGATACGACGCTGATAGCAACAAGCGTAGATTGAATGAAGGTCTTATTACGGAGTGTCAATATGGAAAGCATGAACGTGGGACTGCAACTCAACACAAAGAAAAAGATATTGACTACTGCCAGGTACAGCTAGGAACACATTTAAGATGGATGGTGACAAACTGGAAGTTGTAAAGGGCTTCAGCCTACTTGCAGCAATGATCACTCAAGATTAACGATGACACTGGAAGTCAGTAGAATAGCTGTAAGACAATCAACAAAGAAGACCCTGGACAAGGTCTTCAAATCAAGGAATATATACGGAATGAAACATGGATGATAAACAAGTAGAAAAATCAACGCCTTCGAAATGTGCTGGAGAAGGATATTATCAATACCATGGATGGCAAGAACAACAAACAATTTTGGAACAAATCAAGCCAGACATATCACTTGAAGCAAGGGTCACCAAGCTACAACTTGCCTACTTTGGAGAGAAATCACTGGAGGACATCATGATTGGAATCAAAAGAACAAGATAAAGAGGAAGACCAGCAACCCTATGACGCGATACTATCGAGATAATGACGGAAAAAATTCTGGTGGACCTATCTAGGTTCGCGTAAGACATATCTTCCTACAAAGAGTTTATCCATCAAGTTGCTATGGCTCGAGATAAAGCAGAAGACAGGTAAATAAAATAAATAACACACTACTCAACCTGCCATTATTAAAGTTTCTACTAATTGCTAAAGCCAATGATGACTACTCCATGCTGATTCTCAGAGCACTCTTTTGCATTTGACACTGGATCACCAGCTCTTCTCAATACTCTGCTCTCGTTTCTCTTTCTTCGTCTAACTGCTCCTTCATTGTATTTTTTGCCAGCTCTTCCCTTTCCCCTTACTATTGGAATCTCTCAGGATTCAGTTCTAGGCCCTCTCCCCTCTTATATACTGCCCCCATTGGACAAAAATCAGCAGATATTAGTGCCAGCTATATCCGGGGTCCTCAACCCGGTACTTGGGAGCCACCTGTGGCTTACAGCTGTCTGCTAGTTTGGTTCATAAGCACAAGATTTAGCAAACGGCTATGAAGCTTAGGTCTCCAGATGGGGTCTTTTGTGAGTAGCCCTGCAGAGAAGAGCAGACCTTTATGATGGTAAGGTAAGAACCCCGTGATCATGGTATAATGCCCCAGTTTGATTTCTGTGGAAAAGTTCTGGCTGTTATACCATCAATGTGGGCTCTGGGTGTAGCTACTGTGAGAGGTGCAAAAGCTGGATGTGGCTTGCGACCCTTTCTCAGAGCTGAAGATGGCTCGGAAGGTTGGAGACCTTTGATCTATATGCTGATGACAACTAATTATACAAATCCTCTTCTCACATCACCCACCCCTTAATTCAAAATACCAGGGACTGCCTGTCCACTGTCTCTAACATCATCTCCTCCCTCTGTCTGAAACTGTATCTCTCCAAAACTGAACTTCTCCTATTTTTCCTCCCTCTACTAAGGTACCTATACCCAATATAACAATGTCCTTGTGAGGTTCAACCATAACTCCCAAACAGCACACTCACTGTCTTGGGGTCATATTTGACACCGAACATTTCTTTATTCCCTATATCCAATTACTCATGTCACTTGCATCTTGAAAACTTCTCCAGAATCCGATCTCACCTTTTAGGCTACATTCACACACCGCGTTTTTGCTGAATTTTTTCAGGATCTGTTTTTAGCAGTGACTTTGAGCATCCCATCAAAGTCAATGGATTTCCATATTCGTCATTCAGACACGACGTTTTCTGAGGATCCGTTCTTGGGACTCACAAAGAATGAGCATGTTAATTTGTGTGGAGTTTTTCTACAGCACTTTTCCCATAGGGAACCATTGTACATGGAGAAATAAAAAGCGGTGGATCGAAAACGCAGTGTTAATGTGATCCATCTTTTTTTTCTTCTAAAATTGATTCGTTTTTGCAGCAGAAAAACCCGATCCTCAAAAAACGCAGCAAAAATGCTGTATGTGAATGTAGCCAAAAGCCCCCGTCACACTAAGTGAGATCGCTGCTGAGTCACAAGTTTGGTGACGCAACAGCGACCTTGCCAGCGTTCTCGCTATGTTTGACACTTAGCAGCGACCAGGCCCCTGCTGTGAGATCGCTGGTCGTGTCAGAGTTGCCTGGACCATTTTTTAATCGTTTGAGTCCCGCTGGGCAGCATGCATCGGTGTGTCTGACAGGGATAACGACCAACGACCTCAATACTACAGGTCTGAGAAACAGGATCCCAAGACCTCCATATCATTCTGGATCGTTGCTGCGTCGCTGGTGAGATCTGACTGTTTGACATCTCACCAGCGATCCCGTCAGCGACACACCAGCGATCCCGGCCAGGTTGTATCGTTGTCGGGATCGCTGGTGCGTCGCCAAGTGTGATGGTAGCCTTACTGTTGCTCTTTATTCATTCTTGTCTGGATTACTTCAACTCTCTTCTAAACAAACTTTCTTATTGTAATCCGCCTTGATTGTGGCTGCCAGGATCAAATTTCTTTCCACCCACTAAACCAATGCCCTACTTTGTTCCAGTCATTGCACTGGTTTCCCATCCCCTACAGAGTACAATTCAAATTTATCCTCTTTTACTCGCATAGCTCTCCACAGTTCTGCACAGCCATACATCTCCTCACTTATTTTTCGCCATCACCGTACCTATGCTCTTCATTCTGCAACAATCTAAAGACTAATATTTACCATAATTCGAACCTCCCATTTAGTTTCTGACTTCTCTTTTGCTGCGCGTTTTCTGGAATGCACTATCCTAAATTATACTATTACTAACAACCCCCCTCCCCCCAGGTTATCTAGTGTATTCTAAAAACAAATCTATTTAGTAAGGCCTAATTGTTCCCTATTTCACCTTTCTAATTTTTCTTCAATATCTGGTCCCTCCTAATCACTTTTCCCCACATCCTTTATGAACCCAATAGCAATTGGTAACACTACTAAGACTGATACTGGGTGATGGCTGCATTATTCAGCTTTACATGAAAACCCCTATTTAATGATGGCTGCACCAAACCTGAAAAGCACTTTCTACCTGTGCCCCCCTAATCTCCTTATGGATAGTAAGCTATAAATTCTTGCTTCTCTTGTAACTATTGAACTACGTGTTACTTTGTAATGTCTTTGTCTGAACGTGTCCCTGCTCAATTGTACAGTGCTGTAGAATATGTATTTATTGCAGATTCTTCAGTGCACATCTTAAAGCACCACTACAGTATTTCCCTCCTCTGCTGTAGTGGTGCTTTATATCTGAGCCCCCTGGTCCTATTCTCACCTTCCAGCGGCTTTTCTTATAGATCTACTCTGGTCCTGCGGCGCCATCTTGTGTTCAGAACGTCTGACTGTCCGGAAGTCAATAGTGCTCAATGTATCTCTGAGAGCCAGAACGAGACAAGAATGAGGGTTCAAATGTATTAAAAAGTGACCATGAAATACTGGAGTTGCCGCTTCTTTACTTATCACTGCAGACCAACTTCAGTGCTGATGAAAATGGAAGGCGAGTATCATAGAGGGATCAGGAGACTTAGATCTAAAGCACCAGTACATTGGTGAAATAAACAACATGTAGTGGGTGTTTTAAGCGCAGTCTTCTTGTATAAAACGAATAAATGACCTCCGATTAGTGTCGCTGGCCGTTGCTTACATGAAACCCTTACTGGGGGAAATAAAAACTCATCACAAGTTACGTAATTTTCTTTATTTGATTTACAAAAGAAGTTACATGATTCAATATGAAAATAAGAAACTGTCTACAAATCTCAGACAGTAATAAATCATTAATTTACAATGCATACAGGAGTCAGAAGAACAACTCTTGTACAAAAACAAAACCTCAACTCTAAATGTTTTTAAAACCAAATACTTAAAATCTAGGAAAGGGGGGAAAAAAGGAACCACAAAAGGTGGTGTTTAATCACCCTCTATCACATGCCCAAGGAAGCTACATTACAGCAACTCAATATACAAAAATTAAATTAGAATGGAAAATAAACCTCTCACTCCAATGCAATTCAACATAGCATTCACATATGTATATAGCTTTCTTCCTGACTCGTGTTTGCAGATAGCAAAGGCAACTGAAAATCAGGAGAACTGGATCTGTTGAACTCCTTGTATCTGTGGTTAAAGAGAGCAAGAATAAGGGTTTAATGATCAAAGTATAAAAAAAATCAAAACACATTTTTAAGCACATATTTATATAATGTGTGTGCTCATGTCTATCCACTTTATTTAGACTACTTATACCTACCAACAAAAAGCAATGCATGGTGAATTATTCTAGTGTTTCTATGTATGTTAATGACAAGCTTTGACTGTTCTCTCAATTACAATTTCCCTTGTGGTAACAAAATTCTATCAGTTTGAGTTATTAAGTATCCAATATTTGCATAAAAAGTGTAAATGCAAAGAAAAAGTCAAAATGCTTTATATGCAGCTCCTGAACCATACCTGTTGATATGAAGTTGTATAGACCATAACATTTGGCGGCTGTCCATCTGTAGTTATTAAACCAGTTGGTAACTGACCTGCTATAACAGTAAAAAGGCATTAAAGGCAGAAAAAAAAAATCTTATAAATCATGTACAGTCTCATGTTCTGTGAGCATGATAATATATCAAAGGATCTACATGGGTTGTGTAATTTTAAAAGGGGAGAATTGCCAATGCAACAGTGGTCCAAATTACAATCTGTGTAACAGCAGAAACTCTAAGATATGGGCGGTTAAAGTCAATAAAATGCAGGTGTATGAGCAGGTTTTCATGGGCCCCTTTAACACATACCACGATTCATGATGCACAGATGCAGCAGAGGAATACAGGTATAGTACAATGCCAGAGATTTATTTAACTTCTTACATTACCTGAGTGATATCCATATTACATATATAGTCCTCCATATAGTATAATGCACACCCCATAGTCCTCCCTATAGAATAATGCAGACCACATAGTCCTGAATATAGAATAATGCATACCCATAATCTTCTGTATAGTGTTATGGCCACCAGTGCACTCATCTTAGCGGGTGCGCACTAGTCAGACCCGCTCTGCTGACGTTAGACACCAAGGGAAAATGATGATAGAAAGAGCATCAGTGGAGAATTCCCCTTTCATCATTGCTTTCAACTGTATCGGCATTGGGCCCCCTTGACTCATGGGCCCCACAGTGGTTGCGTTGTCTGCTGTCATTGGTCCTTGCCAGCAGCAGATAGAAAGAGCTCTAAGCAGTAGTTTCAAAAGGTCCAGAGATCCATGCACTTGTTGGCCCTTTAAAGCACCATTCCAGCATTTATTTTTTTTCTTCAAGGCTGAAGTGGCACTTTCAATGTAAGTCCCCTGCCTCCACATATACTCACTTTCTAGCGTATTCACCTCTAAGGGTACGTACACACGATCAGTGTACGCAGCGTTTCGGACGCAGCGTCCAAAACACTGCGTAGTACAGTATAAGCATAGTGGATGGGATTTCAAGAAATCCCATCCTCACTATGCGTAACCCGCCTGCAGCGTGTTTGGAGCTGTGGTGTGGGTTGCCGGGAGTCCGCTCCTCCGCAGCATGTTTATTTCATGCTGCGGAGTCGGAAGCGGCTCCCATCGGGTGACTGCAGGGAGAAGGCGCCCTGCACCCACCGCATACAGTGAGTACAGGGCAGCTGCGGTCTCCCTGCGGCCACCCGCAGCTTCACTCAGGTCCTCCGGACCGTGTGCTCTGCACCCTTACAGACGCCACACCAGTCCAGCGGCATCATCTTATGCCCATAACGTCTGATTGAATTGAGGTTACGTCACAAACTCTACATACATCTCTGACAGCCAGAATGAGACCTCATAGAGATGTATTAAGTTGTGAGCTCAGGTGTACTCCATTACACTGAAGCCTGCTGGCAGGTCACAAGTCACAGGAGACCAACTGGAGCTCCGCTGGAAGGTGAATATCAGACAAGGGGCTTACAATTCCTAGCACTACTCCTGTGGTGATGTATATAAAAAAAAAAAAAAGCAGGAGTGGTGCTTTAAAAGGAACCTGTCACCTACCTAAAGCCTCCCCCCAGGCTATTACTACCTGTCCCTGCACCTTCCTGTTACTACTCTAACTATCCCTCTCTGTCCTAAATGTTACCTATGACTGTGTTAGAAAACGTTTTTAATACTCATTAGTATGATAATGAACCGGGGGGAGGAATGTGGAGTGGGTTTGGGGGGGCTACTATTGCTAGCCCCCTGGGTGTCCCCTTTGCCGCCTTTTTTCTTGTTTATCACACCCTAATGGGCGTGATATTGACTTCCCAATGTGTGCTCCCCGCCGTCTGCAGAGTGCCGGGTATGACGCCGAACGCATCATTTCCGGTACTCTGCAGGGCAATTTCAGGCTGGGCAGTACGCATGCTCTGTGGAGCACAGTATGTGAGCCAGGTGGGGAGCGCGCATTGGGAAGTCAGAATCACACCCATCGGAGCGTGATAACAAAGAAAGGAGGCGGCAAAGGGGGCTAGCAACGGTAGTCCCCTGGTTCATTATCATACTAATGAGTGAGTATTAAAAACGTTTTCTAACACAGTCACAGGTCACATTTAGGACAGAGAGCGATAGTTAGAGTAGTAATAGGAAGGTGCAGGGACAGGTAGCGATAGGTTCACTTTAAATAAATGAAAAGGTTTTTAGGTATGTGTAAGGGCATGTGCACACATTTAGTAATTGGTGCAGAAATTCCTGCACCTCTTGGACGTGCATATTTTTTTTACCACTGTTTCAGTGCATATTTGGTGCAGAGTTTTCCCGTTCATCAGAACGGATGAAATCTGCAGCAAACAAGCTTCAATAATTGACATGCTGCAGATTGAAGTCTGCATCAAATCTGCAAGGAAAAGACCCTCAATTTGTCCATGAAACTTCAGAATGCTCATTGACTATGCTGGCATCAGGAAACACTGCAGGGTTTGTGACAACTCTGAGCTCAAAAACATGATAAAAACGCAACGTGTGCACACAGCCTTACAGTGCTTACATTAAAACTGCTTTAGCCATTATATTATACTAGATGGTGGCCCGATTCTAAAGAATCTGGTAGTCTAGAATCTATATATAGTTTATTTAGTAATAGGGGAGTGCTGTGAAATTAATTGTGTGTATACAGGCGGCTCAGTGGTTAGCAGAGTATATGGTGGCTCAGTGGTTAGCAGTGAGTGGGGTGGCTGAGTGGTCAGCAGTGAGTGGGGTGGCTCAGTGGTCAGCAGTGAGAGGGGTGGCTCAGTGGTCAGCAGTGAGTGGGGTGGCTCAGTGGTCAGCAATGAGTGCAGCACAGGCTGGAGGGGGCTGAGGAGGGAGGAGGCAGAGGACGGAGGAGGCAGAATCTGGAGGGGTTAGAGGGCTGGAGGGGGCGGAGGGCTGGAGGGGGCAGAGGGCTGGAGGGGGCAGAGGGCTGGAGGGGGCAGAGGGCTGGAGGGGGCAGAGGGCTGGAGGGGGCAGAGGGCTGGAGGGGGCAGAGGGCTGGAGGGGGCAGAGGGCTGGAGGGGGCAGAGGGCTGGAGGGGGCAGAGGGCTGGAGGGGGCAGAGGGCTGGAGGGGGCGGAGGAGAGCGGAGGGCTGGAGGGGGCGGAGGGCTGGAGGGGGCGGAGGAGGGCGGAGGGCTGGAGGGGGCGGAGGGCTGGAGGGGGCAGAGGGCTGGAGGGGGCAGAGGGCTGGAGGGGGCAGAGGGCTGGAGGGGGCAGAGGGCTGGAGGGGGCAGAGGGCTGGAGGGGGCAGAGGGCTGGAGGGGGCAGAGGGCTGGAGGGGGCAGAGGGCTGGAGGGGGCAGAGGGCTGGAGGGGGCAGAGGGCTGGAGGGGGCAGAGGGCTGGAGGGGGCAGAGGGCTGGAGGGGGCAGAGGGCTGGAGGGGGCAGAGGGCTGGAGGGGGCAGAGGGCTGGAGGGGGCAGAGGGCTGGAGGGGGCGGAGGAGAGCGGAGGGCTGGAGGGGGCGGAGGAGAGCGGAGGGCTGGAGGGGGCGGAGGAGAGCGGAGGGCTGGAGGGGGCGGAGGAGAGCGGAGGGCTGGAGGGGGCGGAGGAGAGCGGAGGGCTGGAGGGGGCGGAGGAGAGCGGAGGGCTGGAGGGGGCGGAGGAGAGCGGAGGGCTGGAGGGGGCGGAGGAGAGCGGAGGGCTGGAGGGGGCGGAGGAGAGCGGAGGGCTGGAGGGGGCGGAGGAGAGCGGAGGGCTGGAGGGGGCGGAGGAGAGCGGAGGGCTGGAGGGGGCGGAGGAGAGCGGAGGGCTGGAGGGGGCGGAGGAGAGCGGAGGGCTGGAGGGGGCGGAGGAGAGCGGAGGGCTGGAGGGGGCGGGAGGAGAGCGGAGGGCTGGAGGGGGCGGAGGAGAGCGGAGGGCTGGAGGGGGCGGAGGAGAGCGGAGGGCTGGGGGGCAGAGGAGAGCGGAGGGCTGGGGGGCAGAGGAGAGCGGAGGGCTGGGGGGCAGAGGAGAGCGGAGGGCTGGGGGGCAGAGGAGAGCGGAGGGCTGGGGGGCAGAGGAGAGCGGAGGGCTGGGGGGCAGAGGAGAGCGGAGGGCTGGGGGGCAGAGGAGAGCGGAGGGCTGGGGGGCAGAGGAGAGCGGGGGCTGGGGGGAGCGGGGGGGGCAGAGGAGAGCGGGGGGCAGAGGAGAGCGGGGGGGCAGAGGAGAGCGGGGGGGCAGAGGAGAGCGGGGGGGCAGAGGAGAGCGGGGGGGCAGAGGAGAGGGGGCAGAGGAGAGGGGGGGGCAGAGGAGAGGGGGGGGCAGAGGAGAGGGGGGGGGGCAGAGGAGAGGGGGGGGGCAGAGGAGAGGGGGGGCAGAGGAGAGGGGAGGGCAGAGGAGAGGGGGGGGCAGAGGAGAGGGGAGGGCAGAGGAGAGGGGAGGCTGGGGGGGCAGAGGAGAGCGGAGGCTGGGGGGGCAGAGGAGAGCGGAGACTGGGGGGGCTGAACACTCACTGGGCTGTCGGCGGTCAGCGGCAGTGCTGGCGGCGGTTCCGGAGGCCGGCCCCGGAGTGCGGGCGGGGCTAGCTCCGTGATGGAGGAGAGTCACCGGGTGTGTGGAGAGAGCTGCAGGACTGGGAGCGGTGCCGGCGGAGGCCGCACACCGGAGTGTGGGCCGGTCCGGGCCGGTTCCCGCATGTTGGTGGGCGCACACCGGGCTGTGTGCGAAGCCAGTGGCGGGATGGCGGTCCCTGATGGAGGACAGTGGGCGGTGAGCTGCAGGGCTGTGGGCCGAGCCGGATGTGGGTGGGCGCACACGGGGCTCTGTGCAGGGGCCGGTGGCGGGATAACGGCGAGTGGTGGCGCTTTAGCGCCCACCGCGAGGCGCTGTGCCATTTTGACAGCGGCTCGCGGTGAGCGCTACGCGCTCACCGCTCGTGAGTCTGGTACTTCCGGTTGCGGTCTTTGACACAGGCCGGAGGCCATCACGGAAGTGGAGCGGATTGGCCGGAAGTGGCCTTCGGGTTATATATATAAGATGTATAAACAAAGTCAGGCATGTTGATTTCATTCCCCCAACTCTTAATAATAAAGCACTTGTCTACACAAAAGGATTATGCTTTCTATTAATTACACCATAACTGAACTGCATTACTCAGCGTGCCTACATATTAGGTAGTTTACTATGAAGCTAATATCCCAAGACTTCATGCATCAGGTGTTCGCTCATATCAGTGTATAATGAATTGGTCAGATTTTCATCCAGAGTAGTTGGAGGAGTGAAATCCGTTGGGTATTCCACAAATGATATGTGAGCGTCACGTGAGTGTGCTGCTTATTTTTCTCGCCTAGGTCTGTATGTCATGCATCTTTTTTTTCTCAGTAACTATTATTCTACAATCATTTACAGTGTCCTGTGCTATCTGTAGATAGCAGACAGCATACAGATGGCTTGTGTGACGTCCAGCTTCTTTCCTAGCACCCATGACCATACGCAGCCTCAGGAAGTAAACAGCACTACCTCATGGAATAAAAGTGATGTGAGTGCAATCAGATTTTTTTTTATCGGATTGCACTCTGCATATTTAAATGCAGATATGAAGATGCAATGTTCACATGTTTCTATGCACAATACAGGTATTAAAAGGAGAAGATTATCTCAACCAATATTTCTAAATGTAACATAGTAGAGGGTCTCTGCTCAGCTATGCATATGTACTTACTGAAGGCTTCGTCTGTGAGTTCCTCCCCAAGACCATCTGCTGTTGTTACAGCGCCTCCAATCCCCTTTTCACCTTTCATCGCCTGTTAAAACAGAAATAATGGGAGTAATTATTCAGGACCTAGGAAAGGAGTAGCATGTAGAGTTGTTCCCAATATTTCAATTTAGGCAAAAAGGACATTCAAGAAACAGATACAACGCCTTATGATGGTGCAGTCAGTGATGGTAAATTCTGGAAATGTTGAAGGGCTATGAATAATGTCTACTGAACCTGTCTTACAATCCAAAAATCTCAGAGAAATAGGAGATTGTGATAATGGTTCAGGAAGCAGACAGACATCATTTAGGGCTTATACTAGCCTCTGGTCTGTTATGGCCTCCATTACTACAAGTACCATCACATAGAATAGATGCTGCCAGTTGTCCCGTACAGGTCTTCTGGCTTCCTGTTCAAGCAGAGAATGTCAGGTGAAACCAACAACTGCTGATTGGCTACAATGGTCACCTGACATTCCTCGCTGGAAGAGAAAGCCTGAAGAATGAGGGGACAGCTTTAGCAGTACAGAGGAGGAATCCAGTAGGATTTTTATTTTTTTAAAGAGTTGTCCACTACTCTAACAACCCTTTCCTAGGTTTGCCCCTAGTGTCATGCCCAAAATATTACAATCTACAGGCAGCACTGAATGCAGCATGTCTGCTACAGTCAGGCAAGGGGTCCCCCATGTCTGATGGCGGCTGGTACCCCGAGATAATAGTTTAGTAAAACTTACAACCTGGAGCCAAATGGGTGGTCCCTGGTGCGACAGCCTGTGTCTCTGTGCCGCCTCCCTGCTGCCAATCACGTCCTCCTCACTCTGTCTGTCCTGGTGACGCAGTAGGTAATATTATCTCAGCCTCCGGCTGCCTGTCCCGCCTCCTGCTGTGACATCAAATCATTTCCCTGCCCAGCTGTATGTTATGCTATGGAGCTGGGCGGGGAAATGCTCTGACATCACAGCAGGAGGCGGGACAGCCGGCTGGGGGCAGGGATAAGCATTACCTCGCTCTGCCTGCGTCACCAGCACAGGGAGCAGAGACAGAGTGAGGATCACGTGATTGGCAGCAGGGAGGCGGCACAGAGACACAGGCTGTCGCACCAGGGACTGCCCATTTAGCTCCAGATTGTAAGTTTTACTAAATTATTATCTTGGGGTACCAGCCGCCATCAGACATGGGGGACCCCTTGCCTGAATGCAGCAGACATGCTGTATTCAGTGCTGCCCTTAGATTCACATCCATGGGTGTGGGGACAGGTCCTCTTTAATATTTATACTCACCTCCGGTGCTGTTCCAGCATTGTCAGTACTGCCTCTGCCATTGATCACATGACATTGTCACATCACACGTTCCCACCTGCAAATCGCCACTTGCTTTACTCTCCCAGTCTTTGGTTGCTGCAGCTTTGATACTTTCTCTGGATGTATGCGATTTGTCTGAGGTTGTGGAGAGTGAAGTGGCCACTGATTGGCAGGAGGGAACATGTGACATAACATCTCGAGATCCCTGGAAGAGGCAGTGCCAAGAGCACAGGAACAGCACCTGCACTGGAGGTGAGTAGAAGTGTTATTTCACTAGGAATTGAGAAAGGGTTGTCAAATTAGTGGCCAACCCCTTTAATTTAAAACCTCCATGGGCTTATATTAGCTAACAAACCCTGTAAAACTACACTGTTTGAGTTAATGTACCTGTATCTCTTGCAAGCAGAAGTACCGTATATACTCGCGTATAAGCCGAGTTTTTCAGCCCAAAAATTGGGCTGAAAAGTACCCCCCTCGGCTTATACGCGAGTCAGTGCTGTACACCGATGTATACATCAGTATACAGCAGCCCCCGTATCCCCAGTAATGCAGGGCCCCCCCAGCCTGACTCCGGTCACCTGTAAAGCAAACTATACTTATCAGTGTCCCGCTGTCCGCACCCGCCGCTGCTGACATCCGCGATCCTCCATCTTCATGCGTCTTCTTCCTGTTTCTGTGCTCGTCGCAGGCAATGACGTCATTCCCTGCGACGAGCACAGGAAGAAGACGCATGAAGATGGAGGATCGCGGATGTCAGCGGCGAGCGGGCGCGGACAGCGGGACACTGATAAGTATAGTTTGCTTTACAGGTGACCGGAGTCAGGCTGGGGGGGCCCTGCATTACTGGGGCTGCCTGTATACTACCGCTGGGGCTGCTATACACTACTACTGGGGCTGTATACACTACCACTGGGGCTGTATACACTACCACTGGGGCTGTATATACTACCACTGGGGCTGTATATACTGCTGGGGCCCTGTATACTACCACTGGGGCTGTATATACTGCTGGGGCCCTGTATACTACCACTGGGGCTGTATATACTACCACTGGGGCTGTATATACTACCACTGGGGCTGTATATACTACTAGGGCTGCGTCTATACTACCACTGGGGCTGTATATACTACTAGGGCTGCGTCTATACTACCACTGGGGCTGTATATACTACTGGGGCTGCGTGTATACTACCACTGGGGCTGCTGTATACCACACTGCTGGGGGCTGTATACTTGTGCTAGGGTCCACCCTCGGCTTATACACGAGTCAATAGATTTTCCCAGGTTTTGGGGGCAAAAGTAGGGGACGGCTTACACACGGGTCGGCTTATACACGAGTATATACGGTAATCTATTACATCTAAACTATCTGTTAGGGTGCTTTCACATAACGATTTTCGGTCATCCGATTGTATCCGTTTTGAAACGGATACAATCGGATCCGAAATCGGATCTCATGTTCCCCTATGGGAATCGGATGGGATCGGATGTGCCACTATTGGCATCCGATTTTGGCACCATCCGATCCCATCCGATTTAATTACGGGCACAAAATCGTAGCCTGCTACGATTTTGTGTCTGTGACTCACATCGGATGGGATCGGATCACTGCTGATCTGAGGGCCCACAACATGGGAGCCTATGGACATCAGATCCGAGTTCACCTCGGATCCGATGTCGGCTCCGTATCCCCTGTCTTTCCCTGCTGCTGCCTCCTTCATCTTCTTCCCTCTCCTATTCTATTCTGTCCCCCCGCTTCTCTATCCTCATCTATCCCTATCCTGTCCCCTGTCCTCTTCCCTGTGTGTAAAAAAAAATAAAAAAAACTCCTCCCGGAGCATACATCACCTGTCACAGGCTCCCACGCTGCAGCACCATCAGGACTGAAGGACCTGTTATGTCATCACAGAGCCGGTCACATGACCAGTCAGCTGACCGGCTCTCTGGCATCATCACAGGCTCTTCAGTCCTGATGGTGCTGCAGCGTGGGAGCCGGTGACAGGTGATGTATGCTCCGGGAGGAGTTTTTTTTATTTTTTTCCACACAGGGAATAGGACAGGGGACAGGATAGGGATAGATGAGGATAGAGAAGCTGGGGCACAGAATAGAATAGGAGAGGGAAGAAGATGGAGGAGCAGGAGCAGAGAAAGACAGGGGACCGCAGGATCCACACGGATCCTGCATAGAATCGGATCGAATGGCTATTTGCCATCCGATTGCAGGGATCCGTGTCTGTCCGTGGGATCCTCCTTCCAAGTCGGATCCACGGACAGGCACAAAATCGTAGTGTGAAACCAGCCTTAGGGCTTATTCAGATGTCAGTGGATCTCTGTTCAATGTTGGACAACAATGCTTGGGCTGGACGCCAGTCTTCTGTCTCATGTGTGGCAGCGTCATAGCAATATATGAAGCTGTCACATTTAAGTCGAGAGAACCATGGCCAGTCTATGCTCAAACAGACTGGCATGGATGTCGGAATGAGCCACGGAAAAAAACAGTTTGATTGACTAGATTATTCAACACTGTGAGGATCAGATGTGCTATTTGATGACAGAATAAACACGTGTGCTGCCAGCAATCTGCTCGCCTTACAGGTTATGTCAGCAAACTGGGCACCTGTTAGAAAGCAATATGCAGCATGGAGAAGCACCTGTTACCATGCATTAAATAGGCCCATCACCGCTGTCTACATACACTTGGGCATAAACAAGACTCCAGTTTGTTACGTGAGACTTTATGGCAGTCAACAGAAAGTGTTTACACCCGCACTGGGACAGTACTAACCTCTCTGAATTTCTGAAGGTATAACTTCAATGGTTCAACATAACTATCAAATCCTAAGGTGGACATGGCAAAGAGAATGTCTTCTCCATTGATGGTCTTCCGCTTCTCCTGATGACACCTCTCACTTGCTTCAGACGTTATAAAGCTAATAAACTCACTCACACATTCTTGTACACACTCCTTGGCATCTTTTGCTATCTAAGAAAAAGAACAAAGTGGAAATGTCATATTGAAATAATTCCACCTGCTCTGAGATGAGGACAATCGGGGATGTAATGTAAAGGACATTAAACAAGCTGCGTAGAGAAGACCTAGAATGTTCTGTGATCAGTTTTATTGCCTTTACTTCAAGGGAACCTGACAGCTAATTCATGTTCCACGAATCCTAAGCATTATGGGCCCTGGTTCCATCATTTCAGTCTGGTATGCTTCGGTGTTTTAGACAAGGAATTCCACTCGGCGGTTTCTCTCCACCCTATTACAAGGATGAGGCACGAGAGGGCATTTTCTACAATGAGGCAGAAGCATGAGGGGGGATTTATTACAAGGAGGGGGCCTGAGGGGGTATTTACTACAAGGAGGGGGCATGAAAGGGGCTTTACTACAAAGAGAGGACATGATGGGACAATATTGCAAGGAGTGGACATGATGCAGCATTTCTGCAAGGAGGGGGCATAATGGGGCATTACTACAAGGAGGGGGCATGACGGGGGTATTAACTCCAAGGATGGAGCATTACTGCAGTGAGTGGACATGATGCAGCATTTGTGCAAGGAATGGGCATGATGGGGCATTACTGAAAGGAGGGGGCAAGATGGGGCATTACTGAAAGGAGGGGGTATCACTACAAGCAGTGGACATGATGGGACATTACTACAAGTGGACAAGGATGGGGCATTATTGCAAGGGGAAAAGGATGGGGCATTACTACAAGATGGGGGCAGGATGGGCACATTACTGCCAGAAGAGGGTCAGGATGGGGACATAACTGCAAGGGTAGGGTCAGGATAGAGCAAATAACTACATGAGAGGGTAAGGATGAAGACATTATACAAGGAGAGGGTCAGAATGGAGCACATTACTACAAGGAGAGGATCAGGATGGAGTACATAACTACAAGGAGAGGGTCAGGATGGAGTAGATAACTACAAGGAGAGGGTCAGGATGGAGTAGATAACTACAAGGAGAGTGACATGATGGAGCAGATAACTACAAGGAGAGGACAGGATGGAGCACATAACTACAGGAGAGGGCCAGGATGAAGCACATAACTACAAGGAGAGGCCAGGATAGAGCACATAACTACAAGGAGAGGATCAGGATGGGCACAGAACTACAAGGAGAGGATCAGGATGGAGCACATAACTACAAGGAGAGGATCAGGATGGAGCACATAACTACAAGGAGAGGGTCAGGATGGAGCACATAACTACAAGGAGAGGGTTAGGATGGAGCATATAACTACAGAGAGAGGGTCAGGATAGAGACATTGGCACAAGATAGGGATCAGGATTTCAGTGTGGAATCTGCTTGTGTTCCATGCTAAAATCTATCCATCTCCTGTCTATCATTATTCTTCCATTTTTTTCTCCATACAGATCAATCCACCTGCTGTGTCTGGAAAGGGCAGTGGGAGCAGCTCAGCTTCAACGTGAAGTTCACATGAGCTGGATGACCACTGCTGAAGAGAAGACTGCAAAGGTAAGTTTAAAAGCAATTCATTTTTAGAATAATCGAACTTATCAGGGTGTCAGGGCTGCAAGAACTGTACAGGGAAGAGAGTTGGCTGTTGCTGGCTCTCCCCCTGTGCAGCTCTTGTGATGGTCAATGCTGTCATTTAGGTTAAATTGCTGTATTGGCACTTCACTATAAAGAATTCGGCTTTGGGTTGCAGATTGGGCACTCTGTTTCGTAAAGGTTTGCCATCACTGGGATCTCCAGTTTAGGAAATACAAAATCATGTTATCTTGAGTAAAAAAAAGTCAAACTGGAACCAGTTTTGCACCACTGAAAAGTCATTAACAATAGATAATTAACTTATGCTTATTTCTTTATAAACCACTTGATGTCTGCTGCAAACATCATGAGAAGGCAGAATATTGCCCATACCTTGGAAATGCACTGGGGCAAACTCACCGCCATGTATGACCCTACACATATTAAGGCAGTAACCAAATGATTTGAAGAAAAGGCTTAAATGGGTATATGGCCTTTCTGTTGGTCTCACAGAAGAAAGACTTCAGGTCTGATTCATAAAAGATGTTATGCTGGTATATTCACAGAAAATACTTTGAAAAGATGCCTAATCTTGGCGCAACTGTCGATCGCGCTTACATTTTGTGACATTTTGTATTTTCATGCCATTTTTGCCCACTTGTTACAATGTGGCAGAGCTGAGGTGGAACAGGGGTGGGAGGCATTGTTTGCTACATACGCCACAAATCTTAAGGGTATGTCACACGCGTCGATATCGCTGTCAATGTCGCTCGTACGTCACGGATTTTCAGTCGCTCGAGCGACGTAAAAGTGACGCAGGAGCGACATTGAAGCGTGTGACCAAGCGATGCAACCAGCGACATGTCGCTGATCGCAGGTTTCACTGCCAGATGTAAAACCTGTAGCTCATCGCTCAGTAGACCTTGTGCATCGCTGCGTGTGACACTAAACTCAGCGACGTATTTTCTATTTTGACATCGTACAAGCGACTGAATAAAATCGCTCGCAAGATGGCGACATCACCGCATCGCTGGGTCATATTGACGCGTGTGACATCTTACCTGCGATAATTCCACATCGCTCAGGCGATTAATAATTTGTGACGCATGAGCTATATCGCGGGCGACATTGACACGTGTGACAGGCCCTTTACTCCAGCAAGGATGTACCCCACTTGTCTGGCTGCAGCATGGCCCCTCAGCGAGACTGGCGGGAACAATGGCAGTCTTGATGTATCGGACTCTATGACTTCAAACCATTTCCACATAAATGTGATATTGACTGGAGGGCGCAAAATAAGAAAAAGCGAGATTTCTAGACGTACTTTTCCTGTTTGCGGTATGGCGTTTTTCATTATTCTTGCCACATTGGCAATTGGTAGGTAAATATCTTGCTCTCTGAAACTTTCTTTAGACCCATTTGTGTCGTCTGGATCATTTAAACTGTCTTCTGTATCTCCTGAAACAGATTTAAAAATAAAGTATAAGCTGGATAAGTATCATTCTGGTATGGACTGTAATACTTATGTGTAACACAGAATTAAATGGGTATTACAGTTTTAGAAAGAAAAAGAAAGTAATTGTACAATTGAAAATTACAGAGTATTTTAATATGCAAATTGTCTCTTCAGAGAAAAAGAAGAACTCTAGTGCCACCTATTGGAAGTAGCAATTTACATATTGAATTTCCCAGATGAGCATTGCAGCTTTGAAGACTCCTCATACTGGCATGCCAAATCTGGTATGTCAATCTCTCCATAAGGAAAAATGTTATCCCTTAGATCCCGTCTTAGCTTCTCACACTGTGCACTGACGAGGAGCAAACACCCCAAAACACCATGTCTTGAAATTGATGTGTTGATTTGGCTTTTAATCCTGAATCACATTCCAAGGCTCGATAAAGGGTTGATTTTGACTTTTAGGATTCCAATAGGTCGCACTAGAGTTCGTCTTCTTCCTCCCAGAAGAGACTATTATCATATTTAAAGAGGACCTATCACCCCCCTGGTGCTTTCCAAACTGAAAGCACCACTGAATGCAGCGTGTCTGCTGCATTTAGGGAAAGGGTCTCCCATGTTTCTAACCCCCTGTAAGTTGAAAAAAACACTTTAGAAAGTGTTGAGATAACGAGTCTGGAGGGACTTACTGATTATGCAGTCCTCGCTGTTCATGGGGGTCCTCCCCGCCTCCTTCCTCTCTGTGCCGCTTCCAGCCTCTCTGGTGCCGCCTCCTTTATGTGTCTCCCCTCCTGGCCTACTCATGCGCCTCTGCGTCTGAAGTCACGCAGGCGCAGAGCAAGGAATGGCGTAGAGTGGATCCCAGCGGCTGAAACGCCTCCTGCCAGTGACATCAGCGCCAAAGCCGCCGTGCTCCAGATTATGCTGTAAGCATACAGCTGTATGCATACAGGAGGCGTTTCAGTCGCCAGGGCCTGCTCCAAGCCGTTCCTCGCTCTGCGCCTGTGTGACTTCAGACACAGAGGCGCATGAGCAGGCCAGGAGGGAAGACACATAAAGGAGGGGCACCAGAGGGGGCTGGAGGCAGCACAGAGAGGAAGGAGGCGGGGAGAACACCTGGGAACAGCGATGACGCCATACTCCCCAAGTCCCTCCGGACTCGTTACCTCTACACTTTCTAAAGTGTTTTTTACAGCTTACAGGGGGAATAGAAACTTGGGAAACCTGCTGCATTCAGTGCTGCTTTCATTTTGGAAAGCACCAGGGGGGTGACAGGTCCTATTTAATTTCCCAGAGGAGCATTGCGGCTTTGAAGTCTCCTCATAATGGCATGTCACTCTCTCCATATGGAGAAATGTTATCCCTTGGCTCCATAGTATTTTGAAAAATTGTTTAACAGTTTCTAATAGTTTTCAAGTCATTGAATGAAAACCTTCATTGATTACTTCCAGAATGATAAATATTGGCCCTGTTCATGTGACTGTCACCAAGAGCTGTGCAGGACTCGAGTAACTTCATTATATATATAAAAAATAAAAGAATACCATTCGTATACGATAAGTAGTATTCATGCAGAATTGAGTTCTCAGACGAGCGTGCTCTCTTTTCATTATACACATTGGAATGATTTATCAAAACTGGCTTTTTATTATACACTCGTTTCTATGGAGTGTTTGCTGGAGTGAGCTGTAACAAATTAATTTAGAGGCATGTGCAACTCAATGGCTTTGGTGAGTACGTAATATTGTATTTTTGGACTAAAAGACGTGACCTATCCTGGTAAATGTGTGGCCCAGCATGGAAAATATGATCCCATTTCTGGCATATAATTCCTACATCCTGATATAAAGAAGTATATCCACCATGTCGAACCCATCGTTGTATATATGTGGCCTTACCTGGTGTATAATACCCAGGGACGGAACTTCGGTGGTGCAGCTGGTTCAGCTGCACCAGGGCCCCGACTGGCTAGGGGGCCCCTTCAAGCCTGAAGGGGGGCCTCCAGCCGACCCCCATAACACGACGTCAGAGGAGAGGAGGGTCAGGCAAGGGAAGCAGAAAGCTTCCTCCTGCTCCCCTTGCCTGATCCCGCCGCTCCGGCTCCAGGAAACGGCGCGGCTCATCTCAGCAGGTAGGAGAGCCGCCACAACAAGCACAGGCACCGTGCCGCCAGCCCCTCCACCAATCCCCCCCCAGCTCCTCAACAGACTGCGCCGCCAGCACAGAACCCCCCCCCTCCCTGTCCCAGCACCCCCCCCCCAGTCCTCAACATGCCTGCACCAGGGCCCCCTGGGGTTAAGGTCCACCCCTGATAATACCTAACCACCCTGGCATTAATGTCACCAATCCTGGTATATATGCCTCCAATTATGCCATGCACAACAAAATGAAATGATTATACTCGCCCTCCATCCTCTCTCCCCAAGTGCGGCTTCCTCTTCAGATACCGGTAACTAACTTCAACATCTAAGCAGGGCAGTGCATTACGTCAATGTCACACAACCCCAGTCACGTGTCGACATCTGCTGTCGTCTAATCCAACATGAATATTTACTGCTCCCCACACCTGGGATTATAGGCGTGTGAAGCAGTGAATATTAATTTTGTTTAATAGCAGACATATGTAATCACCAAAGCTGCTGCAGTAGGCCAGCAGCTGAGGCAGTGCGCTATTGGTTTTTAAGAAAAATTAACACTCACTGTTCCCCATGACCATAATCCCGCCCACCTCTCTGCGCCGGCTTCAATACCAAGAGGCTTGTGGGATTATGAGTGATGGAAGCAGTGTATATTAATTCCCATTAACAGCAGGCACATGTTTTCACCCCAGCCACCAGCATTCTGCATCCTCGACCCTGCTGCTTGCCTCCTGTGACCCAGGTCCACCGCCATAGCCCTCCTCCACTGTGAGCAAGGTACATCCAGACTAAAAGATGTAACCTCCCCCCATTTTCCTCCCAAATTTGGGGGCAAAAAAAGAAAAGTGTGTTTTATAGTCCAAAAAATAAGATAACAACTGTTTAGGAAACTACTGCACACTACAGGATAGTCCTTATGAGAAATGCTTTTAAAGTTCCTGTGATCAATTATGAAAGTCAAGAAGCAATATACAAACCACATGGTTTACAGACTTACCATCATGGGGCTGTATTACATAGTGGCTGCCGCCAATGTAATCCGCAGAAATTCCCAACTGAGATGTGTCAGTTGTTGAGTTATCACCGTCCATCTGAAAATGGAAACATGATCTTTAGATAACTAATAAATCAAATTGCTCAGATCCCTAAAGTAACAGGGTTCCATTTTATCTCATATGTAGAGGCAAGTGTGCAGCATGTACAGTACTCTTAAGCCCCCGTCACACTAAACGAGATCTCTAGCGAGATCGCTTCTGAGTCACAAATTTTGTGACGCAACAGCGACCTCAACAGTGATCTCGCTTTGTGTGACACTTAGCAGCGATCAGGCCCCTGCTGTGAGATCGCTGCTCGTTACAAACCGCTCTGGGCCATTTTTGGTTTCGCGCTCCCACTGGGAACGCTGCATCGCTGTGTTTGACAGGGACAGCGACCAACGATCTCAATACTACACCCGAGAGTGACAGGTTCCCAACGACCGCCGTATTATTGCTGCATCGCTGGCAAGATCTGACAGTTTGACATTTCACCAGCGATCCCGACAGCGACGCACCAATGATCCCGGCAGGTCGGATCGCTGTCGGGATCGCTGGTGCGTTGCCAAGTGTGACGGTACCCTAGGGCTGGCTTCACACTATGTTTTTTGTGATCCTGTTCTGTTTGTTTTTGAAACAAAACAGAACAGGATCATTTTTGGCCCCCATACATCCCTATGGGACTGGATTGGCCCTATTTGGCCATCCGGTTTTGTGAATCTGATGCAGGATTCGTTTGTGTCCTGTTTTTCACCGATCCAAAAACGATGCCTGGAGATTTTTAAGGCTCCGGTGACAAAACAGGACACAAACGAATCCTTTCTGGTCCGCCACACTTATCATGGGGGCCTATGGCACCGGATCTGGGAAACAACAGAATCGTTTCTCAGATCCGGTTCCAGGGTACAGAGCATGAGCAGAACAGGAGCGCTGCTCTGTACACATAGTAAATCTGTGTAATATCACTTTAGCAGTGTATCTATATACACTGCTAAAGTGATATTAAATAAAGTGATGGATAAAAAAAAAAAAAAAAAATCATAAATACTCACCTTTCCGGCGATGCTGCATACATCTCCTGGCAGTTTGAGGACCTTACATGATATCACTGGGAGGGGCGGGGTAATCCGATCTCATGACCGCATCAGCGCGATTTAAAGAGTGCTGATGCAGTCACGTGATCAGGTTGCCCTGCCCCTCCCAGTGACATCATGCAAGGTCCTCAAACTGCCAGGAGACGTATTCAGCGTGGGACACTCGGGAGTCGTCGGAAGGTGAGAATTTATGATTTTTTACTTTTAAACATCCCTTTATTAAATCTTTATTTAATATCACTTTAGCAGTATATATAGATACACTGCTATAGTGATATTACACAGCGCTGACAGCACAGGCTCGGCTCCCCGCTGCTCTTTCTGTGTCTGGATACCGGACCAGACACAGAAATGACATCTGGAGTTGCCAATCTGGTGCTGTACGTTCCTGTTCGTTGGATCCTGCAAAAAACAGGATCCAACAAACAGGAACCAAAACATTGTGTGAAGCCAGCCTTACAAGGGATTAACCACATAGACAACACTTAGACCATGCACAATGGACCAGATTCATTGTTCACCCCGATCTTGATGAGGAGGAGTGCTGGAGTCAGACACTCCTAATTCATGAAGAGGTCAGTGACCCCAAGATATCTGATTTAGGGAATGCCGCAGCTCATCGTGAATTTCATGAGCTGTGATATCCTGCTCCCGCACCATTTCGTTGGGAGAAACTGGCATGAAATGTTACACATATATTTTGTGACTTTTAAAATTTTTTATGGCATAATTCAGCCAAGAAAGCTTTAAAGGGAACCTGTCAGCTACGTTATGCCCGCCAGCTATCACTGTCTGTAGCTGCAGCTTTATACTAGTCTAATCATCCCTGTCTGAGCTCAGAGTGTAATGAGAAAGGTGAAAAAAAAGCATTTATACACTTACATTTCCTTATGTAAATGAGGCAGTGTGTAGTCAACTTTGAGGATGTAGTCACTATGGCAGGTTAATAGTTAACATTTAAACTGAATGTCAGAAGATGCTGTGGGACCTATGTCATATCATGATCATGTGGCTATAATAGGCGCAGTTAAGTATCAATAGCCCATAATGATTTTGCTTGCTTAGCTGCGGGCACTATGGTCACATGATCGATCACACAGGTCCTTTATAGGCGGCCGTCAGACGCTTCAATATCTTGAACGATATTGTAAGCGATCACGTGCACGCGCGATCGCTTACAATATCGTTCACATCGCTGGTGAGCTGTCACACAGGCAGACTCACCAGCGATGTGGGCCAGCGAGATCGCTGGTAACTATGGTACACATCAGGTTACTAGGCGCTGCGCGGCGCTTAGTAACCCGACGTTTACCATAGATACCATCTCCCAGCATAGGCTGTGCCGCTGGGAGATCGTTCATCGTGGTGTCACACACCACGATGAAGCAGATTGTTACATCGTTCATCGCTAGATATGAGCTCCTGCTCTCATATCTGCGATGTCACGATCAAGCGATTTTACATTGTAAAATCGCTTGATCGCATGTAACGATGCACAAACGATATCGCTTAAGCGATCAAAAAGCAGATCGCTTAAACGATATCGTTCAAGATATTGCAGCGTGTGACGGCCGCCATACAGAGATGTTTTCAGTGAGTTAACTACTAAATTGCCAGAGTGACTATATCCTCCAAGGAGTAGATTGACTGCCTCATTTACATAAGAAAATATAACTATAGAAATGTTTTTTTCACCTTTACACTATGAGCTCAGACAGGGATGATTAGAACAATACTATGAAGCTGCAGGTACAGAACATTGATAGCTGGGAGGCATAAAATAGCTGACTGGGCCTGATTCATTAAAGGGAACCTAAGAGTGAAACACAGAAAATAAACACCGATCAAAACTTAAAATACATAGGGAATAATCTGTGGTTCTAGCACAGACCACATTGACTAAATCAGTTACACAGCCTAAAAAAGGGATTCTCAGTGTTGTCATCACTAGTGAGGGCAATGTCATAGAAGGACAGTTAGAATAAAGGATTGGTGAAATGCTCTGCATGACTGTATAACATTATGGAACTATCTAGATAAGATGTCTGATTGGGCAAGCACTTGGCAAATGAGGTGTTGATAAATGTAGGATGAAGTAGTCCAGTTGCTGAATATACATTAACTGGAAGTAAACTCGGAACTACAGAACAGGAAAAGGACTTCGGCGTTCTGGTTACAACTAAGCTGAGCAGCAGAACTCAATGTCAAGCAGCAGCTGCAAAAGCAAACAAGATTTTACGTTGTATGAAAAGGGAGAGAAAAAAAAAATTCTTGTGATCCCAATGTACCCCTCTATAACATGAATCACATCTACAATCTGCTTTGGGCTAAAAAGGATTTTAGGAAGCTGGATTTGTTTCAAAAGGGTTTAACTATATTCCGGGCTGGCCTTAGCCTGAATGGTGCCCTGTGTAAAAACTGCACTTTGGTGCCCCCCACATTGATTTGTTTACCCAGTTTCCCAGGCATGTTTTTATATAAAAAAAAAAAAAAATCTTTGTGGTGTTTATCATATGGTATATACAATATGACAGCTACCGTATATACTCGTGTATAAGCCGACCCCCCTACTTTTGCCCCCAAAACCTGGGAAAACCTATTGACTCGTGTATAAGCCGAGGGTGGACCCCAGCACAGGTATACAGCCCCCAGCAGTGTGGTATACAGCAGCCTCCCCAGTGGGAGTATACAGCAGCCTCCCCAGTGGGAGTATATACAGGCCCCAGTCGGTATACAGCCCCCCCCCCCCCCATCGGTATACAGCCCCCCCCCCCATCGGTATACAGGCCCCAGTGGTGGTATATACAGGCCCCAGTCGGTATACAGCCCCCCCATCGGTATACAGGCCCCAGTCGGTATACAGCCCCCCCTTGGTGCCGCAAACCTGTAAAGGAATACCGTATATACTCGCGTATAAGCCGAGTTTTTCAGCCCAAAAATTGGGCTGAAAAGTACCCCCTCGGCTTATACGCGAGTCAGTGCTGTATACCGATGTATACAGCAGCCCCCGCATCCCCAGTAATCCAGGGCCCCCCCAGCGTCTCTCCGGTCACCTGAAAAGCAAACTATACTTATCAGTGTCCGCTGTCCGCGCCCGCTCGCCTCTGCCGTCTGCGATCCTCCATCTTCATGCGGCGTCTTCCGGTTTCCTGTGCTCGTCGCAGGGAATGACGTCATTCCCTGCGACGAGCACAGGAACCCGGAAGACGCCGCATGAAGATGGAGGATCGCAGACGGCAGAGGCTAGCGGGCGCGGACAGCGGACACTGATAAGTATAGTTTGCTTTTCAGGTGACCGGAGAGACGCTGGGGGGGCCCTGGATTACTGGGGCCCTGTATACTACCGCTGGGGCTGCTATATACTGCTGGGGCCCTGTATACTACCGCTGGGGCTGCAATCTACTACCACTGGGGCTGTATATACTACCACTGGGGCTGTATATACCACTGGGGCTGTATATACTTCTGGGGCCCTGTATACTACCGCTGGGGCTGCAATCTACTACCACTGGGGCTGTATATACTACCACTGGGGCTGTATATACCACTGGGGCTGTATATACTGCTGGGGCCCTGTATACTACCGCTGGGGCTGCAATCTACTACCACTGGGGCTGTATATACTACCACTGGGGCTGTATATACCACTGGGGCTGTATATACTGCTGGGGCCCTGTATACTACCGCTGGGGCTGCAATCTACTACCACTGGGGCTGTATATACTACCACTGGGGCTGTATATACCACTGGGGCTGTATATACCACTGGGGCTGTATATATTGCTGGGGCCCTGTATACTACCACTGGGGCTATATATACTACCACTGGGGCTGCTGTATACTACCACTGGGGCTGTATATACCACTGGGGCTGTATATACTACTGGGGCTGCGTGTATACTACCACTGGGGCTGCTGTATACTACCACTGGGGCTGTATATACCACTGGGGCTGCGTGTATACTACCACTGGGGCTGCTGTATCTACCTCTGGGACTGCTGTATACCACACTGCTGGGGGCTGTATACTTGTGCTAGGGTCCACCCTCGGCTTATACACGAGTCAATAGATTTTCCCAGGTTTTGGGGGCAAAAGTAGGGGGGTCGGCTTATACACGGGTCGGCTTATACACGAGTATATACGGTAATCATTATACTTATCCCTGTCCTCGCCGCCGCCATCGCACTCCTCGGGCTTCATCCGGCTTCCTCCTCCGACGCACAGGCAATGACGTCATTGCCTGCGCCCACCGGAGGAAGAAGCCGGAGGAGCGCGATGGCGGCGGCAGGGATAAGTTAGGGCTGGGCGATTAATCGAATTAATTCGATTAATTTGCCCCCTGCTGTGGCCACGATTGTTGTTTTATTAACAATCGTGAAATTCGATTTAAAATGGCGGCATTTCCGGTCTGGCGTCACCTGGTACTTCCGGTGCGCTCCGCCTCCTCCCCGGCCGGCGGTGACTGGCAGCAGAGCGCAGCATGGCTCCGGCGCTGGACAGGCCCGGACACTGGGGGCCGCCGACCTCCACCCTGGACTGGTGCGAGGAGAACTACGCCGTGTCCTACTACAATCGCCGAGTTCTGTGAGTGCCCTGTCTGTATGATATATACTGTATATGCTGTGTGTATGATAGATACTGTGTGTATGATAGATACTGTGTATGATCTATACTGTAATTACTGTGTATATATATATATATATATACACTGTGTGTATGATACTGTATATACTGTGTATGATACTGTATATACTGTATGATATATACTGTATATGCTGTGTGTATGACATATACTATGTATAATGTGTGTATGATATATACTGTATATACTGTGTATGCTGTATACATATATACTGTGTGTATGGTATATACTTTATATACTGTGTATGCTGTGTATACATATATAAAGAAATCGAGATTTAAATCGAAAATCGTCCATAGGGTTAAATAAAATCGAGATTTAGATTTTTTCCAAAATCGCCCAGCCCTAGGATAAGTATAATGATCTATTCCTTTTTAAAGGATTGCGGCACCAAGGGGGGGCTGTATACCGATGGGGGGGCAATTTTTGGGCTGAAAAACTCGGCTTATACACGAGTATATACGGTATATAGTTTCTTTATAATAACCTATCAGACAGGCCAGACATATACTAAAGGAGAACAACCCCTTTAATGTCAACTATTTATACAATCCCTACTTATTCCCCTAATTTGCCCCTGTAAAAATAAATAAGCCCATACTCACCTCCGATGCGGCGCAGTTCAAGAGATGTCACAACTTGCATTCCCATCGCACACGTACATGAGTCCTTCTTCCTGCCCTCGGACATGTGACAAGGATGTGAGCTCTGTGCCGACTTCCTGCTCAACTGTCTGAAGGCAGGGTGAAGGAAGCTGTCACGGATTGGTCGCAGGGCCTGTATGTCATTACAAAGTCATTTGGGCCCTGGGAACGCAACTTCTGACATTGCTGGAATCATGGCTGCACTGGTGGCGAGTATAGGTTTATTTATTTTTCTGGGGCAAACAAAGGGAATGAGAAGGGGTTGTACAATTGGTGGATAAACCATTTCAGGATTGGAGTGGGGCATCATTTTATTCCAAAGGGTGTATGTGATTATACTTCAAAGAGACGCCATTTTATAACAATGGGTTCATGTGAATAAACTACTATGTATGCGATTCATACACACAACACTCCTTGCATTAAAATGATGCCCTCAACTCCATGAAAATATTAATATACCTTTGATGGTAACAATAAAGAAAACTTCTCTCGACCCATCCTGCACAAACAACTACAGAGCAGTCTCCAATCTCCCCTTCATTTTTAAACTCCTGGAGCGCCTGTTACCTCTCCACTCATTCTCTTCTAGACCCATTAGTCTGGTTTCCGCCCCCTAGATTCTACAGAAACTGCACTAAAGGTGACCAATGACCTTCTGACAGCAAAACGTAATGGTGATTACGCTCTGCTTATTCTTCTTGATCTCTCTGCAGCCCTTCACACTGTTGACCACCATCTCCTACTCTCCATGCTGCATGCCATCGGCCCCGATTGGACACACCATCAACAGATTTGGCTTTCAGTACCATCTTTATGCTGATGACACACAACTATACACTTCTTCCCTTGACCTTACCCCTGCTCTAATAAAGAACACCAATGACTGTCTTACCGCAGTTTTCACTATCATGTCCACTCTATACCTGAAACTCAACCTCTCCAAAACTGAACACTTCTGCTCCAGCCCTCCACTAACCTCCCTAAATCTGACATCTCTCTCTGTGTGTGGCAGCACAATAATGCCTAGGCAGCAGGCTCGCTGTCTGGGTGTTATGTTTGACTCTGATCTTTCCTTCACCCCATATATACAATCTGTTGCTTGCTCTTGCTGCTTGCACCTGAAGAACATCTCTAGGATTCGCCCCTTTCTCACCTTGGAAACCACAAAAACCCTCACCTTGGCCCTGATTCACTTCCACCTTGACTATTGTAATTCTCTTTTAATTGGCCTCCCCCACACTAGACTTTCCCCTGTCCAGACCATCCTTAATGCAGCAGCCAGGATCACCTATCTAGCTAACCATTACTCAGACGTTTCTGCTCTATGTCAGTCATTGCATTGGCTGTCTATACACTATAGGATCCAATTCAAACTGCTTGTTCTCACCCACAAAGCTCTTCACGGTGCAGCACCTCCCTATCTCTCTACCCTCATCTCTGTTTATCACCCCACCCGTTCTCTTCGCTCTGGAAATGACTTTAGACTCACTTCTGCAATAATCCGAACCTCCCACTCCCGGCTCCAAGACTTCTCCCGAGCTGCACCAATTCTCTGGTATGCTCTACCCCAGGAAATTAGATCTAGCCACAACTTACATAGTTTCAGGCGATCCCTAAAAACACATCTTTTTAGGGCGGCCTATCATGATCCCCAGTCTAAGTCACTTAAACATAGCCTATCTACTCCACCAGTCTCAAATGTATCACAAATAATGGTTGGTGGCCACTTATACTGCTCCTATATGTTCCCCATCTCCTCAAGTTGACTATACCATGATTGTAAATAAGCCCCTGTACTTTGTGTCACTCCCACCTCATTGTTAGATTGTAAGCTCTTATGAGCAGGGCTGTCATTATTTTTGCTTTAATTATTGTATTATGCTTTTATTGTATTTTTTATTGGATTGTATTGTTTTTATATGTATCGTATTTTTGGATAACTGTTTCTTACGATTGTTTAAATATGAATCTCTGTCTTGTGAAGTGCTGTTGAATATGTTGGCGCATTATAAATAAAGATTATTATTATTATTATTAACAATAGCACATATTTTTTATTAAAAAAACGAAACCTTGATGGCCTGTGGCCTTGATCTGGTTTAGCAGTGTTCTGGTCACTGTGTATTTTTACTGCATCCAAAATGCTGCATTGTAGAGTACAAGCACAGTGGATGGGATTAATAAATCCGGTGTCTACTGTGCTTCTATTTTACGCAGTGTAAACTGACATGCGTCTGCGGCTTCCTGAGCTATAGCACGTCAATTTATGCTTGCGGAGAAGCTAGTGTTCTGAACAGGAGAACACAGCAAGAAGATGCAGCGCCAAGAACCTTCATCATAACACGGACGCTACGTTCTCCCACTTAGAGCACCAGCGTTTGCACCGGAATAAATTGACATTCTGTGTCTCTGGAGACCACGCCACAGGTCAGTTTCTGCTGCATAAAATAGAAGCACAGGGGATATGGGGTTAATTAATCCCATCCACTGTGCTTGTAATGTACAGTGCAGCAGTTTGAACATAGCGAAAATACGCTGGAACACTAATAATCCTAATAGTAGCCATGCACTCTTATGGTACCTTTACACGCCGCTACTGGATGGTGGCAACAATCGGGTACATGAGAGAAATATATCTTGCACCGCCAATTCAACCCGTGGTAGCGGCGTGTGAAGACGGTTGTAGCCACCCGGCAGTAGCGGCACCTGTTTCCGAGCACTGCCCTGAAACAGGTGGCTACACAGCCGATTCTAGCGACCTGTATCGGCGTGTAAAGAAGCAACAGAAGGGATGTCTGGACACCAGGCTATGTACCTGGTATGTAGCTGGGGCGTGACACAGGCTCCGGGTTACCGCGCCCCATCAGCGATCATTGGAGGAAGCTCCTGCATTACGATTGGTAGTCGCTGCATAGGGAGGCATATTTAAGGAGCTGACCAGTCACACTACACAATTGCTCGAGCGTCATGTATTAATCAGCCTCCTGCGATGCCTGCCCAATCATGATGTTCTTGCTTTGACCTATCAGCGTACGGACGTCTCGTAATCCATAATTGTGGCACGCCTATGTGTTGACCCTGCTGCACCAGGTCCGCCCATATTAGCTTGTTGTAGCGGTGTGTAAATGAGGTAAGGTGCTCGGCAGAAGGTAACTTGAGACACCCGGCGGTGTATCTAGAGATAGATGTAACCTACTGTAGCGCACCTTGTTGCGGCGTGTAAAGGTGGTGCGATTACCGTTTGCAACCGTTTGTGCGTGCTCGTGCACGTGAAGTACCCGGTTGTTGCCACCATCCAGTAGCGGCGTTTAAAGGTACCCTTAGGGGCCTTTCACATCAGCGTTTCTGCTGATGTTCGGCAGATCCGGCAGATTCACCGCATCTGCTGCCTAATGGCTGCACCGATCCGGCAAGCCCCATGCATTGTCTATGGGGCTTGCGGTTGGGTGCGGCACTTGAAGCTGCGAAAAAAAAACCTACAAGTAGCGTTTATTTTTCGCGGCCGCATCCGGCAGAGCTGCACTTGCCACACCAGCCTACAAGGCGCCGATTCGGCAGATGCGATGCCACCTTCCGGATCGGCCGCAAACATCAGCTGATGTGAAAGGGGCTTTAGACAATGTTCCCGTGATCATTGTGTGTTTGCTTCATCTATAATGCTACGTTGTTCAGTACAAGCACAGTGGATGGGATTAATTAACCCCATTTGCCCTGTGCTTCTTTCCTCCACAGAATTAACTGACATGCAGGGCAACTTTGTGACGCATGGCAATTTGGCACTACTGAGTCAAAGGCGATCTCGCCGGGTGAATGCAGGGAAAAGCTGCTGTGCCCAAAACGATGACCATGGGGATGGGCATCTGTGTTCACCAGTGGAGATCACTGGCGTCTTCACAGGACGCAGTATCTTCGGGTCATGGGAACATACACTAAAGGGCCCATTACACGCTTCAATGTCCCAGCGATCCAACCTACGATTCGACTTGACCTAGATCGCTGGAACGACGTTCATTGATTGCTGGTGAGGCGTCACACGTACACATATCATGAACGACGCAGCAACGATTCCGCGACAAGCAAACGATACTTTTGGTCATTTGGTCGCCTACGTCCTTCAGTTCTGAATAGGCGAAGTCGTAAACGACATCATTATCAAGGTGTCACACACACCGATGCTGCAGGTTGGACCGACGATCAACGACTGATTTATGGTTCAGTTCATAAGCCTCCGATCAACGATCTAATTACTTATCGTTGGTCATATCTCCGTGTCACACGCAACGTTATTACGTCGTTGCTCCACCCCAACACCCGTGACGTACCAACAATATCGTTAATGATACCGTAGCAAGTAACAGCCCCTTTAGGGCCTGTTCCCACAATCAGTATTAGCAGCATTTTGGATGCAGTGTATTTTCACTATGTCCAAAACCCTGCATAGTTACTGCAAAACACTAGCGTCTCCGCAACACAAATGACGCTGCGTCCAGGACACAGCGTATCATGATTGTGGGCACGGGCTCCAAGAGTACCTTAACCCTAACCTAGCCCAGTAACAGTACCCACAATAAGCCCGGCTGCTACCTCTGCTCTATATATCCATATCAATGGCTACCTGCAATAAACTACACCTACAGTCACACAGAGGGCATGATCTCCTCTCTGGTGTTGAGGTCTGATGGTGTGTGAGAAGAGGTGTATCCGCAGAGAAGGCCAGACCGGGACTTAAGGTTACGTTCACACATAGCGCTTTTTTGCGCGTGCACTTTTTACCCGCACAAAAAAACGCAAAAAAAGAAACAGCACGTTTTTTACGGGCCGGGGGAGGAGTGATGTCACAGAAGGGAGGAAGAATCCTGCTTCCTCCTCCCCTCTGTTCCATGTCTGCCAGCCCCCATTTGATTTCGCAGTGTATTAATATACACTGCGAAATCAAAATTAAACAAAGCCAGAAGTATTAAAAATAATAAAGATTTCATACTTACCTCTCCGCCGGCTTGTTAGCGCCATACGGAGCTGTGCGAAGGCCATGTACTGATGGAAATAGACCTGCCGTGATGTCAGAGGGGGCGTTCCCGGCGCTGACTGGCCGCTCATGGTTATGTGATACATATCACATGACCGGAACGCCCTCTGACATCACCACAGGTCCTAGCAGGACCCTTCCAGCGGCGGCTCCTGGCTCCCGGAACACCCGTCGGAGAGGTAAGTATTTAATTCTTTATTATTTTTAATACATTTGTCTTTATTTAACTTTGATTTTCAGTGTATATTAATACACTGCAAAATCAAATGGGCAGTCACAGGTGACACACAGGGGAGGAGGAAGCAGGATTCTTCCTCCCCTCTGTGACGTCATCGCTGCGCCGGTCACATGACACCGGCACAAGCAGGAAGAAGCCGGGAGACCGGAGGAGCGGCAGTGCAAGCAAGGAGTCGCCGGAAAGGTAATGTATAAAATGTTTGCTATTTTAACATGTGCCGCAGCATGGGGGGGCGGAGATATACTAGGGAGGGGCCCTGTATACCCCTGCTGGGGGGGGGGCCCTGTATACCCCCTGCTGGGGGGGGCCTGTATACCCCTGCTGGGGGGGGGGGCCCTGTATACCCCTGCTGGGGGGGGGGGCCCTGTATACCCCTGCTGGGGGGGGGGGCCCTGTATACCCCTGCTGGGGGGGGGGGGCCCTGTATACCCCTGCTGGTTGCCTGTATACCCCTGCTGGGGGGGGGGCCCTGTATTCCCTGCTGGGTGGCGCTGTAGTTTCCCCTCTGTATACCCTGCTGAGGGGCGCTATATAACAGGATGGGGGTCTGCTGCATTTCTCACCCTAGGCTTATACTCTAGTCAATAAGTTTCCCTAGTTTTGGAGGGTAAAATTAGGGGCCTCGGCTTATACTGGAGTATATATGGTAAGTAAATCAGGTGATGTGCATCTCTGTAATGAGGAGGGGTGTGGTGTAATGACATCAACACCCTGTATAAGGTATGCTTAATTATTAGGCAAATGTCTTTCCTTAGGCAAAATGGGTCAGAAGAGCGATTTGACGGGCTCTGAAAAGTCCAAAAGTGTGAGATGTCTTGCAGAGGGATGCAGCAGTCTTGAAATTGCCAAACTTTTGAAACGTGATCACCGAACAATCAAGTGTTTCATGGCAAATAGCCAACTGGGTTGCAAGAAGCGTGTAGGGCAAAAAAGGCACAAAATAACTGCCCATGACTTGAGGAAAATCAAGCGTGAAGCTGCAAGATGCCATTTGCCACCAGTTTTGCCATATTTCAGAGCTGCAACGTTACTGGAGTATCAAAAGCACAAGATGGGACATGGCCTCAGGGACATGGCCAAGGTAAGGAAGGCTGAAAAACGACCACCTTTGAACAAGAAACATACGATAAATGGTCAAGACTGGGCCAAGAAATATCTGAAGACTGATGTTTCAAAGGTGTTATGGACTGATGAAATGAGAGTGACTCTTGATGGGCCAGAGGCTGGATCAGTAAGAGACGTCCACTCCGACTCAGACGCCAGCAAGGTGGAGGTGGGGTACTGGTATGGGCTGGTATCATCATAGATGAACTTGTGGGACCTTTTTGGGTTGAGGATGGAATGAAGCTCAACTCCTGGACCTTACTGCCAGTTTCTGGAAGACAACTTCTTCGAGCAGTGGTACAGGAAGAAGTCGGTATCAGTAAAGAAAAACATGATTTTCATGCAGGACAATGCTCCATCACGTGCATCCAACTGCTCCACTGCGTGGCTGGCCAGTAAAGGTCTAAAAGAAGAAAAAATAATGACATGGCCCCTTGTTCACCTGATCTGAACCCCATAGAAAACCTGTGGTCCCTCCTAAAATGTGAGATCTACAGGGAGGGAAAACAGTACACCTCTCAGAACAGTGTCTGGGAGGCTGTGATAGCTGCTGCATGCAATGTTGATCGTAAACAGATCAAGCAACTGACAGAATCTATGGATGGAAGGCTGTTGAGTGTCATCATAAAGAAAGGTGGCTATATTTGTCACTAATTTTTTGTGTTTTGTTTTTGCATGTCAGAAATGTTTTTTTCTAAATGTTGTGGTTTATTAGTTTACCTGGTGAACTCAGATACTCTGTGTTTATCATAGTTAACAGCGTCCTCCCTGCTTATAGGCAGGGCTAAGCAGGGAGGAAGCTGGTAACTATGATAAACACCAGGTATATCCAGGCAGCGCGCGCTGCTTAGTTACCTGGTGTTTACCATGGTTACCAGCCTGTGAGGTCACTGATCGCTGGTCTCCCGCTGTCACACGCAGCGATGCGTGCTGACCAGCGGGAGACCGACCTTTGCAGCGATCAGCGACCTCACACAGGGGCCTGATCACTGCTAGATGTCACACATAGCGAAATCGCTGGAGAGATCGTTGTAACGTCACAGTTACAGCAATCTCGTTATGTGTATTCAGTTGTATAGCACCAGGGGGTGACAGGTCCCCTTTAACTTGTCAGGCTGCATAATTTTTATTAAATATCTCGACCTTATCTCGAAGGGGGTGGAGATATTTTATTGAATTTGGCCAATATATTCTGGACCAAACTGCAGGATGTCACAAAATGTCAGCCTCTACAGCTTTTCGAAAAAAAAAAGTTATTGCAATTTTAAACGGAATAGTTACAATTGTACCTCTCACCTGACTAAGGTTAAAACTTTAGCCACCCTGATAATATTCAGCTTCCTCCACAGTTGTTTGCTTACAATTAAGATAACAGCAGACCTTGGGAACTGCCATGTGCAGGTAACAAGACAGTGAAGGACTGCACAGAAGTGAGAGGCGACCCTGCAGTGAGCCCTGCTTGCACAGCATTTACAGCAGGTGACCAAGAGCTGCAGAGAGCGCAACTCACTGCTAAATAGCTCAATAAGGCTGCCTTCACATTTGCAGGGCCCCTCCGCAGCGTTCTGCAGAGGGGATCCGCAATGTGACCGCAGCTCCAATCAGTATGCTTATTTATGTGGCCGGCTTCCAGGCTTCAGGGGAGGGCAGGAGAGGCACCAAAAGAGACAGCAAATTAGTGTCACAGTCTTCTGCGGCTCCTCCCACCAAGTCTGCTGCTGGCGCTAACAGAAACAGCGCTGCGATTGGAATGGCAGAGACAGTAAAGCCCCGTCACACAACGAAATTGTTAGTGAGATCTTTGTAACATACTTAGCAGCGATCAGGCCCTTGCTGTGAGATCGCTGCCTAGATACCTGCTGTTTATCACAGTTACCAGTGATGTGAAGGTGGCTCCCTGGTCACTGGGGAGATCTGCCTGTTTGACAGCTCCCCAGCGACCAGTTAACTACACACCAACGATTCATACAGGATCGTTATCGTGATTGCTGGTGCGTCGATGTGTGTGACGGAAGGTTGAGTATCAGACTTCTTGTGGCGCCCCCCACTCAAGCATAGCCGGTGGCACCCTGTGCGACCGCACCACTTGCACATGGCAAAAGCTGGCCATGACTATATGAATACATGAAAGCCTGTTTAGGGTATGTTCACACTATGTTTTGTTATTGGGTCTGGTCCACAAAAAACAAACAAAAAGCAAACAAAAAAAACCACACAAAAATATTGAAAATAATCCTATACATTTGTATGGAAAAATGAGGAAGTATTGGCAGATCCTATATCAGCAGAGAATCAAATTTTCATGCTGAATTGGACACGCAATGTAATAGTAACTGCAGAGCAGAATTGTTGTTGTCATTTTTTTCTCTCTGTTATGGAGATATTAGCAATTAAAGTAATTTGCACCTATGGAGATTTCTTTTTTCTGCACCAAAACTGCAAAAGAAAAAAAACAATGTGGGCACAGCACTCGTGACCGGTCAGACATGCAGATTCTGAAAATCTGCTTTAAACACAGCATCAAATGTGGCAGGGCCACAGGACCTAAGTGTATATTACAGGTTAGGGGGTCTCAGATTTCTGGAGATGGAATAACTCCCTGGATCAATATCCCAACTGTCATATCAGGAATCAGGAAGGATTTTCCCACTACTATATGGCGATTGGCATCTGCCACACAGGGGGTTTTGCCTTCATCTGGATTAAGATTATAATTTGGAACAGAATGTATGTAACTAATTACATAAAACCGAGTCATCTGAGAAGCCCCCAATAACGCTTCTATTTTCCTTCCAGTACCCATGGCCTCCATTTCCTAATCAGCAGATTCTAATATGAAATTATTGTTTTCTTATTAAAAATCAAATGAAAATGTCTAATTGGCCAGAACAGTCCCAACATGTAGGATTGAAAAGCTGCATGTATGTACAGAGGATGTACACTGCCTCCAGGTGGGATCACACACAATCTCCATGTATGTATGTAACACAGGGTCTATGTAGTGGATATACAGTCTCTATGAATGCATGCACTCAGGCTCCACATGTGCGCATACACACCATCCATGTATGTATGTAGTGTTTGTACAGAGGCTCCATGCATGCACATACTGGACTTGCAAAGTCTCCATGAATTTATGCGTGTACATATGTAGAGAGAGTGTATTCACACAGGATCCATAGAAGCAGATATGTACATACTGGGAGCCTACACACACACCATGTCTGTAGTGTTTTTACACATTCTCCATGTATTGTATGTATATCTGTACACAGGTCTATGCACACGTGTGTAGGTGAATATGTACACAGGATCCAAGCAAGCATGTATGTACATGTAGCTATGTACACAGGTTCCATGCATGTATATGTGTGTACATACGTATGTGTACACAGGCTCTATGCACACAGATATACATACATGTACAAAGGCTCCATGCACGCATGCATGTACAGTATATGCATCTCTGTACACAGGCTAAATACACGCATATATGTATCTATGTACACATGTATGTACAGTATATGTATCTATATACATAGGCTCCATGCACACATGTATATGTACAAAGGCTCCATGCATGTATGTACGTACAGTATATGCATCTATGTACACAGGCTAAATACACACACATATGTATCTATGTATAGTATATGTATCTATGTACACAGGCTCCATGCACACATGTATATTATGTACAAAGGCTCCATGCATGTACATACACTATATGCATCTATGTACACGGGCTAAATACAAGCATGTGTGTATCTATGTACACAGGCTCAATACACGCATATATGTACACAGGCTGTATGCACATATGGTACATACATAGGCTCCATCGATGTATGTAATGTACATACACAGGCTCTATGAACATATGTAGCATCATATGTGTATCTATGTACACAGGCTCTATGAACATACGTGCATTTGTGCATCCATGTACACAGGCTCTATGAACATATGTAGCATGTATCTATGTACACAGGCTCTATGAACATATGTAGCATGTATCTATGTACACAGGCTCTATGAACATATGTAGATGTATCTATGTACACAGGCACTATGAACATATGTAGCATGTATCTATGTACACAGGCTCTATGAACATATGTAGCATGTATCTATGTACACAGGCTCTGATGACATGACATATGTGTATCTATGTACACAGGCTCTATGAACATATGTAGCATGTATCTATGTACACAGGCTCTATGAACATATGTAGCATGTATCTATGTACACAGGCTCTATGAACATATTAGCATGTATCTATGTACACAGGCTCTATGAACATATGTAGCATATGTGTATCTATGTACACAGGCTCTATGAACATATGTAGCATGTATCTATGTACACGGCTCTATGAACATATGTAGCATGTATCTATGTACACAGGCTCTATGAACATATGTAGCATATGTGTATCTATGTACATGGGCTCTATGAACATATGTAGCATTCATCTATGTACACGGCTCTTTGACATATGTAGCATGCATCTATGTATACGGGCTCTATGAACCATATGTAGCATGTATTATGTACACAGGCTCTATGAACATATGTAGCATGTTATCTATGTACACAGGCTCTATGAACATATGTAGCATGTGTATCTATGTACACGGCTCTATGAACATATGTACATGTATCCTATGTACACACGGCTCTATGAACATATGTAGCATGTATCTATGTACACGGCTCTATGAACATATGTAGCATGTATCTATGTACACAGGCTCTATGAACATATGTAGCAATGTGTATCTATGTACACAGGCTCTATGAACATATGTAGCATATGTGTATCTATGTACACAGGCTCTATGAACATATGTAGCATGTATCTATGTACACAGGCTCTATGAACATATGTAGCATGTATCTATGTACACAGGCTCTATGAACATATGTAGCATATGTATCTATGTACACAGGCTCTATGAACATATGTAGCATATGTGTATCTATGTACACAGGCTCTATGAACATATGTAGCATGTATCTATGTCCAGGCTCTATGAACATATGTAGCATATGTGTATCTATGTCCACAGGCTCTATGAACATATGTAGCATATGTGTATCTATGTACACGGGCTCTATGAACATATGTAGCATATGTGTATCTATGTACACGGCTCTATGAACATATGTAGCATATGTGTATCTATGTACACGGGCTCTATGAACATATGTAGCATATGTGTATCTATGTACACGGGCTCTATGAACATATGTAGCATGTACTATGTCCACGGCTCTATGAACATATGTAGCATATGTGTATCTATGTACACAGGCTCTATGAACATATGTAGCATGTATCTATGTCCACAGGCTCTATGAACATATGTAGCATATGTGTATCTATGTCCACAGGCTCTATGAACATATGTAGCATATGTGTATCTATGTCCACAGGCTCTATGAACATATGTAGCTATGTGTATCTATGTACACAAGCTCTATGAACATATGTAGCATATGTGTATCTATGTACACAAGCTCTATGAACATATGTAGCATATGTGTATCTATGTCCACAGGCTCTATGAACATATGTAGCATATGTGTATCTATGTACACAAGCTCTATGAACATATGTAGCATATGTGTATCTATGTCCACAGGCTCTATGAACATATGTAGCATATGTGTATCTATGTACACAAGCTCTATGAACATATGTAGCATGTATCTATGTACACAGGCTCTATGAACATATGTAGTGAACAAAGGATCTGTGTACACAGAGAGCATACACAGGCTTTATTCCAGCATATTATACACACAACATACAAGGACACCTTTCATGTTACACGCATGCACACATAGCTATAGCATACATACATGTATGGACACATCGTATGTACATGTATCCCCCAGCATACGTGTATGGAGACATAGTATATACACAGGACTCGCCGCGGACGGGGCCGTGCACTGGGCTCCTCCGGATCACACAATGGAGGCTGCGGTGTGGCTGTGCCCCCTCCTCCCGCCACCATAGCCCGATCACCCCGCACAGCCATAGTGGGCTCCGCCGGGCTCATCACCCAGGACGCGCCGTCTGTCCGGAGCTGCCATCACACAGCAGCGCGGCAGAGCTGACAAAGGAGCCCTGCCCGGCGCCGCTTCCCCGACACTCGGGCGCTTTAGTGCGGCGGGCGGGCGGCACAGACACTGCCGGCTCCGGACATTTCATTTGAGCTGCAGGGAGAATCGGTTAGCGATCATTGGCCGAAGCCAGGCACAAACCTCCAGTGCGGCCCTGGTTGGCTCCCTGCACGAATCGGCTGTTTGGTTGGACAGAAAATGGCTGCGAAGGAACCAGTCCCAGCGCGGAGCGGCGCTTCCGGGACTCGGCCTCCCCTCCCTCTGCTCCAAGTCCAGGGCTGCTGTTCCAGTAAGGGGGTACCATCCCCTCCACTTCACCTACTGCGCACACACCGAGCACGACGTAGGCAGCCTCAGCTCTTCCAGGTGTCGGCAACTCCTCCCGCGGGTAGGCTCTTCCTACGAATCTGTCCCCCGCCGCAGTCACCAGACCACGTCCACACGTCCGGCTAGCACGCGCTGTTCCTATAGCTGTTCCTCCTCCCGCCTCGCATGGCTGTTACTCCATGTCCTTCCTCCCTCCGCTCCACACATCACCTCGCCCTATACACGGTCCCAGGTCCCTTCTATGGAGTCAGTTCATGTTGGCCAAGAATTATTGTGACTGGGTTTTTTTTTTGTTTTTTTTGCACCATTTTGTGAAATTCCTGATTTTTTTTTTGCATTCAACAATCACACAAAAGGTTATAGACAAACATAAAGAGCATTTTGTGGTAAATCAGGTTTTATTCAATATCAAATAAGAAACAGTGCAGATAAAATATATAGCGGTCTGGACAATGATATATCTTTTTACAACCAACTCGTGTGTTGCTATAATATATAGTAGGGAGCAAATAATATTCAGTGAGCTGCATTAAACCTCAATATAGTAGCTTCAGACCTCAGGTAATCGTAGGTAAAGGAGAAGGGAGAGAAAAGTGGAAAAGCAAGAAGCGAGAAAGATTACATAGAAAGAGAGGCGGGGAAAAGAGAAGTAGGATAGAACGAGGGAAATAAGGAAAGAGTCCGGAACGGGCTGTGGCCAACAACGTAGAAGTTAGGATGCCAACCATGAGACAAGCGAAGGGGAGTCCCTAAATAGTAACCACGGTGTCCATACCTGAAAGTAACGCTTAGTACCAAAGTCCGAGGGGTCTGATTGATGAAGAAAATCCTCCATTCTGCAGATGTCGTGTAGTTCAGATATCAAGTCTTCTCTGGACGGGCATCGGGAGTCCTTCCAATATCGGGGGACTAAACGCCGAGCTGCCGTGAGAAAGTGGCGTAATAGACCCTGCCTGAAGCCGGAGATCGAGCATGGAGTCAGATTCAGGAGAGCTAGTTCAGGAGTGGGCAGTAGGTACTCCCTTGTCACCGTTCGGTAAAGGTCAAAGACCTCCCCCCAAAACCGTTGGATCCGGGGGCACAACCACCATGTGTGGAAATACGACCCCACTGCGGCTGAGCATCGCCAACAAGTGGCGGGCGTCTCTGGGAAGAATCTATGCACATCCTCAGGGCATCTATACCACCTCGCCACCACCTTAAAGTTACATTCCCGGGACGCTGCGCAAGATGAGGCTTTGTAAGTATTACACAAAATCTTGTTAACCTCTACAGGCGTGAAACTCCTGCCTATGTCCGTCTCCCACTTCGTCAAATAAGGTGGAACATTATTCGAGGGGCCGAGGACCGAATCCTGAAATAGTTTATATAGTCTAGAGATCAAGTGGGGTTGTGGGGATGGGTCCAGGCACATTAGTTCAAAAGGAAAAGGCACCCTGAATAAGCATCTGTGAGGGAGGGTGGAAACATAACTCTGGAGTTGACGTAGTTGGAGCCAGGCCTGTGGCGGTGGGGGGGAAGAAGGGAACAGATCCGCTAGGGAACGGGTCCCTGACTGCGTGACATAATGAAATAAGGTGGGATTTGAGTCTCTGTGTTTATGCAGGAACTTCCGCAATCCTGTATCAATTGGAAAGTTACTGTTTTGAAAGATCGGCGTGAGCGGGCCAGGGATGGAGAATAGGTTATAAGCCACTCGTGTCCTCTTCAGGTATAGATGCAAATTATGTGTGATGAAGGGCAGTGTTCTCACCTCTATCGTCTCCCCCCCACACAACATGGTCAGGGGACTCCCGGAACAATTCATCCTCTCCGCGTCTATCCATCTCTTCCCAGTTGATGGATGAAATAGGTCCAGAATGCAAGAGCCCAAAGCTGCGTGGTGATATTTCAGGAAGTCAGGTAATCCCATCCCTCCTTTATCCACCTGTCTGATCAAAGTAGCATAAGAGATGCGAGACCTCCTGTGCGACCATATAAATTTAATGATGGAGCTCTTGAGTCTGGAGAAAAAGGAGGCAGGAAGAAGCAGTGGTAGGGTCTGGAAGAAGAAGAGCAGGCGCGGGAGCAAGTCCATGCGGACCGTGTTGATCCTCCCCAGCCAAGTGAGGTGGAGCTTATTCCATCTCTGCATTTCCTTTTCTATTTTCAGTTGTAGTCCTGTAAAATTAGATTTCAACAGGCTGGAGGGGTCTGACGTTAGGCGGATACCTAGATAATCAAGGTGTCCCGTTCGCCAATTGAAAGGGTACTGAGCCTTCAAAGCCTCGACCACGTCTCCACGGAGAGTCACATTCAGTATTTCAGATTTGCTGGGGTTCATTTTAAAGTTGCTCACAGAGCCATAATGATGAAGAACGGTCATAATAGCTCGTAAACTGCTCGCTGGTTGTGTCACATATAAAAGTAAGTCGTCCGCGTACAAAGCTAGCTTGTGCTCTCCACTACGTGAAGAAATTCCGCGAACTTCCGGGTGTCGCCTCAGGGCAATGGCTAGGTGTTCCATTGTCAAAATGTAAAGAAGCGGGGACAGGGGGCACCCCTGTCGCGTACCGTTTCTGATAGGAAAGGAATCCGACAGTGAGCCATTGATCCTGATGCGAGCCGAAGGATGGTGTAGAGAGCTCCAATTCGACTAAGCATAGCCTGTCCCAGCCCCCATGACTCAAGAACCTTGTACATGAAGCCCCAGTGCACCCTATCAAACGCTTTCTCTGCGTCTATTGACAGGATGCACATGGGGACTCCAGCACGTCTAGCGTAATCCACCAGAGCCACTGAACGTATGGTGTTGTCCCTGGCCTCTCGGCCAGGTACAAAACCCACTTGGTCTGAGTCTATGGTGTCCGGGAGTAGCGTCTTAAGTCTATTGGCCAGCAACTTAGCGAACAGTTTAATGTCTATGTTGATGAGCGATATCGGCCTGTAGCTGCCACAGCTCAGCGGGTCCTTGCCCGGCTTGGGGATGACCACTATGTGCGCCATCAGGGCCTGTGGCGGAAAGGAACCCCCCGAGGAGACGTGGTCGAAGGCCCTCAGCAGAAGAGGACTGAGGAGATCATGCAGACATTTGTAGAACCCTGCGGAGTAGCCATCAGGGCCTGGGCTCTTGCCCATTTTGAGCTCTTTAATTGCGGCAGTAATTTCTTCAATGGCGAATGGAGTCTCTAACCTAGAGGCCACGGATGGGGATAATGGTGGTAGGGGGGTGTCTACCAAAAAATCGACTATCCCATCGGAGCCCTCCGAGGGGCAGCTCACATCATAAAGCGAGGCATAGTAAGACCGGAAAACCGACAGAATATCCCTTGTTCTGTGTACTGTGGTATCGGAGTCAGCTCTAATGGAAGGGATATAGGTCCTAGCAGTACGGGGATGGAGCGTCCTGGAAAGCAGGTGACCACTTTTATTGCCATGCTTATAAAAACGTGCCCGGAACCTGTCCCTCAAGCCCTTATCCTTCTGGTCTAAAATAGCTAAAAGAGAGCGCCTAAGGGAGGTGAGCTCGCTAAATCGCTGAGGTGTGGGGTCGCACTTATGCGAGGATTCATAAAGAGCATTTTGGTAGTTTGTGAAAAATGTATGAACCGCTTGTATCACATAGGGCCATGTCACACACACAGATATCTGTGCAGATCTTGTTCGCAGATCTCTGGTTGCAGTGAAATCATGGACACATTGTTCCATTTTGTGGCTGTATATAAATGGATTAATGTGTCCATGATTTCACTGCAACCAGAGATCTGCGAACAAGATCTGCACAGATATCTGTGTGTGTGACGTGGCCCTTAGAAGAATTTACCACAAAAAATGGCAACAAATACCACAACAAAAAGTGACCTAAAATCCCCATCTGGTGACTCTGGGCCATAGTGTGTTTACAGCAGGGGAGTGGGGAAATAGAAGGCAAACAGCTGAGCAGATCCATAGGGACAAGGCAGCAGATTCCAGAGATCCTCATCACACACTGCGCAAAACTCCAACGACACAAAATCACAGCCGCCATTATTGTAATTTGCCACATGTGACGGATCCGCCAGATTCAGGAATACCGCACTTTCCGCACCCAACGGCAATCCCCATAGAGAATGAACAGGGCTTGCTGGATCGGTGTCGCAAGTCGGCCATTACGCAGCAGATCCAGCACATGCGGCAAATTACAATAATGGCAGATGTGAAAACAGTCTAAAAGAACTGCTCCAGTTTACAGTCAGAATCATGGCAACATAGGACCCAATAACTTATAACTTTAACTTAAAGCGAACCTGTCACCCCCATTCCCCCCCTCCGGGCATCAAAAGCTAAAATAGCCACCTTCTGCAGCACTAAGGCTGCATTCAGAGAAGGTGTCTATAGCCTTTTGATGCCCTATATTCACTCAAATATGAACTTAGATAAATGCTCACACTTAAGAAGACCGGTGACCGGGAGGCGGGGTTTCATGCTACCCTGCCCCGCCCCCTGTTGTCAATCATCGTGCTCTCCTGCTGCTGCCTCCCCTCACTGTGTGACGTAAACGTGCGCCTCCGTTGTGCTGTATGGTGCCACATATCAAATATATGGTTTGGAGGTCACTTCGGTAATAGTGATCATAAAATAATAAGTTTTCAAGTATCCTTTAATAAGATGTGTAGTAGAGAGCCTACAAGGACACTAAACTTCAGGAAGGCAAATTTCCAATGGTTGAGAGATGATCTTATGGTACCTTTACACGCCGCCACAGAGGGTAGCAACAGGTAGGCATCGCACGTGCACGCACACGTTTTCACCTGTTGCTAACAGTTGCCGATGCCGCATATACACGCCGCCACAAAGTGCTCCACAGAAGGTATTTGCGTTCCCCAGAAGTGCCGACGGGTGCCGCGGGTTACCTTATGTGGAGCACCTTCCCTGATTTACACGCCGCCACCACAAGGGAATATGGGCGTACATCTTACGCGCCACAAGTACATAGGCGTGACAGAGTTGTGTATTACGTGACACTCACAGAATGCAAATCATTAGTCCTGCCTTCAGCTGCACATCTCTGCAGCAAAGACAGAGAGAGGGTGGATCATTCGGGGCGTGAAAATGAGCACCTAGGGAGGGCTTAGAGTCTCACAGGGGACGCCCTCTGAGACTTTTTCAGAGCCAAGAAGTCTCAGATTTGTAAGTGTATATTGTTGATTATTCCAATTTACAGAGCGCCTTTTTTTTTTACAGAAAAGGACCACTAATAATGATCTGTCATGGTGCAGGGACAGGTATTAATAGGGTTGGGGTTGATTTGGAGGGGTCAGGTTCCATTTAATTCCATCAGCCTTTCTTGTGACCCTGTTTTTTTATGACTAGTCTCTAAGTGTTGTATCTGTGTTAGGGCTAGGTCTCACATAACGATATTGGTAACGATATCGTCCTATTTGTGACGTAGGAACGATATCCTTACCGATATCGTTGCGTGTGACTGATAGCAGCGATCAGGCCCCTGCTGTGAGGTCGCTGATCGTTGCATAGGGCTCCTGACCATTTTTTGGTCGTTGGCCCCCCCGCTGGTCACCACACATCGGTGTGTGTGACCGGCGGGGGCAGCGATCAGCGACCTGTCAGGATCCCCCGCCATGTCACAGCGCCGCACAGCAGCGCTGTAACATGGCATCCAGGGTGACAAGCGGGCTTAGAGACCCGCTTGTTTACCATGGTTACCGGCACCCGCCCGCTTCCGAGTTGCGGGGAGCGAGCGGGTGCCGACCTCTCCTATCCTGTCCCTCACTATTCTCATCTCTCCCTGCTATTTCCCTGTTCCCTACTCTATCCCCTATCCTAAACCCTAATCCTATCCCTCTCCTTGTTCTAAATAAAGAAATCCCCCCCCGAGGCTCACCGGCATCAGAGGCTCCCATACCGGCATCTCTGTAAGGCGGCCGTCACACGCACAGATATCTTTAGCGATATTGTAAGCGATCACGTGCACGCGCAATCGCTTACAATATCGCTCACATCGCTGGTGAGATGTCACACAGACAGACTCACCAGCGATGTGGAGCAGCGATCTCGCTCGTTACTATGGTACACATCGGGTAACTAGGCGCCGCGCGTCGCTTAGTTACCCGACGTGTACCATAGTTACCATCTCCCAGCATAGGCGCGGTCGCTGGGAGATGGATCATCGTGGTGTCATACACCACGATGATGCAGATCGTTGCATCGTTCATCGCTAGATCTGAGAACCGAACCTCAGATCAGCGATGTCACGATCAAGCGATTTACCATCGTAAATCGCTTGATTACATGCAACGATATCTTGCCCGATATCGCTTAAGCGATCAAAAAGGAGATCGCTTAAACGATATCGGGCAAGATATCGTTCCGTGTGACGGCCCCCTAATGGAGATCTCAGGGTAAAGGACCTGTGATGAGGTCACAGTCATGTGACCCGCCTATACTGTATAGTATAGGCCGGTCACATGACTGTGACCTCATCACAGGTCCTTTACCCCTGAGATCTCCAGAGATGCCGGTATGGGAGCCTCTGATGCCGGTGAGCCTCGGGGGGGGGATTTCTTTATTTAGAACAAGGAGAGGGATAGGATTAGGGTTTAGGATAGGGGATAGAGTAGGGAACAGGGAAATAGCAGGGAGAGATGAGAATAGTGAGGGACAGGATAGGAGAGGTCGGCACCCGCTCGCTCCCCGCAACTCGGAAGCGGGCGGGTGCCGGTAACCATGGTAAACAAGCGGGTCTCTAAGTGCAGGAGAGACCCGCTGTTACCATGGTTACCAGCGTCCGTCCGCTCCCAGGATGCAGGGAACGAGCGGACGCTGGGTACCAACGATCTGGCTGCCCAGAGGTCGCTGGTGAAGTCTGTCAGTGTGACAGCTCACCAGCGACCTGATAACGATGTGTCAACGATGCATCAACGATGCTGATCGTTGTCGGCATCGCTGACACATCGTTATGTGAGACCGGGGCTTTAGGAGAGTATTGATTTGTTTGTTGTGTATTCTCTTCAGTCTAGCTCTATTTTTAATCAGTGTCCCCCTGAGTATGCATTTTAATAATTCCCACTTCAAAGGTTGCGATGTGGGATCTAGGGCATGGGTCTGTGTGAAAACTGCTATATTATTCTTCAGTTCCACCATACATGTAACATTTTTAAGGAGGTTGCTATTCAGTTTCCATGACCATTGTTTCCGTGATAACCCTGGGATTCTGACGCCCAGGAAAACTGAACTGTGATCAGATAAGAGGATATTTCCTATCGTGGCCTCTGGCCTCCATGAGAGCACTTCCTGGCTGACCAAAAACAGGTCAATCCTACTGTAGGAGTTATGGGTCCTTTAAAAGAAGGTATAGTCCTTGCCTGGTGGGTTGAGGAGCCTCCAAACATCTGTAAGCTGAAGTTTGTGCAGGAATCTCTTGAGGGCCTTAACTCTTCCAGATGGGACCGACCCCCTGCCCAAGGAGGAATCAGCTGAGGGATCAAATATAAAGTTAAAGTCACCGCCAATGATGGCCATACCCTCAGCAAACTCCGTTAACCTGAGAAGGAGTGACTTGCATACTCTGGTTTGCTCCCTGTTTGGCAAATAAAATTTACTAAGGTGAGTGTAATGTCCGCTACCTTTCTGTTATTGTATGGGTTAGACCCCTATGTAACGCAATTGAGACACCTTTAGTTCTGGGTCAGGATTTGTGCTATGTCTCCAGACCTGAAAGTGCTTGTCTGCGAAGGACGGAATGTGACCCATCTTGAAATGTGTTTCCTGCAGAAACAATATATGTAAGAATCTGAGATCTCTTTTGTAGCGTATTAAAACCCCGTACATTAAGAGATCTGAAGTTCACAGAGGCCATGCCCACGTAAATGCTAGGGAATTGTAAAGATAAATACTACCCTGTAACTGTATAGGAGACTAGATAATGGGAGGAGGTTAAGTTAGGAAGGAAGAATAGAAATGGGAGATCGGAAAACAAGGAACTCTGGACACCCGAGATACGCGTCTACCATGGATTGGGGTATATAACTTTATAACTATCCACGATCTATAAAAGATGTGGAATCCGCAAAGGGATGTACCCTTTCCCAACGAGGTCAATGGGACACTCTAAAATTCCGAAGAGTTTACTATAACAATAGAAAAAGCAAATAATTCTTATATAGCAAAGCTCAAGGAGATGCCTCTCCACGGCCAAAACCCTAACAAAAATAATTGCACTTATATGACTGTCGCAACAATGGGATACACTGAGTATATGTCAAAACGTTTTGAAAAACTGCGATAACAGAAGGAGGGATTAAAGTAGCTGTAAGAATGTTATAAAGGAGGGAAGCCTTACTGGCTAGGGGGTAAATTGAATGATCCTATAATTATGAAATGTAGAGGGATGAAACAAGCAGGGAGCAAAGTCAGTGCTGGGAACAATATGGGCTCTATATACTATGCATTTTTGGAGCCCACTGGGACGGGGTACTCGTTACCGAACCGGGGTATCAAGGGGGTTATCACGGTGGTCTTTGGTCCGGACCGTGTTCCGAGCCCACAAGTAAAAGGGGTTATTTACAGGGATTGTCGTGATGCCACCCACGGGTTGTGATCAACGGGGACCACCGCTGCTGCTTGCTTCTGCCAGGAGGATGGATGGTGCTGCGGCCGGATGGATGAGCCCACCATGGGTCGGGCTCTCCTGACAGGGTGTAAAACAGTTTAACATGCAGGGAATCACACACTGGAGACACTGGCAGGGTTCACAGGATTTTTACTGGCAGTTCTTCCACAGTACAGTTCACAAGTTGTTCCACAATTTAACTCCACCTTTCACCATTTAGTTGACCCCACTGCAGCCAGGTTCCTGCCATGAGACCCTTCACTTTCTTTCTACCATTCAGGCTTTTCTACACTTCTCTTCTCCCCGTGTGCTGTATGGTAGACAACTCGGATCCTTGTTTGGCTTCCCTCTGTGTGTGGGTAGCAAGCCTGGGTCTTCTATGTTGCTGTACCTCCTGCACGTGTGTTAGGAGATCAGACTTGGAATCTGAGCTCCCTGCCGGTGTGTCTGTGATCCGGCATGTAGCTACGGTCACCTCAGAGCCGACTCTCTGGTCCCAGCCTAGCCTTCCAGTGTACCTATGTTGCAGGGGATCACCAGGCTCTTTCCTACCTGTGTAACTATGGCGTACATAGGGGATCCTTCCCTTCGGTTGTCCTCTGGCACCGCTGCCATTTTCCTCGGACTCAGCTGTTCTGGTCCAGTCTTTCCAGTTCCCTTTGCTTACGGGTTGTGGACCGGGCTTTCTCTCCAGGGGCTTAGGCCTCCAGGGAGGCCGAAAGCTTCAGGGAGGTGTCTCTTTGTCCTGGTCTTTACTGTTCGGCACCCACTGGCCTACTAACTATTGCTTCCTGGTTTTCCCCTTATGTACCCAGTCCGTCACGTTGACTACGTCCCACCCACTTGTGACTGGCCCTACCACCCCTTGCCCGCCTCGAGTCCCGGGCTCCGGGTTGGGTCTTGTGTCTGTGGGTTGTTTATGAAGGTGTTTTTGTGTTAAACTGTCTCCACCTTCCTGGCTGCAGTTCTTACCTGTGGCCACCCTGGTCGCAGGGGCACCACACATTCTTCTAATCAATGTCTATCAGACTGTCCCTGTAGGACCAATGCTCATTGGGAGTCTCCACTGCCAACCCATGGGGTTGAAAGGGAATAGGCTGGAAAAGGGGACGGGAAGGAGAAGAGCAGGGAAGAGGGTGGGAGCAACCAGATGGTGGGGGAAAAGCAGGAGGGAGGTGGGGCTCCCTGAGGTGGCTACTTGGAGTATGTACCGGGCCCTCAGCGGTCGCCATGTTGACTGCAAAAATTCAAAAATTCAAAAAGACGGACCAAAAAAGGTATAAAAGGAAAGAAAGAGGAATCAAACAGTCAGCCATCTTCCATCTGCCTACCTTGACCCCTCGACCTGCCGCCTCCCCCTCCTCATCTTCTTTGAGCACATTGTTCTCCCGGCATCATGGGCAAAAAGGTGCCCTTTCACATCCTTGGCCAATTTTCGTAATTAAAGCTGACTTTGGGGAGGTTCAGAGATGAGAGGAAATCCACCGCTTCTCTTGGGTGTGTGAGAGAGACCAGCTGACCACCCCGATGCACCTGGAGGCGAAAGGGGTAGTCCCAAGAATAAGCGATCTAGTGTTGTTGTTAAAGCTCCAGTAAAGGTCTCAGGACCCGATGCTCCAACAGGGTTCGCCTAGAAAGGTCTGCCATAAGTTGGACTTCCCTCCATTGGGGGCGGCCCCAAGGATCTGTGCACTCTATCAAACTCTAATGCAGTCTCTGGTGGAGCATGTCTTATGTAATTGAACAGACCCTGTAGTGTGATATTTAATTCTCTAGGGGGCACGGACTCCGGGAGGCCCCTGACTCTGATATTTTGGAGCCTTTCTCTGTTATCTAGATCCTCCAAGGAGTCAAGTAATAGATCATAATTATCTGCTTGAGTAGCCACTTGACTTTCCAACTCCTGGACCCGTCTTGTTAGGCACTGTACAGATGAGTCTGTTTGTGTTACTCTGTTCGAAAGGTTGGAGACTTCAGCCCTTAATATTTTTTGCGCTTTTTTGAGCACGCTTTTCCAACAAAAGTGCGTCTGCGTTTGCCAGCAAAGTGAATGGAAATTCACTTTTGCCATGCAGACGTTGCATAAATTTACGGGAGAAAGTGCATGTGTAAAAAGAATCAACATGTCAATTGTTGGCGCTTTTTTGCGCGTGCTTTCTGCCATAGGCCCCATTATAACCGCTGGAATTACGCATCGCTGTTCAGACAATGCGCAATTCCAGTGCATATAATGGCGGATGCTGCAGGATGTGATGTCACACTGGGGAAGAAGAATCCTGTGTTCCTCCCGCGAATTACATGTGAGACAAGCCTTTTGGCTTTTTATATTAATACACTGCGAAAGCTAAATAAAAGTAATCAAAAGTAGTAACAAAATAGAATACTTACCCATCCGCCGGCTGTTCCCTGTTACCGGGACCCGAGACATCCACGTCTGATATGCTGCCAAGATCTTAAAGATGTGATTGGCCGGTAGCGATCATGTGATATGTGACGTGCATATCACATGATCCCTACTAGCCAATCACAGATCTGGAAGGTCCTGGCAGCAGATCAGATGTGGATGTCTCAGCTCCCGGTAACCCGGAACAGCCGACAGATGGGTAAGTCTTCTATTTTTTTATTTTTAATACCTTTTGATTAGCAATAATTTAGCTTTCGCAGTGTATATTAATACACCTGTGAAAGCCAAAAGGCCTGATGGATATGGTGGGTTATATTGTATCTGCATTTTACAGGTGCTTTGTTCTTGCAATACTGCGTATTCTGCCCTTCCCCACTTCCTGTGTACAAATTACACTCCTGAGTTGATAATTGAATTACTGTGGACATTCAAGACCTTTGTCTGTAAAGGTTTGTACCACCCCCCTCGAGTCTCCATAGAATTGGTTTTGGATTGGGGAGGTGTTGGGGGCAGGAGAAGCAGTGTTTTGTCAGTCTGTGTGTGCGCGAAGCTAAGTTCAGACAAGCTTCACAAAGGGATTTAGAGAAACCTGCATTACCTGGATATACAAAATATTGCTGGATTGTTTTATGGAATTTTATGTTTTTCAAGCAATAAAGGTTCTTCGGCTGATACGCATCTCTTGCTCTGTTGATTGTGGGATCCCCGGCAAGAACCCCATGACAACTGGTGGCAAGCTGTGGGATCAACAGAGCGCATTCCAATGGAGAACCACCATGATTGAGTACAGACACTAGATTGTATCCAGTCTACAGGAGAGAGCCAATGACTTGGGCCTGAACTACCAAGGACTGACTAAAGAGGCTTTAATTGATCTACTGATGGGTGCTGGCCCATCCACCTCCTCTCAGATGCCTAACAGACAAGTGCTGGAGGCAGAGACCCCACCCTAAAAAGCCAGTGGTTAGTGTGCTACGAAGAAGAGATTGCTGTTCTGATCCCAGATGTCTCTCAGCAGTATAAGGAGGAGGCTGTTCGCCCAGCACATCGGAGACAAGAAGCAATGGACCTCGAATGATAGAATAATGGGATTTGGAGTGTAAACCCAACGATCCGGGAGCCTGCACGGATCACCAGGCAGACTTCAAGCCATTTGATGAGACTTCTGGAGATATGGAAGGATTATTCAAGGACTTTGAGCAGCAGTGTGCCGTGATGGAGGTGCCCCACTCTGGATGGATGCGTATGTTAGTCCTGAATGGAGGCATGGCAGAGGCTTATAGAACTATTGGCTCACAGTGGAAGTGGGACTATAACTTTGTAAAACGGACTATCTTGGATTACCATGCTATCACCTCAGACACGTATAGGGCCCATTTCCGAGACCTCCCATGCACCACAGAGGGATCGTTTAGGATGTATGCCTGTAAAATGTCCCAAACATGTTGGAGATGGCTGAAAACAGTAAACGCCTTCACTGTGGAAAATGTTGTATAAGTATTTCTTGCCAAGTGCCCCTCAGAAATACGGGAATTGGTCAGAGAACGCATGCCACCCACATTGGATAGAGCTGCGGCCCTGGCCGATGATGCCTTTACTATCTGGCTGCAGTGGAAGAGGCTACTGGATGATAAATCACAGTGTGCTCTTGTGCCCCAGCCCCCTCCGGTTATATCTGCCATTCTACCCAGCCTCAGGCCGGTAACAACCACTCTGCCCATCCCAGGTCCCAACAGTTCCGCCACGACCAGGAGGATTTACAGAGAGTAGATGTTATGGGTGCGGGCAACCAGGGCACCTAAAAGCTAGTTGTCTCTCAAGGGTTTGGAGGAAGCCCAATGTACCCCCACCTCGTGTGGTGAATCTTGTGCACTATAAACCACAGCCTGCCCTCGTGTGCCAGTCCCCTCAAGTTATGTCTGCCCCATCACCCAGCCGCAGGTCGATGACCACACCTTACAATTCTGAGCTCCAACAGTTCCAACCACAACCTTGTGATTTCTCTGAAACACAACAGAGGAATTGCTCTCATTTCTGGAAGTGCCCGTGAGCTACACTGTATGTTTTCCTTCCTTAACCACAACCTTGGGGAATCACAGAGAGGAAATGTTATGACTGTGGGCAACCTGGCCACCTGCAATCTGGTTGTACCTCAAGGACTCGGAGGGAGCCAAGCACACCACCACCTTGTTCAGTGCAGCATGAGCACTGCATCCCACCTGAAGAGTTACTGACCCGCCCAGGGGTCTTTGGGAACTCGGTACCCGAGCGTGAGTGCTGGGGTGATGTCTCGGTGGCCAGTGCCCGGGCCCGTAACCCTGGGGTTCACTGGGTAAAAGAAGAAAATAATAAAAATAAAAGAATAAAGTTCTATGACGCCACCTGTGGAATCTGGTGAAGGCACCAGCGCTGCTGCAGACCTCCGGGGATGATGGAAGGGCTGCTTGAGTAGTACAGCTGCCCACAGGCAGAGCGGGGTCCACGGGGCAGTGATGAGGTGACGGGGATTTGCACAGGGAGGCGGTTAGACAGCTGGTCCGCTGCTACAGTCTCTAGACCAGACAGGTTCAGGGATGGACAAATGGATACACACACTGGGAATCATTTCTGTACCTTTACTGGTGTTATGGCAGGCACTGTCCAGGGTATGTTCCAGGTGGTCAAGAAGCATTTCTGAATTTCCACAGTGAGTGTTGAATAAGGCCTCCTTGTCTCTTTTCCCTCGGTAAAGTCCCCTGACCTGTGTAGAACTAGGCCTGACCTCCTCCTTGTCTCTCTCTCTCTCCCGTGTTGTAGTGTCGAGAACCTTTGTGTGGTCTACCGCTATAACTTCTCTTGCGGTCCCTGGCTCCCCTGTTGGTTGCATTACGGGTGTCCAGGAGACTGGAGTCTCCTTGGTGAACCGGTGTTTTCTGCTGGGCTTGATGCTCTTCTGCAGACTCGGACTCCAGTATCCGGGTTGCTTCCTGGGATGAACCGGTATGGCTCCTCTGCCCCCAGTTTGCTCCTTTACTCTGTTTTTCTCACGCCTTCCCTTCGACCTCACTCTCAGGCCCTCACACTGGCTAGGCTAGTCTACTGGCTCGGGCCTACCACGGCTCCGACACTCCATGACGTCTTCCTCAGTACTGCTCCGTACTGAATTGACTTACTCTTCACAGTCCTCTCTGGAACTGCACACTCTGACTAACTCACTCCTCCCCCAGCACCGGTATTTATAGATGATCTTGCTTAAGGACAGCAAGTGGAGCTCTCCCTACTGGTCTGGGGTGGAAGGTGTTGTGTGTATGCTGGTACCTACTGTGGAAATCCTTCCATGCATTAGGTGGTTCTGTGGCTACCTGTAGTGGCAGGGCGCCACATTACCACCACCTCAACCTGAGTGGACCCCAAACCCTGCACCACAGATACCTCTTATGTAGTGTATGGCTTCCGGCCTTTGTCCCCAAGCTACCAAGAGCAACGTCATCGTCACCTGCAGGATGTCTCAGTTGAGGAATGCAAAGTTTCGGAATTTAGAGACACAGGGGCTTTCTTGACTATTACAATATTACTATTGCCATTGTCCTGGCGGGGGGTACTCTCAAATACATACAGCGAGCTTGGGTGCTTTTGAATTATGGTTATGGAGAAAAACTGTGCTGCACTGGAGTTATGGAAGGACTTCCAACAGATATCCAACTGGGAAACGACATTGGCCAGTTACAGTGCCATTTTGTGGGAGCCGACACTCGACAAGAAAAACCATAGACTCCTTCAGGCCGACCTACCCTGCCATTATGCAAGGACTTATTGACAATTAAGCAATGTAGACTAAAGTGAGATGGCCAAAGGTCTGTGCAGACCTCATGGCACGCTCACTTTTTGAAAGGGTGGAGAGGTTGTGATGGTGGATATGGTGGGTTATGTTGTAACTGCATTTTACAGGTGCTTTGCTCTTGCAATACTGTGTTCCACCCTTCCCCACTTCTTGTGTACAAATTACACTCCTGAGTTGATAATTGAATTACTGTGGACATGTCCTTATTTGGTCTTTCAAGACCTTTGTCTGTAAAGGTTTGTACCAACCCCCTCGAGTCTCCATAGAACTTGTTTTGAATTGGGGAGGTGTTGGGGGAGGAGAAGCAGTGTTTTGTCAGTCTGTGTGTGCGAAGCTGAGTTCAGACCAGCCTTCACAAAGGGATTTAGAGAAACCTGCATTACCTGGATATACAAAATATTGCTGGATTGTTTTATGGAATTTTATGTTTTTCAAGCAATAAAGGTACTTCAGCTGATATGCATCTCTCGCTCTGTTGATTATGGGATACTGGACAAGAACCCCGTGACAGCCTGTCAGACGTCACACAGGCGAGGAACACAGAATTCGTCCTCCCCCGTGTGACATCACCTTCCTTCTGCGCTTCTGGGGGAGAAATACGAGCGTAAAAAAAGTGTGTGAATGCACACTGTGTGAACGTAGCATTAGACTAACTTCTGTATTAAATTGAACCTCCCACTCCTCGCTCCTAGACTTCTCCTGAGTCCTTGGTGGCATTTGAACCCTGGACCCCAGTGCCTTAAAGGGAACCTGTCACCTGCCTAAAGCCCCTCAGACTATCACTACCTGTCCCTGCATCTTCCTATTAGTACTCTAACTATCCCTCTATCTGCTAAAACTGCCCTTTCATTGTGTAAAAAAAGCTTTTTGTCACTTACTTATTAGTATGCTAATCGAAGCCTCCTTTGTTTTCTATCACGCCCCAATGGGTCATCTCTATGCACGCTCCCCCCACCTGGCTCGTCTGTTGGCAGAGTTCGGGGTATGATGCAGAACGTGTCACTTTCGGGGCTCCATACCGCGACTTCGGGCTCAGCAGTACGCATGCTCTGTGGAGCACTGTACGTCAGCTGATCACGTAAGCGTGATAGAAAACAAAGGAGGCAGCGATGGGGACACAAAGAGGATGCCCAGGGGGGCTAGCAATGGTAGCCCACTGGATCATTAGCCTCCTAATGAGTAAGTGACAAAGAACTTTTTTTACATAGAGAAAGGGCAGTTTTAGCACAGAGAGGGATAGTTAGAGTACTAATAGGAAGATGCAGGGACAGGTAGTGATAGTCTGAGGGGCTTTAGGTAGGTGACAGGTTCCCTTTAAGGCTGCAGTGCTAGCCACTGACCCACCCTTCCTACAGTGCTAATCAATGAGCCAATCAATGAGCCACCCTTCCTACTGTAGTAATCACTGAGACACCGAATTTCTGTATGCTGGAGGCTATTTTAAAGGGAATTTGTCACCTCACTCTAGCCTCATGACCTATCACTAGCTGTCCCTACACCTTCCTAGCTGCTCCCTAACCATCCCTCTCTGCTGTAAATCTGCCCTGTAAAGATTAAGAAAAATGACTTATAACTTACTGCCGGTCGCTCTCTCAGGAGACTGGAAAGACGGTTCCAGGCTCCATTCTCCCCTCCTCGCTGCATCACCGCACACCCTGCTGGGCATCATTATTGTTTCTTGTTCTCCTCCTCTCTTTGAATCTCCCGCCCTCTTCTCCTTCTGTGATGCACCGGCCGATACGTCACATCCGGCCCGGTGCATTGAGGGGGCGCATCACATGGTACGGCCCTGGCTTCTGGCGCATGCGCAGTGCGCATATTGAAGCCGGCTTGTACCACGTGACCATGTGTTGTGCATAAGCAAAGCAGACAGCACATAGACTAATGGAAGTCAGTGGTGCAGATCACAGGCGTTTTTACACACAGACCAATTGGCAAACTTGTGATCCATTTCTATTTTTTTTTTCATTTTGCTGTGATATGGCCACTATTAGATTGATATCAACCTAATACTCGCCATATGGCAGCCAGGGATAAATACATATAAATATATCAATCTAACACCAACCACAATATAGCTAGTGGAATTTCCACATAGTTGGGGATTGCTTCTATAATCTGGCACATAGCACTTTTCAATTGTAGTTATTGGACTAGTCATATGACAACCAGGGATAATTACATATAGATAAATCAATCCAACACCAATCACAAGCTAGCTAGTGGAAATTTCACATAGTTGGTGATTGCTGCTATAATCTGGCACATAGCACTTTTTCATTTGTAGTTATTGGAGTCTCTAAGCACTGTTTTTATACATGGGCATTGTCTATCTGTAATCATGATATATATATCACGCTGTTCTCTGCCGTCTATCATTGTTTTATCCACGTCCTGATTCTCTATGTCCTTTAATGTATTAATAAACTGCAATTTTCTCATACTTGGACATATGATCATTTATTTTTCTTGAGGGTTCTGATTATTAAGCAGCGATAGCCCTAGGTAATCCTTCATGTTCACTACACCTTATTGGTAGTGGTAATAATTAGAAATGCTATACCAACTATACATGCTGTGGTTCTGTGTATTAATCTGTCCATGAAAGTGTAGAGTCAAAGACGCTGCAAAAACGTCTGAAAGGATTTCAGGAAAATGACCACCGGCATTTTCCAGATCCTGATTTGCATTAAAAGGCCCAGCACATATATACTACTGCATCTCAATGAATTAGAATGTCACCAAAGATCAATATCATATTGCCATGTTTCAGGGCGATTCAGGGAGACTTGAAACACGTTGACTAATAAATCAATATTATATTCACCTTTTGATTTTTCATGGAATATGGCAGCTGGGTTTTTAACCCTTCAACGTCCCTACTATAATTTTCTGAGATAATGATCTTTTGGGCTTTCATTGGCTGTAAGCCATATTCATCAACATTAACAGAAATAAACACATGAAATAGATCCCTCTGTGTGTAAGTATTGAATTACTGAAATTAACTTTTTGATGATATTCTAATTCATTGTGATGTACCTATATATCTCAGGAACAAAGTGGTGCGGGGAAGTAAAAATAACATTTCCGGATTCAGAAGAAAACGTTTATATGATATGAAAATATAGATGTGTGTGGCCAGTGACAGATCTTGGTAAAGCTATATTATTATATTTGATCAAACTTACTTTTATTGTAAACATCTAAGAGCAGATTGAAGATGGAATGATCTCTAAAAGGCATGAAAAAATCTTCACCTTTAAGAATTGCAAAGAGGAAAAGATGCCAATACAAAAGTTGGGGCACCCAGCATGGTTAGTACCTGGATCAATTCATATTCAATTTGCTTAATTGTTCACAATAACAGTAATTTTGACCAGGGCTGCCAAACATTTTGCATGTCATTGTAGCTACCAAAAGTTATTTGGTCATAAATGTCTGGTATAAGGAGGGAGTCAGGGCTCTTCCATGAGACTTTTAAAACAAAGAAAAAAATAAGTGTGAAGATTCCTTATTGCTCCAAATTGAATGATTCCTCACTGCAAGAAAGGATTAAAATAATTTGACATTCTGGAGTATTAAAATGACCATGAGCATGCATATGTATTAGGAAATCAGAATAGATAGCTGTTAGCTGAACCAGTTATGTAATATGTATGGCCCTCTATGGCCATAGTTGGGTTTTAGTTCTCTGCATTAACTCTGTATGTAAATACCCTGGTCAGGGTCATGGATGGGCACCTCACAGAATCCATGCACCTGGGGGCGTAACTACAATATGTGTTCAAGGGTACAATTGCTCCCGGGACCTGGAGCCTAGAGGACCCCAAAAGTCCCTTTGGCCTATAGACGAAGACTAATGATATTAAAGATTTGCAATTGGGGGCCCATTAGAGCTTTTGCATGGAGACCCATGAGCTTCAAGTTACGCCACTGTGTATACCCTTTATCTGCCCCGTCCTATTGGTGCAGTAAGAAGTAAAAAATAGTGGATATGGACAGATTCAGATCTGTTTGCAAACGTGGCTTTTATTTTGCTGTCATTCTCATTTTGTCTCGTATATTGGCGACAGACGTCTGGTTGCTGCACAGTCCTATCTAAGAATGTGGACTCAGAGCGTGTTTCCTGCCGGTTATATAGACCGTGCGTCAAGATGGCATCCATTGCTTTACAGTTACGTTTGCTGTCATGGATGGAAAATATATCAAGAAATATTGCTATAATTAGCTGAATGTTTCTTTTAATGGCTGCTGCCAGAAAGCATTAAAATAAACCTTCAAAATTAGAAAATTTGGTAGATAGATATTCAACAACATATTTGGAATATTACATGAAATTTAAAAAAAATTGGGTTCACACATCACAAATTATATTGATTCAGTTTTTATTACTGATTGCTAGTGATGGGCGAATCCTAAATTACTCGGAATCGCTTGACTCTAGCGAGTCCGAGCCCAGGACTCGCTACTCGTTGCGAGTCCAGTGAGTCCAATGTTAATGAATGGGGAAGCGAGTAATAGCGAGTAGTGTGAGATTTACAAATCGCAGATGTGTCTCGGAAGCTTCAGCCTGAAGCAATCCTAGTTTTGCCATTTATTTGCATTGGACTCGTTTACTTTGCAAGTAATCGCTGGGAAACTTGCACAGATGAGAGTCCTGTCTGCTCTGTGTGCTGGCTGCCGCAGCTCCAGGGTCCTAGAGCCCGCCTGCTGCCTAATGTAGCAGAGCTGAGATTGTTCTCAGTCTGCTCATTCCCTGTGCATAGACATCTATATCTATGCAAAGGGATGTAGCAGAGAGGACATCGCGTTTTGGACTGCGTCGGACGGAAGAGGATTTTTTTAATTAAAGATGGAGTCCCTAATGGCTTTTTTTTTTATTTCTAATAAAAATTTTTCTCTGTGTTGTGTTTTTTTTAAAACAATTTAATAGAAATTCATGGCGGTCATGTCTAATATTGGCGTGACCGCCATAAATTTCGGGCTTAGGGCCAGCTGATAATACAAAGCTGGCCCTAACCTCTTTATTACCCAGCGTGCCACCGCCACCAGGGCCGCTGGAAGAGCGGGGTTCAGCGCCAGAGGATGGCGCTTCAATGAACGCGCCATCTTCTGGGGCGGCTGCGGGCTGCAATTTGCAGCGGGGGGTGCCCAGAAAGCTTGGGCATCCCTGCGCTGCGGATTCCAGCCCCCAGCTGCTTAGCTGTACCTGGCTAGACATAGAAATTGCGCGGAGCCCCACGCATTTTTTTAAAATTATTTCATGAAATTCTGAGATTCTGACTCTGACTCTGACTCTGAGACTCTGACTCTGAGACTCTGACTCTGAGACTCTGACTCTGACTGACTCTGAGACTCTGACTCTGAGACTCTGAGACTCTGACTCTGACTCTGAGACTCTGACTCTTAGACTCTGACTCTGAGACTCTGAGACTCTGACTCTGAGACTCTGACACTCTGACTCTGACACTCTGACTTTGAGACTCTGAGACTCTGACTCTGAGACTCTGACTCTGAGACTCTGACTCTGAGACTCTGACTCTGACTCTGAGACTCTGACTCTGAGACTCTGACTCTGACTCTGAGACTCTGACTCTGAGACTCTGGACTCGAGACTCTGAGACTCAGACTCTGACTCAGACTCTGACTCTGAGACTCTGACTCTGAGACTCTCTGACTCTGACTCTGACCTGACTCTGAGACTGACTCTGACTCTGACTCTGAGACTGACTGAGACTCTGACTCTGAGACTCTGACTCTGAGACTCTGACTCTGAGACTCTGACTCTGAGACTCTGACTCTGACTCTGAGACTCTGACTCTGACTCTGACTCTGAGACTCTGACTCTGAGACTCTGACTCTGACTCTGAGACTCTGAGACTCTGACTCTGAGACTCTGACTCTGAGACTCTGACTGATCTGAGACTCTGACTCTGAGACTTCTGACTCTGACTCTGAGACTCTGGACTCTGACTCTGAGACTCTGAACTCTGACTCTGACTCTGAGACTCTGACTCTGAGACTCTGACTCTGAGACTCTGACTCTGAGAACTCTGACTCTGACTCTGACTCTGAGACTCTGACTCTGAACTCTGAGACTCTGAGACTCTGACTCTGACTCTGAGACTCTGACTCTGAGACTCTGACTCTGAGACTCTGAGACTCTGACTCTGGGCTCTGACTCTGAACTCTGACTCTGACTCTGAGACTCTGTGAGACCCCTGACTCTGAGACTCTGAGACTCTGAAATCTGAGACTCTGAGACTCTGAACTCTGAACTCTGATGACTCTGACTCTGAATGACTCTGACTAACTCATTTGAAATTCATGAAATAATTAAAAAAATGCGTGGGGCTCCGCGCAATTTCTATGTCTAGCCAGGTACAGCTAAGCAGCTGGGGGCTGGAATCCGCAGCGCAGGGATTTCCAAGCTTTCTGGGCACCCCCCGCTGCAAATTGCAGCCCGCAGCCACCCCAGAAGATGGCGCGTTCATTGAAGCGCCATCCTCTGGCGCTGAACCCCGCTCTGCCAGCGGCCCTGGTGGCGGTGGCACGCTGGGTAATAAAGGGGTTAATACCAGCTTTGTTATACAAGCTGATATTAAGCCCGAGATTCTTAATGTCAGACCACGTTTGACCCAGCCACTAAGAATCTCGAATAAAGGGTTAAAAAAACAACACAGAGAAAATTTTTTATTTAAAATAAAAAAAAAGCCATTAGGGACTCCATCATTAATTAAAAAAATCCTCTTCCGTCCAGCGTAGTCCAAAACGCGATGTCCTCTCTGCTACATCCCCTGTGCATAGATATAGATGTCTATGCACAGGGAATGAGCAGACTGAGAACAATCTCAGCTCTGCTACATCATCTCTGTGAGCAGGTGGGCTCTAGGACCCTGGAGCTGCACAGAGAAGACAGCTGGACTCGGCTCGCAATGTAACAGCAGTTACTTTGCGCGTTTCCCTGCTATCACTGGCACAGTAGCTGAGTCTAATGCAAACAATGGCAATCCTAGTTTTGTCAGCGTTTGCCATTGATTTGCATTGGACTCGTGCGAGTAAACGCTGGGAAACTCGCAGAGTACCGAGTCCTGCGAGTCCCTTACTACTCGCTGAGTAACGAGTCCTAGCGAGTAGATTCGCCCATCCCTACTGATTGCACAAACTGCATAGCTATGATTATTGAAATATCAGTATTGTCATTTAAGATAACTTGGAAAAAAAAGTTATTTTTGACATGTTCCCAAATTGGGAATGTTAATTTTTGAATGAAGTGGATGTACTAGTGTGTATAATACCTGGGCAGTACAGGCATTAATTAACCCTGGAGGTTGGGGAGCGGTAAAGTTAATTAGAAATTATTTGGATTAGAAAAAATATCCATCCTATGTTAAATATTCAAATACAATGACAGCCAAAAGAAATAAAAATAGGAATTTGAACTTTTCTTTATTTGTCTTGTGTTGTTTTCATTTGAAATATAATACTCGATTATGATTGGCTGCTGGAAGCCCCTCCCCTTTAGAATGCTGGTGTTTGTTTGGTGACAAACTGTCGCTGTAGTGACAGCGGTTAGAGAGAAGCATCTCTGCGATTTCCTAAGTTCGAGAGAAGCATTTCTGTGATTTCCCCAGTTGGAAACAGCATCTCTGCGATTTCACAAGTTTTTTGCATTTTTTTTGCATTTTTTTCATTTTTTTTCTCATTAATTGAGTTGATATTTTCAGCCGGACAGAAAGTCACCATGTCAGATCAGGTCATAAGGCTGGTAATATAATGTGTCACTGTATGGACTTACAGGATATAACATTTATATCAAAGCGCAAATATCATTTTCCATAAGTGGGTAAATTTTTGCTTTTACCTGATGTAAATCTAACTGAATATAACATTATTTTTAATTTCTTCCTGCATTTCTTCATTCCTGAGATCTGGTCCCCTCTTCTCTGTATATAATCGTAGTCTTTTTAGCTAAGTAGGCGTGATTCTCAACTCTTGCTTATGGGTGTGTTATTGGTGACTATGCCCAATTGGCTAAAAAGACTAGATACATGGAAGAGAGCACTGTGGCCCTTTTCTGTCTGTGTCTGCCAGTAAAGATGCTATATTATATAGCTACCAAACGTTATTGTATCATAAATGTCTGACATAAGGAGGGAGTCAGTAGTTGTTGGGCTCTTCCATGACACTCATGTAAAATAAAAAAAATTAGGAAGTATAAAAACTTTCAATGCGCTAAGTACCCAGGAACTTAGAGGTGTAGGACACCTTCTGAGAGACACCATACCTCAATTGACTATAGACATGAGGTTAAAATGTTTAACATCAAGAGGAAGTTTTTACCTGATGCAATCAGTACTGATGCAATCAGATCTTAGAATTATTATCTTAGAATCTTGGAATTATTATTATAATATCTATGAATTAAAATGAACTTTGTGGAAATGACCCTTCAATACAAGCTTTAGTTGCAGTATTAACACTGTATACTATAATTTAGAGACTTAGTGCCTAAAATTGGATGTCATTTCCTGAATTAAAAAGAGTGACACCCCAATATCTCTATGTGTCTTCCAACATAAGTAATAATTTTATTATTTATTTCCTAAAAGCATTAAAATCCAGCTTCAAGACCTCCAGTTACAGGAGCGACCAAAGATCCCAAATATGGCTGAAGAGCAGCGTAGACTGTTCTTTGAGAGGTTGAGAGCTCGTGTCCAGGCCTATTCGTTCAGGAGGAATAGAAACCGAGCTGCAGTGTTGAAAGGATAGAGGTACGTCACAGCCTTATATACACCTAAAACTCTGATCAGGGACAGAGAATGCCAGACCCTATTGAGACAGACAGCTCTCCACCTCATGTGGATTGAGACAGACAGCTCTCCACCTTGTGTGGATTGAGAGAGACAGCTCTCCACCTTGTGTGGATTGAGAGACAGCTCTCCACCTTGTGTGGATTGAGAGATACAGCTCTCCACCTCGTGTGGATTGAGAGAAAGCGCTCTCCACCTCATGTGGATTATGATAGACAGTTCTCCACCTCGTGTGGATTGAGATACAGTTTTCACTTCATGTGGATTGAGACAGACAGCTCTCCACCTCGTGTGGATTGAGAGAGACAGCTCTCCACCTGGTGTGGATTGAGAGATACAGCTCTCCACCTTGTGTGGATTGAGAGAGACAGCTCTCCACCTTGTGTGGATTGAGAGTGACAGCTCTCCACCCTGCGTGGATTGAGATAGACAGCTCTACACCTCATGTGGATTGCAAAAGACAGCTCTCCATCTCATGTGGATTGAGAGAGACAGCTCTCCATGTAGTGTGGATTGTGAGAGACAGCTCTCCACCTCATGTGTCTTGAGAGAGACAGCTCTCCACCTCATGTGGATTGAGAGAGACAGCTCTCCACCTTGTGTGGCTTGAGAGAGACAGCTCTCCACCTTGTGTGGATTGAGAGACAGCTCTCCACCTTGTGTGGATTGAGAGATACAGCTCTCCACCTCATGTGGATTGAGAGAAAGTGCTCTCCACCTCATGTGGATTGTGATAGACAGTTCTCCACCTCGTGTGGATTGAGATACAGCTTTCACTTCATGTGGATTGAGACAGACAGCTCTCCACCTCGTGTGGATTGAGAGAGACAGCTCTCCACCTGGTGTGGATTGAGAGAGACAGCTCTCCACCTTGTGTGGATTGAGAGAGACAGCTCTCCACCTTGTGTGGATTGAAAGAGACAGCTCTCCACCCTGCGTGGATTGAGATAGACAGCTCTACACCTCATGTGGATTGAGAGAGACAGCTCTCCATGTAGTGTGGATTGTGAGAGACAGCTCTCCACCTCATGTGGATTGAGAGAGACAGCTCTCCACCTCATGTGGATTGAGAGAGACAGCTCTCCACCTTGTGTGATTGAGAGACAGCTTTCCACCTTGTGTGGATTAAGAGATACAGCTCTCCACCTCGTGTGGATTGAGAGAAAGCACTTCTCCACCTCATGTGGATTGTGATAGACAGTTCTCCACCTCGTGTGGATTGAAATACAGTTTTCCACTTCATGTGGATTGAGACAGCTCTCCACCTTGTGTGGATTGAGAGAGACAGCTCTCCACCTCATGTGGATTGAGAGAGACAGCTCTACACCTTCTGTGAATTGCAAAGACAGCTCTCCACCTCGTGTGGATCAAGAGAGACAGCTCTCCACCTCGTGTGGATTGTGAAAGACAGCTCTCCACCCTGCATGGATTCAGAGAGACAGCTCTCGACCTCATGTGGATCAAGAGAGATAACTCTCCACCTCATGTGGATTGTGAAAGACAGCTCTCCACCCTGCGTGGATTGAGAGAGACAGCTCTCCACCTCATGTGGATTGCAAAAGACAACTCTCCACCTTGTGTGGATTGAGAGAGTCAGCTCTCCACCTAGTGTGGATTGAGAGAGACAGCTCTCCACCTTGTGTGGATTGTGAGAGACAGCTCTCCACCTTGTGTGGATTGAGAGAGACAGCTCTCCACCTCATGTGGATTGAGAGAGACAGCTCTACACCTTCTGTGAATTGGGAGAGACAGCTCCCCACCTTGTGTGGATTGAGAGAGACAGCTCTCCACCTTGTGTGGATTGAGAGTGACAGCTCTCCACCCTGCGTGGATTGAGATAGACAGCTCTACACCTCATGTGGATTGCAAAAGACAGCTCTCCATCTCATGTGGATTGAGAGAGACAGCTCTCCATGTAGTGTGGATTGTGAGAGACAGCTCTCCACCTCATGTGTCTTGAGAGAGACAGCTCTCCACCTCATGTGGATTGAGAGAGACAGCTCTCCACCTTGTGTGGCTTGAGAGAGACAGCTCTCCACCTTGTGTGGATTGAGAGACAGCTCTCCACCTTGTGTGGATTGAGATAACAGCTCTCCACCTCATGTGGATTGAGAGAAAGTGCTCTCCACCTCATGTGGATTGTGATAGACAGTTCTCCACCTCGTGTGGATTGAGATACAGCTTTCACTTCATGTGGATTGAGACAGACAGCTCTCCACCTCGTGTGGATTGAGAGAGACAGCTCTCCACCTGGTGTGGATTGAGAGAGACAGCTCTCCACCTTGTGTGGATTGAGAGAGACAGCTCTCCACCTTGTGTGGATTGAAAGAGACAGCTCTCCACCCTGCGTGGATTGAGATAGACAGCTCTACACCTCATGTGGATTGAGAGAGACAGCTCTCCATGTAGTGTGGATTGTGAGAGACAGCTCTCCACCTCATGTGGATTGAGAGAGACAGCTCTCCACCTCATGTGGATTGAGAGAGACAGCTCTCCACCTTGTGTAGATTGAGAGACAGCTTTCCACCTTGTGTGGATTAAGAGATACAGCTCTCCACCTCGTGTGGATTGAGAGAAAGCACTCTCCACCTCATGTGGATTGTGATAGACAGTTCTCCACCTCGTGTGGATTGAAATACAGTTTTCCACTTCATGTGGATTGAGACAGCTCTCCACCTTGTGTGGATTGAGAGAGACAGCTCTCCACCTCATGTGGATTGAGAGAGACAGCTCTACACCTTCTGTGAATTGCAATAGACAGCTCTCCACCTCGTGTGGATCAAGAGAGACAGCTCTCCACCTCGTGTGGATTGTGAAAGACAGCTCTCCACCCTGCATGGATTCAGAGAGACAGCTCTCGACCTCATGTGGATCAAGAGAGAACAACTCTCCACCTCATGTGGATTGTGAAAGACAGCTCTCCACCCTGCGTGGATTGAGAGAGACAGCTCTCCACCTCATGTGGATTGCAAAAGACAACTCTCCACCTTGTGTGGATTGAGAGAGTCAGCTCTCCACCTAGTGTGGATTGAGAAGAGACAGCTCTCCACCTTGTGTGGATTGAGAGAGACAGCTCTCCACCTTGTGTGGATTGAGAGAGACAGCTCTCCACCTCATGTGGATTGAGAGAGACAGCTCTACACCTTCTGTGAATTGGGAGAGACAGCTCCCCACCTTGTGTGTATTGAGAGAGACAGCTCTCCACCTCATGTGGATTGCAATAGACAGCTCTCCACCTCGTGTGGATCAAGAGAGACAGCTCTCCACCTCGTGTGGATTGTGAAAGACAGCTCTCCACCCTGCATGGATTCAGAGAGACAGCTCTCGACCTCATGTGGATAAAGAGAGACAGCTCTCCACCTCGTGTGGATTGTGAAAGACAGCTCTCCACCCTGCATGGATTGAGAGAGACAGCTCTCCACCTCATGTGGATTGCAAAAGACAGCTCTCCACCTTGTGTGGATTGAGAGAGACAGCTCTCCATGTAGTGTGGATTGAGAGAGACAGCTCTCCACCTCGTGTGGATTGTGAAAGACAGCTATCCACTTCGTGTGGATTGATAAAGACAGCTCTCTAACCTCACTGTGTGGTTGCAAAAGACAGCTCTCCACCTTGTGTGGATTGAGAGAGACAGCTCTCCAGGTAGTGTGGATTGAAAGAGACAGCTCTCCACACCTCGTGTGGATGTGAAAGACAGCTCTCCACCTCGTGTGGATTGAGAAAGACAGCTCTCTACCTCATGTGGATTGCAAAAGACAGCTCTCACCTTGTGTGGATTGAGAGAGACAGCTCTCCACCTAGTGTGGATTGAGAGAGACAGCTCTCCACCTCATGTGGATTGAGAGAGACAGCTCTCCACTTCGTGTGGATTGCAATAGATACCTCTCCACCTCATGTGGATTGAGAGCTCTCCACCTCGTGTAGATTGGGACAGACAGCTCTCCACCTCATGTGGATTAAGAGACAGCTCTCCACCTTGTGTGGATTGAGAGAGACAGCTGTCCACTTCATGTGGATTAAGAGAGACAGCTCTTGACCTCATGTGGATTGGGAAAGACAGCTCTCCACCTCATGTGGATTAAGAGAGACAGCTCTCCACTTTGTGTGGATTGAGGGGAACAGCTCTCGACCTATGTGGATCAGAGAGACAGCTCTCCACCTCATGTGGATTGTAAAGACAGCTCTCCACCCTTGCATGGATTGAGAGAGACAGCTCTCCACCTCATGTGGATTGAGAGAGACAGCTCTCCATGTAGTGTGGATTGAGAGAGACAGCACTCCACCTCATGTGTATTGCGAAAGACAGCTCTCCACCTTGTGTGGATTGAGAGAGACAGCTCTCTACCTCATGTGGATTGCAAAAGACAGCTCTCCACCTTGTGTGGATTGAGAGAGACAGCTCTCCACCTAGTGTGGATTCAAAGAGACAGCTCTCCACCTAGTGTGGATTGAGAGAGACAGCTCTCCACTTCATGTGGATTGCAAAAGACAGCTCTCCACCTCATGTGGATTAGGAGAGACAGCTCTCCATGTAGTGTGGATTGAGAGAGACAGCTCTCCACCTTGTGTGGATTGCAAAAGACAGCTCTCCACCTTGTGTGGATTGAGAGAGACAGCTCTCCACCTTGTGTGGATTGAGAAAGACAGCTTTCCACCTAGTGTGGATTGAGAGAGACAGCTCTCCATTTCGTGTGGATTGCAATAGATACCTCTCCACCTCATGTGGATTGAGAGACAGCTCTCCACCTCGTGTAGATTGGGACAGACAGCTTTCCACCTCATATGGATTAAGAGACAGCTCTCCACCTCATGTGGATTGAGAAAGACAGCTGTCCACTTCATGTGGATTAAGAGAGACAGCTCTTGACCTCATGTGGATTGGGAAAGACAGCTCTCCACCCATGTGGATTGAGAGAGACAGCTCTCCACTTTGTGTGGATTGAGAGAGACAGCTCTCCGCCTCATGTGGATTGAGAAAGACAGCTCTTCACTCGTGTGGATTGAAAGACAGCTCTCCACCTGAGGATCAAGAAATAGCGCTCCACCTGCGGATCAAGAGGCAGTGCTCCACCTGAGGATCAAGAGACAGCGCTCCACCTGAGGATCAAGAGACTGCACTCCACCTGAGGATCAGAGACAGCACTTCACCTGAGGATCAAGAGACAGCACTTCACTTGAGGATCAAGAGATTGCACTCCACCTGAGGATCAAGAGACAGCACTCCACCTGAGGATCAAGAGACAGCCTTCTACCTGAATATCAAGATGTAGTGCACTACCTGTGGATCAAGAGACAGCACTCTACCCGAGGCTTTACAGAGGTCAGTATCACTATATCATGGAGAAAACTGCATGTTTATGTCATCCCAGATCCTGACAGTTCTATACAGTTGAATGCAGAAGTTTACACACAATATATAAAAAGACACATATACATGTTTTTCTCACTATCTGACATGAAATCAGCATAAATCGTTCCCGTTAAGGACAATTAGGTCAATAAACCTATCAGAAGCTTCCTAACACAAGACATCATCATATGAGCTGTCCCAAATTGTTTAAAGGCATAATAATCTTAGTGTATGTAAACTTGTGACTTTGAAGAAAGTAATATAAATGCCTTCAAATTCTCTCTCATTATTCTGACATTTGGCAAATATTAATAATTATGGTAATCCTAACTGATCTAAAACGGAACGTTTTATTCTGATTTCATGTCAGATAGTGAGAAAAACAAGCTTATGTGTCTTTTTATAGTGTATGTAAACTTCTGGTTTCAACTATATTATCAGAAAACTGAAATACACTGGACATAATTCCTAACTTTTGATGACCAAGAATAAATGTTGAGAATTATGGATAATATTCTATAAATATGGAGACATTGTGGAGACTGTGGATGAATATGGAGAATACTGGGTCACAACATTTTAGCAATTTACAGGAATAGTATATAACAGTGCTTAGTCATTATCATACTGGTCCAGCTGAAATCAGGGATTAAAAATGTAAACTTTTATTTTAGATCATTTAATGTCTTACTACACTGTAATTTGCTAAATTTTGTAATGCATCTACAATAAAAGTTTATATTTTTAATCCGTGAATTGAGCTGGATCATACAGATTTGGTTTGTGGTTACTCATCTGCTATGCAATGGCGAGGTGCTGGCTCTCCAGCAATATTAGCAGTGTGACGGGCGAGCTGTCATCATTTCACTTTATTAATGTACAATATTTACTGTATTTTTTGGATTATAAGACCCTTTTTCTGCCAAAATTGGCGGGAAAATGGAGGTGTGTCTTACAGTCTGGATATAGCTTACCAGTGGGGGAGCGGGAATGGCAGTGGTGGAGCCGGGTTCACTGCTGAAGGAGTTGGCACTGGCAAGAGTTGGGCAATGCTGCTGGTCCGAGCCTGGGAGGAGGGGGTGTCACAAGGCAGCCGACATTGACCTCTCGGCAGTTAGCATGATGGGCTTCAGGAAATTGGCTACGGAAGTAGAGCACGCACAGATTCAGATCTTGGAGAGCCGAGATGTCAATCTGCGCATGCGACACCTGCGCAGCCATTTTTATGACATCCATCACATCAGAAGTGGTGTATGCACAGATTGAAATCTCGGCCCTCCAAGGTCTGAATCTGCTCATGGCGCTGCCTTCGCAGCCCTTTTCCTGAAGCCATTCATGTCAATTGCCGTTAGATCAATGGCACTTGCCTCGCACCACCAAGACACCACTTCCCGCAGCATTGCTCCACTTGTGCAGCTGCCGACTTTCTTCAGCAGCAACCCTGCATCTTGTGACTCCACCCCCCCTCCCTCCCCGGTAAAATATATCTGGATTATAAAACAAATGTTTATAACCCTAAATGGAGCCCCATTATTAACAACAGTAAAAATTATCTTTTTTCTATTTAATTCTTCTAAATTTGGGGTGCATTTTATAATCTGCTGTGTTATGATCTGCAACATAGGATATATCATTCAGAGTGAAACTGTGAAGTATATTATAATGGCTCATCAGTTACTATACAGGGAGGGTCAGGATATATACAGATATTTACATGGGGGAGCTCATCAAGCTTAGTTTTTTTATCTTAACACATAGGCACAATTTAACTTATATGACTGGTTAAAGGTTTATCTATAACCTTCTTTACTTAAAAAACAGCAACACTACTGTCAATGGGTCAAATCTGGTAAGAAGACATGATCTAATCCAATATATACCGGTGAGGTGCCGTCCGGCCACATATGTAATATGGGCAGTTCTAGTCATGTCTAGGGTGACACATTAGGTTGGAAGTAGGGTTCATAACCATTCTGGTAAGTATAACATTGGTGTGATTAGTTTTAAGATAAATTTGTAGGTACATATATTTATAGTTCAGATATGTATTTTGTATAAATGTAAGCAATATAAATTCTAAGGAATGGCCAGGGTCACACATACCATCCATTTTTGGGAACAGATTGGACATTTTTTTTCAAAGCCCAAAAACGCATATGCGTTAACGCATGTGTCTGTGCATTTTTGAAAAATGCATGTGTTTTTGTGCAGCATCCCTAAAAATGCTGCTAGCAGCGTTTTTGGGTGCAGTTAAAAAATGCATGAGTTTTTTTAACATGGGGCCCTATGGGAGACGCATTCGTTAACGCATGGTGCCTATATGTACCATGCGTTAACGCATGCATTTTTGCATGCGTTTTTGGTGAAAAAATTACTAAGGCTACGGTCACACATGGCCATCAGTTTTTTACCTTGTTTTCAATAACTGATCCGTATTTTTTAGGGTGCTTTTTGACCCTCCAGTGCAGCTCTGCATTTTTGGGACTTTGCATTTTTTTCCATAAACAATGCCCTAAAAAACTGATCAGTTTTTTTGTGTCATAAACAATGCTCTAAAAAACAGATCCGTTTTCTCATAGGGCCCCATGTTAAAAAAACGGAATCATTTTTTTACTGCACCCAAAAACGTTGCTTGCAATGTTTTTTAGGTCCTGAAAAAATCCTGACACCATTGCAGTCACACTTGAGTGCAGCATCCGTTTTTGGCATCAGTTTTTGGACTTAGAACACAAAAGTGTAAAAACTGATGCCAATAACGGATCCTGGGCTTATGTGTAACCCTAGCCTAAGTCCAAAAATTTCCGAAAAAACATCCAGGACCTCAGGGGACACTATTGACACCCTTAGAAAACCGGATCTGGTTTTCTAAGGGCTTAAAAAAGCGCATGGGCATGTGTGACCCTGACCAATGTGAATAATTTATCATCACTTTGTGCATTGTAAAATGATATTCTAACTCTCATTTTCTTCTATTAATTTTCATGAACATATCTGCCGGATGGTGAACATCGCTGCAGGACTTCAAAGGAGAAATTCGTCTGGAAAGAACGTCGGATGAAGAAGAGAAGTATACGGATAATCACGCACAGACAAAACACACATTCCAACATTTACCACTATACACACTACTACACACACAATATACTGTACTCAGACTTATTAAAGCCGTGACCTCCCTTAGTATGCCCGGAGGAAGGGCAGTAAAGCGGCCTTGGTTTCCCTACAGGTTTCCTCCACTGAGTGTTGCTGTATGTTCTTGGTGAGTGATGGGTGGTAACCAGCACATATAAAATATTCAGAAATAATATATATATAAAAAATGACTCTTTTATTTTCTCCTTTTGTCCGTGTACATAAAATGGGTAATAACAATTTAATTTGTGAGAAATTTGATTTTAACCCAGTGGTCCAACCTATGTGTTAGGTGAGGTGGATCTTCCAAGCACAAGGTCCGGGTGAGCACATGGACCACAGGTGTCAGTAAAGCATGCAGGGTACAGACAGCAGAGTGACTGGGGAACGCAGGCAGACAGTGACGGTCCTGGAAACCACAGGCAGGCAGGACATATCTTAGAGACCACAGACAGGTAGTTGTGATAACGGAAACCGCTGGCAGGTTGGAACGTCCTGAAAACCGCAGACAGGTAGTTGGGATACCGGATTGCAGACCGGTAGAACACAAAGCTGTGGAGAACTCTTGATGCTCTTGATGCCATGAAAGCGACACAGGCGGACAGGAGACGTCTTGGAAGCTGCAGATGGAGTTGTAGAAGAGGTCCTAGAAGACAGTGAACAGGTAGAACACGGACTCCGGAGGAACTAGAAAGTTTGAATACCATACATGCCGCAGGCGGACAAGAAACGTCCTGAAGACCACACAGAACTAACGTGCCTGAAAAACTAAAACTCATAGAAACACCAAAGTCTTAAAGGGAAACTGTCAGGTCCCCTGGTCTCATAGAACCATAAGCGGTTCTGTGCACACACTGATAATCCCTTCCTAACAGTCATATACCAGAAAAAGCAACACATAAAACTGGGCGATCACCAGATAAAGTGCAAAATCATTTAACATCAATTAAAACAGGGAAAATTCCCTTACATCAAAATAAAGGGAGGTCACATAATGTATAACATGGCTTACACATTCAGAACATAGGTGTACGGTGTCAATATATATAATACAATAAAAGGTTTTAGATACCTGATCAGAAACGTCCTGACACCAAGCAATATCACCTATCTCAAATAAATCCAAAATGAGCTTACAAGTTAGTGACAGTGTATATAGTGGGTATAGATTGAAGTGCTATGTTTGTCAATCCACAACCCTGTACCTGGCTTAGACACAGAAATCTCAGAGAGTTAACCATGCCCCTATCAAATAGTCTCACAAGCCAAAACCAGGTAAAGTAAGGCCTATAGCAACCAATCACTCTATACAGGCCCACTGACGCACTTCCGGTTTCGCACTTCCGGCCTTCGGCGGCCGGAATAGAAGGAGTATACTGTGTCTCCATGCCTGCCACACAGCTGTCTAGAATTAATTGCAAAAGGTAATATATGTAAATATAGCAGTGCTTTTGTGCACTACCTGATACCCTGATGAAGTTGCCTTTGTAGCAACGAAACTGGTTGGGCTGTTAAGGGAGGTCTGTACATGGCTTGATATGCTGATACAAGTTTTCCCTGGAGCACAGTGGTAATATGAGTCATTGTGGCTGCAGTGATTGTTTGTTATAGGCTTTACTTTACAAATTTATCTGTGAAAATGAAAAAGTACTTTTTTTTCACAAAAAAATTCTTTTAGCCTAAATTTTTTCATTTTTACGTGAGCAACAGGATAAAATGGATCCTAAAATTTGTTGGGCAATTTCTCCTGAGTACATCGATAGCTCAAATGCGGTCATAAACCACTGTTTGGGCGCACGCAGGGTCAGAAGGAAAGGAGCGCCATTTCACTTTTTGAATGTAAAATTAGCTCCAAAATTCAAATTGCACTCCTTCCCTTCTGAGCCCTGCCGTGCGCCCAAACAGTGGTTTATGACCACATATGAGGTATCGATATACTTAGGATTAATTGCCCAATACATTTTAGGATCAATTTTATCCTGTTGCCCATGGGAAAATGAAAGAATTCAGGCTAAAAGAACATTTTTTATAAAAAAAAATTAAAAAATCCATTTTTTGTTTCCACTTTGCTTTAGTCCTGTGAAGCACCTGAAGGGTTAATAATCTTCTTGAATGTAGTTTTGAGTAGCTTGAGGGGTGCAGTTTTTGGAATGGTGTAACTTTTGGGTTTTTCTGTCATGTACACCCCTCAAAGAGACTTCAAATATGATGTGGTCACTAACAAAAATGGTTTTGTAAATCTTGGTTGAAAAATGAAAAATTGCTCATGAACTTTGAACCCTTATAACTTCCTAACCAAAAAATGTTTTTTTTCCAAAATTGTGCTGCTGTGAAGTAGACATGTGGGAAATATTATTTAATAACTATTTTGTGTCACAGAACTCTCTGATTTAGGAGAAAAAAAATTAAACATTTGAAAATTGCTAAATTTTCAATATGTTTGCCATATTTTAGATTTTTTTCACAAATAAACGCAAAAATTATCGACCTAAATTTAATACTAACATGAATCCCAATATGTCACGAAAAAACTATCTCAGAATCGCTAGGATTCGTTGAAGCGTTCCAGAGTTATGACCTCATAAAGGGACACTGGTGAGAATTGAAAAAAATGCCAAGGTCTTTAGGCTGGGTCTTGAAGGGGTTAAAAAACTCATGCGTTTTTACATGCCATTATGAGTTTTTTAAGGTGTCTGATGGCACCCTGATGGCACCCTGTCTCTAAGGGGTTAAATGTTTAATGGATGTGCGGCTCCATCATTAATAATATATTAATATACCATTGGAATGAATGTGCTCCATTACTATCAATGGGCAGGAAGTAAGAGAAAGGCTGTGATGACATCACTTCCTGTATATGCAAATGAGCGGACCTCTGTGATGTCACAATAGGAATGTGTTCTATAACATTCTGTCTCCTCACTGCTGGGCTCATTCTGCATTTGGATCTCATCAGAGACGCACTCACCTAGAATTGCTTGTGTTGGTTTGTAGAGTAGCGTTGCACAGTGTTGTTGGATCTACATCGGGAGGTAAATCTATTGCTTTTTATAGAACTAGAAGTTTTTAGAAAGACAGAATTTACCTAAAATCTTATATTTATTATTAAGGCTGGGGTCACACTTGGCATGAGTTTTTTTAGTGTCTTAAAAAACTCATGCATTTTTTACATGCCATCATGAGTTTTTTAAGGTGTCTGATGGCACCCTGCGTTTTTAAATCTGCACCAAAAAATAATGCATGTGTTTTTTTAACATGGGCTCCTATGGAAAACGCATGCATTTTTGGATGGCACTAAAAGGTACTAATGTACCATGCGTTTTTGCATGCGTTTTTGATGTCAGCTAATCACATAATAGCAAAAACGCACACAAAAACACATGGTACTGTCAGACATGCGTTTTTGCTATTTAGACATGCGGTTTTGGATGGCACTAAAAGGTACTAATGTACCATGCGTTTTTGCATGCTGTAACGGAGCGGCTCGCTGGCGACGTCAGGAAGCACGAGGAGGCAGCTTTGCATAGGTGAGACCAGAAGGGTTTATTTGCTCATAAACCATTCCACAGGGAAAACACACAGCAAACACAGAATCCTAATCACTTTTTCCCTGTGCCTAAGTCCAACCTCCCTTACATAGCCGGACACCACGCCCTGGGTGGGTATGTGAGTCCTGGACCCACCCGTCACTCTCAGGACTCATAAGCCGGCCCCTTGGTTACTAACAACTCCCTCAGTGTTGCTCTCCACTAAGAGATGCTAATGCCGGCTTACATCACAGACCTCAGGTAGGCATGTGACACATACCTGCCATCCACTATGCGTCCCTTGCCCTCTTACAATGCGTTTTTGATGTCAGCTAATCACATAATAGCAAAAACGCACACAAAAACACATGGTACTGTCAGACATGCGTTTTTGCTATTTAGACATGCGTTTTTGCTATTAGGGCATGCGTTTTTTAACATGGGGGCCTATGGGTGCGTTTTTACATGTTTTTTTACAAAACGCAGGTCTCCAAAAACTCATGGAAAAAATGCAAGTGTGACCCCAGCCTAACTTCAAATGAACATTCAAACATGAAACCACGACTTAAAAAATGATGGTGAACTGAATAAAGGGGGAGGAAAGGGTAATCCCTGTCTATTAGATTCCCCCTACCCCTACCTGACAGTGGGGGTCAGCACCCTAAAGATTCCCTGTGATGCCAAATTGAATGGGCACTTTAGATTCTTTAGGATAAATGTGGAAATTGGCTCTGTCTCTAAGGGGTTAAATGTTTAATGGATGTGCGGCTCCATCATTAATAATATATTAATATACCATTGGAATGAATGTGCTCCATTACTATCAATGGGCAGGAAGTAAGAGAAAGGCTGTGATGACATCACTTCCTGTATATGCAAATGAGCGGACCTCTGTGATGTCACAATAGGAATGTGTTCTATAACATTCTGTCTCCTCACTGCTGGGCTCATTCTGCATTTGGATCTCATCAGAGACGCACTCACCTAGAATTGCTCGTGTTGGTTTGTAGATTAGCGTTGGTTATTCTGCACAGTGTTGTTGGATCTACATCGGGAGGTAAATCTATTGGATTTTATAGAACTAGAAGTTTTTAGAAAGACAGAATTTCCCTAAACTCTTATATTTATTATTAAGGCTGGGGTCACACTTGGCATGAGTTTTTTTATTGACTTAAAAAACTCATGCGTTTTTACATGCCATCATGAGTTTTTTAAGGTGTCTGATGGCACCCTGCATTTTTAAATCTGCACCAAAAAATAATGCATGCGTTTTTTTAACATGGGCTCCTATGGAAAACACATGCGTTTTTGGATGGCACTAAAAGGTACTAATGTACCATGCGTTTTTGCATGCGTTTTTGATGTCAGCTAATCACATAATAGCAAAAACGCACACAAAAACATATGGTACTGTCACACATGCGTTTTTTGCTATTTAGACATGCGTTTTTGCTATTAGGGCATGCGTTTTTTAACATGGGGGCCTATGGGTGCGTTTTTACATGTTTTTTTATAAAACGCAGGTCTCCAAAAACTCATGGAAAAAACGCAAGTGTGACCCCAGCCTAACTTCAAATGAACATTCAAACATGAAACCACGACTTAAAAAATGATGGTGAACTGAATAAAGGGAGAGGAAAGGGTAATCCCTATCTATTAGATTCCCCCTACCCCTACCTGACAGTGGGGGTCAGCACCCTAAAGATTCCCTGTGGTGCCAAATTGAATGGGCACTTTAGATTCTTTAGGATAAATGTGGAAATTGGCTCTGTCACTAAGGGGTTAAATGTTTAATGGATGTGCGGCTCCATCATTAATAATATAATATTATACCATTGGAATGAATGTGCTCCATTACTATCAATGGGCAGGAAGTAAGAGAAAGGCTGTGATGACATCACTTCCTGTATATGCAAATAAGCGGACCACTGTGATGTCACAATAGGAATGTGTTCTATAACATTCTGTCTCCTCACTGCTGGGCTCATTCTGCATTTGGATCTCATCAGAGACGCACTCACCTAGAATTGCTTGTGTTGGTTTGTAGAGTAGCGTTGGTTATTCTGCTCAGTGTTGTTGGATCTACATCGGGAGGTAAATCTATTGCTTTTTATAGAACTAGAAGTTTTTAGAAAGACAGAATTTCCCTAAAATCTTATATTTATTATTAAGGCTGGGGTCACACTTGGCATGAGTTTTTTTAGTGACTTAAAAAACTCATGCGTTTTTACATGCCATCATGAGTTTTTAAGGTGTCTGATGGCACCCTGCGTTTTTAAATCTGCACCAAAAAATAATGCATGCGTTTTTTTAACATGGGCTCCTATGGAAAACGCATGCGGTTTTGGATGGCACTAAAAGGTACTAATGTACCATGCGTTTTTGCATGCTGTAACGGAGCGGCTCGCTGGCGACGTCAGGAAGCACGAGGAGGCAGCTTTGCATAGGTGAGACCAGAAGGGTTTATTTGCTCATAAACCATTTCACAGGGAAAACACACAGCAAACACAGAATCCTAATCACTTTTTCCCTGTGCCTAAGTCCAACCTCCCTTACATAGCCGGACACCACGCCCTGGGTGGGTATGTGAGTCCTGGACCCACCCGTCACTCTCAGGACTCATAAGCCGGCCCCTTGGTTACTAACAACTCCCTCAGTGTTGCTCTCCACTAAGAGATGCTAATGCCGGCTTACATCACAGACCTCAGGTAGGCATGTGACACATACCTGCCATCCACTATGCGTCCCCTTGCCCTCTTACAATGCGTTTTTGATGTCAGCTAATCACATAATAGCAAAAACGCACACAAAAACACATGGTACTGTCAGACATGCGTTTTTGCTATTTAGACATGCGTTTTTGCTATTAGGCATGCGTTTTTTAACATGGGGGCCTATGGGTGCGTTTTTACATGTTTTTTTTACAAAACGCAGGTCTCCAAAAACTCATGGAAAAAAATGCAAGAGTGACCCCAGCCTAACTTCAAATGAACATTCAAACATGAAACCACGACTTAAAAAATGATGGTGAACTGAATAAAGGGGGAGGAAAGGGTAATCCCTGTCTATTAGATTCCCCCTACCCCTACCTGACAGTGGGGGTCAGCACCCTAAAGATTCCCTGTGATGCCAAATTGAATGGGCACTTTAGATTCTTTAGGATAAATGTGGAAATTGGCTCTGTCTCTAAGGGGTTAAATGTTTAATGGATGTGCGGCTCCATCATTAATAATATATTAATATACCATTGGAATGAATGTGCTCCATTACTATCAATGGGCAGGAAGTAAGAGAAAGGCTGTGATGACATCACTTCCTGTATATGCAAATGAGCGGACCTCTGTGATGTCACAATAGGAATGTGTTCTATAACATTCTGTCTCCTCACTGCTGGGCTCATTCTGCATTTGGATCTCATCAGAGACGCACCCACCTAGAATTGCTCGTGTTGGTTTGTGGATTAGCGTTGGTTATTCTGCACAGTGTTGTTGGATCTACATCGGGAGGTAAATCTATTGGATTTTATAGAACTAGAAGTTTTTAGAAAGACAGAATTTCCCTAAACTCTTATATTTATTATTAAGGCTGGGGTCACACTTGGCATGAGTTTTTTTATTGACTTAAAAAACTCATGCGTTTTTACATGCCATCATGAGTTTTTTAAGGTGTCTGATGGCACCCTGCATTTTTAAATCTGCACCAAAAAATAATGCATGCGTTTTTTTTAACATGGGCTCCTATGGAAAACACATGCGTTTTTGGATGGCACTAAAAGGTACTAATGTACCATGCGTTTTTGCATGCGTTTTTGATGTCAGCTAATCACATAATAGCAAAAACGCACACAAAAACACATGGTACTGTCACACATGCGTTTTTGCTATTTAGACATGCGTTTTTGCTATTAGGGCATGCGTTTTTTAACATGGGGGCCGATGGGTGCGTTTTTACATGTTTTTTTACAAAACGCAGGTCTCCAAAAACTCATGGAAAAAACGCAAGTGTGACCCCAGCCTAACTTCAAATGAACATTCAAACATGAAACCACGACTTAAAAAATGATGGTGAACTGAATAAAGGGGGAGGAAAGGGTAATCCCTGTCTATTAGATTCCCCCTACTACTACCTGACAGTGAGGGTCAGCACTCTAAAGATTCCCTGTGGTGCCAAATTGAATGGGCACTTTAGATTCTTTACGATAAATGTGGAAATTGGCTCTGTCACTAAGGGGTTAAATGTTTAATGGATGTGCGGCTCTATCATTAATAATATAATATTATACCATTGGAATGAATGTGCTCCATTACTATCAATGGGCAGGAAGTAAGAGAAAGGCTGTGATGACATCATTTCCTGTATATGCAAATGAGCGGACCTCTGTGATGTCACAATAGGAATGTGTTCTATAACATTCTGTCTCCTCACTGCTGGGCTCATTCTGCATTTGGATCTCATCAGAGACGCACTCACCTAGAATTGCTCGTGTTGGTTTGTAGATTAGCGTTGGTTATTCTGCACAGTGTTGCTGGATCTACATCGGGAGGTAAATCTATTGCTTTTTATAGAACTAGAAGTTTTTAGAAAGACAGAATTTCCCTAAAATCTTATATTTATCATTAAGGCTGGGGAAACACTTGGCATGAGTTTTTTTAGTGACTTAAAAAACTCATGCGTTTTTACATGCCATTATGAGTTTTTTAAGGTGTCTGATGGCACCCTGCGTTTTTAAATCTGCACCAAAAAATAATGCATGTGTTTTTTTAACATGGGCTCCTTAGGAAAACGCATGCGTTTTTGGATGGCACTAAAAGGTACTAATGTACCATGCGTTTTTGCATGCGTTTTTGATGTCAGCTAATCACATAATAGCAAAAACGCACACAAAAACACATGGTACTGTCACACATGCGTTTTTGCTATTTAGACATGCGTTTTTGCTATTAGGGCATGCGTTTTTTAACATGGGGGCCTATGGGTGCGTTTTTACATGTTTTTTTACAAAACGCAGGTCTCCAAAAACTCATGGAAAAAACGCAAGTGTGACCCCAGCCTAACTTCAAATGAACATTCAAACATGAAACCACGACTTAAAAAATGATGGTGATGAATAAGGAGAAGGTACCTGCTATTAGTCCCCTACTACTGACAGTGGGTCAGCATAAAATCCCGTGGTGCAAATTGATGGACTTAGTCTTTATATGATGGTCTTCTAAGGTTAAATGTAGGAGGCGCTCTTCTTATAATACTTGTATTCTATAATGGCAAAGACTGTTACTCACTGCTGGGCTCATTCTGGCATTTGGATCTACATCAGACGCATCACCTAGAATTGCTGTGTTGGTTTGGATTAGCGTTGGTTATTCTGCACAGTGTTGTGGATCTACATCGGGAGGTAAATCTATTGCTTTATAGAACTAGAAGTTTAGAAAGACAGAATTTCCCTAAAATCTTATATTTATTTAAGGTGGGGACACTGGCATGAGTTTTTTTAGTGACTTAAAAAACTCATGCGTTTTTAATGCCATTATGAGTTTTTTAAGGTGTTGATGGCACCTGGTTTTAAATCTGCACAAAAATAATGCATGTGTTTTTTTAACATGGGCTCCTAGGAAAAGCATGCGTTTGGATGGCACTAAAAGGTACTAATGTACTATGCGTTTATGTCAGCTAATCACATAATAGCAAAACGCACACAAAAAACATGTACTGTCACACATGCGTTTTTGCTATTTAGACATGGTTTTTGCTATTGGGCATGCGTTTTTAACATGGGGGCCTTGGGTGCGTTTTTACATGTTTTTTTAAAAAGCAGGTCTCCAAACTCATGGAAAAAGCAAGTGTGACCCAGCCTAACTTCAAATGAACATTCAAACAGAAACCACGACTTAAAAAATGATGGGAACTGATAAAGGAAAAAGTATCTTTTAATCCCTATTAAGGGTCGCTAACCCTGTCATTTATTTTAAATGAAAATTCTTCTTTAATGTTATGGCACATTTTTTATACCTGGATAATGTCCATCTTCATGGGCAGAAATAAGAAAAGCTGTAACATCGTTTGTATAATAGGTGACCTTTAGGGTAACCTTTTTGTTCTACACTGCTCAGTGGTGGCTTCTATTTCAACGTGGTCCAATCAGAAAGAGCACCTAGATCTTTAGTGTGTTGGAATTGCTGCTAGTAAATGTTTAATGATTACGTCATAAATCAATTTATAAAATACTAAATGTAGAAGGGACAATTCAATCCTGTATATTAGAACGGCTGATACTGACAGTGTATTGAATAGCGACTTAAAGATTCACGTTTTCATAATTAAGATTTATCTTTCGAATGGGCATTCTGCTTTTTAAGTATCAAAAATAATGATTGGTTTTTATTATGCTAAATATACGATGGTTTTTCTGCACTTAATGGCTAATAGGAGGTATACTTTTTTAATGATTTAGACGATTTCCAATTGAATTTTATAAGCTGGTTCACACTATGAGTTTTTTATCTAAAAACGCACTCACTGAATTGACTTGTTGGTTTTGATTAGACGTTGTTTTTAATTGAGCAATCATATGGTATTTAAATGGGCTTTATGGAACTGCAGTTTTTTGATGACAAAAGGTCTAAAATCTTTTTACATAAGCGTTTGGGACACCATAATTTAAGATACTTAAAAAAACCATGCGTTAACATGCTTTTGATTTTAAAGGTGGTATTGACCCTGGTTTTTTAACATCCTATGACATATTACAGTTTTTGTTACAAAGCGGTCCTCAAAAAATGGAATTGATTCTAGTAAATTAAATGACATTCAAATATGAAGCGATTTTAAAATATGTGCTAATAAAATAGAAAATAATCACTGTTATTCCCCTCTCTTCATGGTCGTTCTATAGTCTGGTTTAAATGGGCATTGGATCTTTTAATGTTTATTTACACTGCAGGTCAAAAGGAAGAAGGCGTGTCCCAATACTTCAATATATAAATGGAATCATGTGCTCTATAAAAATGTGTAGGAATAAGAAAGGCTGTATGCCATCATGCGCATTGCATTGGACTCCAGTAAGTCACAGGGAATTGTCTTATGATTTTGTCTAGTTGGCTTATTCTGCATTTGGATCTCATCAGAACGCTCCAGAATGTGTGTTGGATTTTGATTAGGTTGTAATCTACTGTTTTTAGATAACTGGAGTTAAATTCTTTTATAGAACTAAATTTATGAAAGACAAATTTATATAAGCTGATATTTGATTAGTTGTTTTGGTACACTCATGGAGTTTTTACTAGCATCTAGAATTTTCATGGTTTTGATGCCATCTGGTTTTTTAAGTGTCTTGAGTTTTTAGGTTTTTTACTGGTTTTTGACAATCTGCACCAAAAAATAATGCTTGCGTTTTTTTTAACATGGGCTCCTTGGAAAACGCATGCGTTTTTGGATGGCACTAAGTACTAATTATGGTTTCATGCGTTTTATGTACTAATCACATAATAGCAAAGCACAGTTTTAAATGCGCTATCACACATGGTTTTTAGATTTAGACAAGCAATTTGCTTTGTGGCATGCTTTTTTAATGGGGCCGATGTGCTTTTTAACTGTTTTTTCTATTAGGCATCGTTTTCAAACATGGGGACCAGGCGTTTTTCCCAGTTTTTTTTAAAAACATTCAAAAACTCATGGAAAAACGCAAGTGTGACCCCGCTAATTCAAAGGGAGATAAAAGAACCCGTTAATTAAATGAGTACTGAATAA